>JAVGWX010000012.1:4880042-5405042 GCA_036924085.1 Ariolimax columbianus | reverse complement strand
TGTTTCAGTTTCGGCGTTTCGTGGAAACATCTTCAGTTTCTAAAAGGGGTGTTGCTAGTGACGTGGCAAAGATTTGTAATCTAGGTCAACAAAAAGCCTTCGCTGTTGAGTTGAAATTATTACCGCATCTACAGAAAGGTCGTTGCTGGAGAAGTAAGTACTCTTACCATCTGTACATTTTACGGTAAATGCAGTTACATCACATTAGCTGTACATTAATTACAATAATTAAATTAATGAATTACATTCATTCTACAAGAGTCTAGTGGTTGGCTCGCACCAACAGCATCATTTTTCAGAGGTGCCTTTCATCGTTGAATCTGAATTTAAACATAGTTGTCGAATATTTGTGTATGGTTCACTCACTCTAATAAACAATGCAGGGCCGGTGCTGGTTGAAAGTAGAGAGCCATAGTCAACAAGATGGTTACACTCTTAACAAACAGCAATGATTTATAGGCTTTGAATACTAGTAATATCACCAGCAGGCTGAGTATAGTAATGGTATTAGTGGTCTCAATCGAGCGGGTGATATCACCAGCAGGCTGAGTATAGTAATGGTATTAGTAGCCTCAATCGAGCGGGTGATATCACCAGCAGGCTGAGTATAGTAATGGTATTAGTGGTCTCAATCGAGAGGGTGATATCACCAGCAGGCTGAGTTTAGTAATGGTATTAGTAGCCTCAATCGAGCGGGTGATTAGCGCAGTTGTAGAGCACTCGCTTTTCGTGGCAAAGGTAAGGGGTTCAACTCCCACTACCGGCAGCTCCAGTCAACCCAGCTGTAAATGGGTGCCTGACTTACGGTTGCAAGGAAGGAAACTGGCCACCCCACCTCACAAACTGAGACTGAGTATACTTCATTCCTGACCAGCGGTTAATGAGTTAGCTTAAGGTCTTCCTCATAGCTTTAATAGCATCAGTAGTTCCTGGAGCAGGTTTAATGACATAAATGCTTGATAGCATGCATCGCTGGATCACAGAAATAGTAATGAACTCAGCTGTATTATTGATGCGTCTCTCGGTACATGCACTGTACCACTGGACTGTATCACTGCACTGTACCACTGGACTGTATCACTGCACTGTACCACTGGACTGTATCTGCACTGTATCACTGGACTGTATCACTGCACTGTATCACTTTACTGTGCCACTGCACTGTGGCACTGGACTGTATCACTCTACTGTGCCACTGGACTGTGCCACTGCACTGTGCCACTGGACTGAATATGATGATATATGAGCTGTTGGGGGAACACGATGATATATGAGCTGTTGAAGGGAACAATAATGATGATATGACAAGTTGAAGGGAACAAGATGATACATGAGCTGTTTAAGGCAACAAGATGATATATGCAATGTTGAAGGGAACAACAAGATGATATGACCAGTTGAAGGGAACAAGAAGATGATATGGGCAGTTGAAGGGAACAAGATGATGATATGACCAGTTGAAGGGAACAAGATGATGATATGACCAGTTGAAGGGAACAAGATGATGATATGGGCAGTTGAAGGGAACAAGATGATGATATGACCAGTTGAAGGGAACAAAAAAGATGATATGACCAGTTGAAGGAAACAAGATGATGATATGACCAGTTGAAGGGAACAAGATGATGATATGGGCAGTTGAAGGGAACAAGATGATGATATGGGCAGTTGAAGGGAACAAGATGATGATATGACCAGTTGAAGGGAACAAGATGATATGACCAGTTGAAGGGAACAAAAAAGATGATGATATGACCAGTTGAAGGGAACAAGATGATGATATGACCAGTTGAAGGGAACAAGATGATGATATGACCAGTTGAAGGGAACAAGATGATGATATGGGCAGTTGAAGGGAACAAGATGATGATATGACCAGTTGAAGGGAACAAGATGATATGACCAGTTGAAGGGAACAAAAAAGATGATGATATGACCAGTTGAAGGGAACAAGATGATGATATGACCAGTTGAAGGGAACAAGATGATGATATGACCAGTTGAAGGGAACAAGATGATGATATGGGCAGTTGAAGGGAATAAGAAAATGATTTTGGCAGTTGAAGGGAATACGAATGAATTATGATGATGTTTACCGATTCAAACAGAACTGAATTACACACATTTGTAGTTAATTGATTCGGTATAGTGTTCACATAGAAATAATTTTTTAAACATGTTTTCTCTGTTGACAATGACTGAATTGAGACATGTCCGCATGGGATGACAAATGATTACTTGTTAAGGCAACCAAGAAATTCCAGCAAAAATACATTTTCTCACGATTTTCTTACTTTTTCAATAGTTATTTATGCTGGTGGTTCCTGTAGCTTGCTGGTTGTACACACTCGCCTGGATAATACTTCAATTGATTCCAAACTGCCATAGTTTGAGGATCACTGATTCATCAGCTGTAGTGTCTAGACAGTGACCATTGAGGTATTTCATTATGCTCCCCTTATCAATACCTAATTAATTATCAGGAGCACTTTCTATCATCAACACCGTATGTCAAATCCTCACTTGATGGAACAGCATAAATCAGACGTCCTAAATAGACTTCATAATAACACGAAAGAAAGAGAGAGGGAGAGTGAGAATTCCAAAGCGATCCCGATTGCTTTAATTGACTATGAAAATAGACTTTGGATACATAAACCTACTTGGATACACCAGATAAATAAATATAAAGATAATCAAATTGCTGAAAAAATAGATGAAGAAGTGAATGCCTCCTTTAACACTCTAACAAGCACAGGCAGGATAGAAGGTGGCAATTTCTAAAAACTATCATACATAGTCAAAGAGAAATGCAGGCTCAGAACTAACATACATAGTCAAAGAGAAATGCAGGCTCAAAGCTAACATACATAGTCAAAGAGAAATGCAGGCTCAAAGCTAACATACATAGTCAAAGAGAAATGCAGGCTCAAAGCTAACATACATAGTCAAAGAGAAATGCAGGCTCAAAGCTAACATACACAGTCAAAGAGAAATGCAGGCTCAGAACTAACATTCTATACACAGTCAAAGAGAAATGCAGGCTTAAAAGATGGGCGCCACACAGATAAGACACATAAGATGGTGGAATGGAGAAGTCAAAAGTTCCATTTGAGAAAAGAAAAATTGTTATCACAAATGGCAGAAATCTAAAACCACGGAAGATTACAACACTTACAGACAAGCCGCAAAAAACTGAAAATGCAAAATTCTAGTATGATTCATGGACAGAATATGGAGAGTAAGTAGCAAATGTATGTACCGCATCACTTCAAAGTTTTTACTGAAGAATCAATGCAATAAGAATGAGAGGAAAAATGTAATCCAACGATAATTATCAACAATAAGTCCAAAGAACCACTCACCAACAGAATACTTTAGCGAGTTGCTGAACCCGTACAGTATGAACAAGCACAGCACCAGATGGAGAGAATACTTTAGCTAGTTGCTAAACCTGAGACAGTATGAATCGGCACATCACCAGATGGAGAGAATACTTTAGCGAGTTGCTTCTTCTTCTGCGTTCATTCTCAATCTCCCGCTACCAAGCTCTGAACAGGGCTTAGCAAGTAGCAGGATGTAGTCCGAAGAACGGATTTGCGTTGTGTCGCTAGTTTACAGTTTGACTGCGATATTTGCACCTTTCGGTCCGACACATCCGTCTTCAGCAGGAGCGAGTTGCTAAACCTGGAACAATATGAACCGGCACCAAATGGACAATTAAAAAGAGCACAGCTTAGAAATATTGAAATCAAAAGTGAAGTGGGCCTTCGAGATAGCAAGGAAAATAAGGCAGCGGGTATAGATGGTGTCACAAGAGAAATGTTACTAGCCTGTAGGGGGTTGGCTTACCAGAACATTTCATGTGGCCTGGACGTCGAGAGAGGTAACGACAGATTGACAGCGAGTGATCATCGTTCTAATCTGGAAAAGTAAAGGCGACAAGCAAGAGTGTGAAACGTACAGGAGAATCTCTTCTCTAGGCCACCACATAGGAAAGATATCTGCAAAGATACTAGAAAGAAGAGTACGACGGAGACTGGAAATATTCACTTCGGGTTCACGAAAGGAAAGAGCTGGACATACGCAATATTTACATCGTGGCAAATATGCAAACAGTCTGTAGAATATGATGGAAACAACAGTTTTATATTCATAGATCAAGAAAAGGCGTTCGATAGTCAACAGGAGTAAATTATGGGAGATTCTGGTAGATTATGGACTACAAGACTATCTCTTTAGTAACATCAGGGCCCCATATAAGGACAGGCAGAGTGCAGTAAGAACAGAAAATATGTCAGAGTGGTTCCCCATTTCATCAGGCGGAGTTGTGTTCTCTCCCCCACTCCTTTTTGTCCATTATATAAATGAAAATCCTTCTTGAGACAAATACAGAAAAATGTTTGATCCACCCCAATGAATATAACCTACGAGGTCATATTGACTCACTCGAACTATAAAAATTACGCCATGAATATCAACACATCAAAAACAGAGACAATGAATATAGGTATTCATGTGAATGAAGCAAATATAAAGCATGTACAAGATTTGAGGTATTTGGAAGCTGTTTTTACTAAGGATGGCAGGTTAGACAGAGAGATATAAACGAGAGTGCAGATGACAAACGCTATCACTTACCAGCTGTGTCCGCTACTAAGACACCCCAAGATTTCTCTCCAGGCAAAAATGCAGATGATAAATAGTATCTTCTTCCCTACCCTGTGCTACCAATAGACATGGACATTGAATAGGGCCCAGGAACGAAAGTTAGCCACCTGCGAAATGCGGTGCCTAAGAAAAGTCACTAACAACACCAGAAGAGACAGAATCACAAACATTAGTATTCGGGAGAAGGTTGGGACAATGTCCTGCCTACAGTACATCGAGCAAAAAAGAATGAATTGGTTTGGCCGCATTGTGAAAATGCAACCAGACAACATTGTTCAGGCAATCTTGTACAAGAGATCATCAGGAAGAAGGGCGAGAGATAGACCGAGGAAAAGGTGGATAGACAGCGTAAACGAGACCTGTCGTAAAATGAGGAAAAATGTCACTCGGGTCACGAGAGAAACAAAAGACAAACACATACTACAACACTGTCTACAGCCAGGTAGAAAGTGAGACGACAAAAGAAGTGCAAGATCAAAATCTAAAATATGTGGCTGAGTGGTTTGCATGCTGGTCTTCTACCCTAGAATAGATGAGTTTAAGACATTGGTATAGCACGTTCCACTCTTAATTAACCTAAAATAATCTGACCTTGTTATCCATATCCATCTTCATGACCTTGGCCTTTGTCTCTGTGTATAGTTAGTTATCCATAGTCCCTGGAACCACTTGACAAGCCTCTATCCCAGACCAAATACAATCCTAGCCTGCACAATGACTGCAAAGGCAAGAGGCATTTATTATTCATCCCTATAAACCCTCCTAGTGGAGAAAAATATTAAAATAACTATCATTATTCCAACAATGGGAGGGAAGCAAAGAAAGTAACAATCATTATTCCAACAATGGGAGGAAGCAAAGAAAGTAACAATCATTATTCCAACAATGGGAGGAAGCAAAGAAAGTAACAATCATTATTCCAACAATGGGAGGAAGCAAAGAAAGT
The DNA here is from genome assembly GCA_036924085.1 of Ariolimax columbianus. Classification (NCBI taxonomy): domain Eukaryota; kingdom Metazoa; phylum Mollusca; class Gastropoda; order Stylommatophora; family Arionidae; genus Ariolimax; species Ariolimax columbianus. The sequence goes on along the minus strand of JAVGWX010000012.1, from coordinate 5,399,425 downwards.
AACAATCATTATTCCAACAATGGGAGGAAGCAAAGAAAGTAACAATCATCATTCCAACAATGGGAGGAAGCAAAGAAAGTAACAATCATTATTCCAACAATGGGAGGAAGCAAAGAAAGTAACAATCATTATTCCAACAATGGGAGGAAGCAAAGAAAGTAACCTAACCATCAATATTCCAACAATGGAAGGAGGAAAAGAAAGTAACCTAACCATCAATATTCCAACAATGGAAGCAGGAAAAGAAAGTAACCATTAATATTCCAACAATGGAAGCAGAAAAAAAATGTAACCATCAACTACATTCCAACAATGGGAGTGAATACATCAATAAATTTTACAAATAATGGTTGTTGTTATTTCGAATGCCCACAATGAGTGAGTTGACTCTTTTGTGCGCACTGAAAAGGACGTTAAGTGACGGGTTGCAGTAGTTTTCTTCACATCTCGAACGAGCTGATGAAGGTGGACTGAGGTCCTCCAGGTGGTTGTGCTATGCTTGGCTTCATCTGTGTGTCACTCACTACTACGGAGATCACGTGGATCCCTCGCCTCGTTAACCAGGCTGCCATGAAACCAACCCGTTTCCAGGCAGGGCTACTAGGAAGCCAAGGTGAATGTCTTGGCCAGTACGCTTTGCCTGACCCTGACTAACATGTCTGATCAGTATATTTTGCCTGACCAGACTTCCTCCGTATAAATTATGGTAGAATTATATCAATGTTTCCACTGTGTGTGCTGTTGTGAAGCTTGTATATCAATTCCACCATTGCCGTGATCCACTTAATGACTTCTGCGTCTGTCCTTAAAAGGGCATTCTCTAACGTTGTGTTGTATTTTATCACGAGGCTGAGATATCTGCCCATTTTGATCCGGCACATTTGGTTTCAGTAATGCATTTTTGGGACATGTTTTTCCTGTCCTCTTTGATCCCTAACCTTTAAACAAGATGCAGGGGTGCAAGTTTTTTCCAGGTGTGCCACTTGGAGGCTGAATAGGGTCTTAATCAGCTCTGATTGGCTGATTGGAAGACACTGATGGAAGCAACTATGAGCTTCTGGCATGGAGCTCATTCACTGCGTATTGAGCTTCACAGAATGACCACCCCTGAAGTGTTGATACCTTTATGAATGTTATCCACCCATGTAATAAACATAAATTGTTTATCTCCCTTCTTTGTCCTCAGAAGAAAGTCCAGCTCAATAAGGTAGCCTGTATCAGAGTTCGTCCTGTAGTAGTCATTGATACCAACAATCAATTTGATGAACATCTGCCTGGAGAACTTAGACACTACATGGAAGGCAGAACTGGCAAGGAAGATTGCTGAACGAACACGAACATAAATTGTAAAGGCCTCTTTAATAACCAATTATGGACACAGAAACAGTTAGACGAAGAAAACTAACAACACAAGAACAGGAAGGATTTGATAACAATAATACTTTCAACCCTTTTGTACAATCAAAGGCGCCTACAGAAATGTCTATTGCCGAAAAAAATCAGAATTTTATTTGGTATATGATTATAGGAAACATTATACTCACATTCTTTCTGGTTTTTGCTATCATTATATGTTATTTTATGATCACTGCACAATTAAATGGGACTGCAATCGTTTATGAATACCGAGTGAAAGATCTAGAAAGAGAAATACATCATCTCACACAACAAGTAAATGAGCACAAAGGTGTTGGAGCCGATTTAAAGATTATTGAACTTCAAATAAAGCATCTCACACAACGAGTGCACACTCTAGAGGACAGCACCATGGACCTTACAAAATTGGATATAGAAGATCTTGTCCAACGCGTCAGCATGCTGGAGAACAGTGTCAGGCAACTGATTGATAACCCCTTGTTTAGCATAGCAAGTAAGATCATATGGCATTTCTCATCATTTTCAGGCAAATTGCTGCTCACATAAACATTTACAATTTATGACATACTTAGACGCCCCTCTTCTACCCTGGACTATGGATGTTAATCAGACAGAGCGCCAGACTATTCTATCATTTTTTGTTTATGGTAAAGTTATTGCCTCTTTGTATTCTACCTGCGGAGGCACGCGATATTCCACCCCGGGTCGCAGACTTTTATACGATATCAGGATGTATTCAACAATGGAAGGATCTCACCCCGAGCGCGCGTGCGAAAGTTGTGTAAGAGTGTGATGGTTGGACACGGTCAAATGAAACAGAGTGGGAGGCAAGAAGCCCTACTATTCTATCAGCTTTCTTACTCTTGACCTGGTTCCAGTATTGTCCTTTGTCTCTTACGGACTGTCTTATGTTATTATCTCGTCGGACTTTGGTTTCGTCCTCTTTGTTTCCCACGGCGTCCATGGTAACCGATTCTTGTAAATGCTGTAGACATGGTCAAACTACCGGAGTTGAGATTGCTTCATTCAAGTATGCAAGGGCTGGTCGTCGAGATCTTGTCGTAAATGTCTGATTATGGACCTTGTCTCTTCATGTTATTGTAACCTCTTTCATCAGATATCTCATTTCAGAAGCAGGTGGTTAACTTATTCGGGCTGTGGTCACTGCAAAAAGCTCACATTTATGCCAAAAATGGTAGATAGGTTGATCTGTCTTAGTTGTCTTACTTTCTTCAGCAAAATCTGAGAAATTCTTAATTTACGCCATGAAAAAATGTGCCAGCTGCTGCTCTTAGAGTAGTCACCTCATCTTTAATTAAAGGTATGTGGCCTGCTTGACCTGTTCCAGAGACTGTTTGTTCACACAGCATAATGTCATGTCTCTGATCTGTTCTCGGGACCACCCCAGCATAATGTGATGTCTCTGATCTGTTCTCGGGACCACCTCAGCATAATGTGATGTCTTTGATCTGTTCTCGGGACCACCTCAGCATAATGTGATGTCTTTGATCTGTTCTCGGGACCACCTCAGCATAATGGGATGTCTCTGATCTGTTCTCGGGACCACCCCAGCATAATGTGATGTCTCTGATCTGTTCTCGGGACCACCTCAGCATAATGTGATGTCTCTGATCTGTTCTCGGGACCACCCCAGCATAATGTGATGTCTCTGATCTATTCTCGGGACCACCTCAGCATAATGTGATGTCTCTGATCTATTCTCGAGACCACCCCAGCTTAATGTCATGTCTTTGATCTGTTCTCGGGATCACCTCAGCATAATGTGATGTCTCTGATCTATTCTCGGGACTACCCCAGCTTAATGTCATGTATCTGATCTGTTCTCGAGACCACCTCAGCATAATGTAATGTCTCTGATCTGTTCTCAAGACCACCCCAGCATAATGTGATGTCTCTGATATGTTCTCGAGACCACCCCAGCATAATGTGATGTCTCTGATCTGTTCTCGAGACCACCCCAGCATAATGTGATGTCTCTGATCTGTTCTCGAGACCACCCCAGCATAATGTGATGTCTCTGATCTGTTCTCGAGACATCCATAGTTTTTGAACTGTTGATGGTCATCCCTCTCTTCTCCAGCTCCTCTTTCCAGATCTGAAGGTTGGTCTGAACATGTGTCTCTGATTTGGTAATCAGGATCACATCATGGCCAAACACCAGCTCCGAGATATACAAGCTGGTCTCATCTTCCAGTATCCCACTGAGTAGTTGTTAGTCCTCTCCTTACAGACTTTGATGACGTCATCCATGAGTAATAAAAAGGGGTATGCCAAGATAATGGCTCCCTGCCTTTGCCCGCTGATCGTCCCACCAGCTCCTCTGCCTTTTTGTTTCCTTTCCTGTTGAAGATTCTGTAGGTCTTATAGAAACTCTGCATGATACAGATCAAGGGTGATGTAATGTTCTTCCTTTCCAGACAGTCTCAGATTCTGCGTAAGGAAACCTAATCGAATATATTTTCCAGGTCCAAGAGACATAGACGCATTTCATCATACCTACGTGCTTTGAGTACTGCTTCGAAACCGCATTAGGCGTCGCCCATCTATGGCTCAGCCAGACACCTTATTCTCTGCTCCAGTGTCCTAGAGTAGGATTTACCTGGGACACGAAGAATGGATACGCCTCTAGGGTTAAGGCACTGTCGGGTCTAACTTTTTCTTAAAATTGATTGCTATCTCTAAATCCATTGACATAGCCTTCAAATTGATGTTATGATTGCTATCTCTATATTCGTTGTCATAGCCTTCAAATTGTGTGCTAGAGTCTAGATTTAGCTGATAAGTTTACTTATCTAAAGAGTTACAACATGTATCTACACCCCGACAAGACTTCACACATCATTAAAACACAGTAAACACTATCCTGATCATAAAACAAAACAATATTATTTGTTACAAGAATAATCGTTGCACAGTATCAACAAAAAACAAAGTGCATCTAAACTAAATAATCATAATATATATATTGAACTACAATAATAGTTTTTAAGCAGTAGCTTTTGATATTTCCTCCACAATCTATTTACCCATGGTTCTTGTCGCAGCACACTCCTATCTGCACACAATCATAAACTCGTCCTCGCGATCAGATTATGTACTCAGACGAATCTGTACGCTCAACTCATAATCAGTAAACTCGTCCTCGCGATCAGATTACATAGATCACTTCACATACTCAGACGATCAGATTACTTACAGTCAGGTGATCTGTGCATTCCAAAATACTTAGACCACCTCACGTATTCACGCGAATCTATACACTCGTGTAACCATTCAGAACATATATCGTTCCCAAGGTATCCTACACATACAACACACATTCAGATCTCTTTCTGTTCACATGGTGTCAATCATAAGCACCTATTAAGCACAACTGGCCAAAACTCGAGGTGTATGAAGGTACAATCACCCTGCAAACTCATTCGATCTCAGCCTTCCTGACAGCCTCTCAGTCTTCATTCCAGCCAGTCTCTTCAGTTTTTCCTTGCAGAGTATTTTATAGCCTCAATAAACAACATGGCTGTCCAATGGCGTCTGTTGGCTGTCTGACCTAGCCATCACTTCAATTTGGAACTAACCCCGACTAAATGTTATTGGTTGACTATCCACGAGTCACTAACGCTCTAAATGTCGTAGCCGGTCGTGGTAGTATCAGACTGTCACAAACCCCATCCGAATCATTTCTAAACGCCAGAGTGGTCAGCTCAGAGCACCCACCCTGTACCAGACAAAGTCTTCCACCTAAACCCCTCGTTTCCTTTGTCGAACTAGTGTCGAAACGGCGATTGACTCTGGGGTGACCTGCGTTCATCCAACTCAGTCAGGCAACCTTTGTTCTTAGAGTCGTCAGCCCAATCTCACCCGCTCTAAACGCCCATTCTCCAGCTGGAACTGTCACAATTGATGCTATGACGGATATCTCTAAATCCGGTGTCATAGTCTTAAAATTGACATAAAACATAATTTAAAAACAGCAGAATAAATTAAAAAGAATAGTTGCGTAAAGCTGCTATGTACATTAATATCTGTTACATGTACCTTTTTATGGCCAAAGTGTCCGGTGAATAGTACGGCTCTACCCAGTTCACAAGACTGTCCGATGGTTAGTATGCTTACTCGTTTTTGTGTGCAAAATATGGCATTCTGTGTTTCTTGTATATGTATATGGCTTGGCTTCGTTTGTTCTCAATCTCCCGCTACCAAACCCTGAAAGGGCTTAAGTAGCAGAATGTAATCCAGAGAACAGGAATGCGTTGTGTCGTTGTTTACAGCTTCACTGCGATATTTGCATCTTTCGGTCCAACACATCCGACTTCAGCAATCATTTTTTGAGTACCGGGTTAGCATTCCATCTTCAATCCCTTCTCCTTAGCCAGTCTGCCTGTTATCCAGGATCACCGCTTGGAGGTGTAGAAGGGTCTTGGCAGCTCAAGTTTGCTGGCTCTGACGCTAGCAGTCAGCTATGGGTCGCTGACCACTGCAGATCATGCGCTGCTCAGCATCTTGATCCCGTATATGTATATGATGTTTGCATTCAACGATTAGTGAAAAAAAAGACAGTTTGTCTAGTTGTGAACATTTTTGATTTACAGTAGACGTCTGGGCTCTAAAATGACACAACTTCAAAGCATGCATGTACACAAAAAAAATTGTTATAATTTTTTTTTAAACAAAAAAAAAGAAGAAAAAAAAGCAATTTTACACGAAAACAGCAACAAAAGTTGGTCTTAATCAAGGATCGGACAAATGTGTGTTATTCTCAATTGTTATTTGAGGACATCAGTAAATTTTGTACAAATTAAAGATTCTACAAATCTTTGCTAACACGAATTGTTGAATTTTTTTTCAGAATTGTCTTTATATTTTGTCTTCTTCTTTTTGACCATCTTAACCTTGGGTTGCATAGACCATCAATGAACTCTTTCATCTTGGGGTGCATAGACCATCAACCAACCCTCTCTCTTATCACCTTGGGTGCATAGACCATCAACCAACCCTCTCCCTTATCACCTTGGGTGCATAGACCATCAACCAACCCTCTCCCTTATCACATTGGGGTGCATAGACCATCAATGAACCCTATCCCTTATCACCATGGGGGTGGTGATGCCATCAACCAACCCTCTCCCTTATCACCATGGGGGTGAACATGCCATCAACCAACCATTTCTCGTATCACCCTAGGGTGCAATGGCCATTACCAACCCTCTCCCTTATCACATTGGAGTACATAGACCATCAACCAACCCTTTCACTTATCGCCTTGGAGTCCATATACCATCAACCAACCCTCTACCTTATCACTGTGGGGTACATTGACCATCAACATACACTCTCCCTTATTACCTTGAGGGTGAATATGCCATCAACCAACCCTCTCACTTATCACATTGGGTGGGGAACATGCCATCAACCAACCCTCTCACATCACTTTGGGGGTGAACATGCCATCAACCAACCCTCTCACATCACTTTGGGGGTGAACATGCCATCAACCAATCCTCTCACATCACTTTTGGGGTGAACATGCCATCAACCAACTCTCTGACTTATCATCTTGGGTGTGAACATGCCATCAACAAACCCTCTCACATCACTTTGGGGGTGAACATGCCATCAACAAACCCTCTCACATCACTTTGGGGGTAAACATGCCATCAACCAATCCTCTCACTTATCATATTGGGGTACATAGACCATCAACTAATCCTCTCACATCACATTGGGGGTGAACATGCCATCAACCAATCCTCTCATCGTGGGGTACATAGGCCATCCACCAATTCTTTCACGTTTCAACTTGGGGGTGAACATGCCATCATCCAACCCTTTTACTTATCACCAGGTGGTACATAGACCATCAACCAACCCTCCCACTTATCACTTTGGCTATATAGACCATTAACCAACCCTTTCGCTCACCACCTCGGAGTACATAGACCATCAACCAATCCTCTCATTTATCACCTTGGGGTACATAGACCATCAACCAACCCTTTCACTTATCACCTTGGGGTACATAGACCATCAACCAACCCTTTCACTTATCACCTTGAGGGTGAACATGCCACCAACCAATCCACTCACTTAAACTCATACATAATATGTGCGAAGATGCAGTGAGTATAGTGGTTCATGAAGGGACATTAACTGACAGTGTCAGGGTTCAAACAGGGGCGAGACAAGGATGTCTGCTCGCGTCCTTCGTGTTCTTGTTACCTTTAGATTGGATAATGAAGACACCAATCAATAAGGGGAAAAACTGGTATTCAGTGAACACTATTATCATAATTGGAGGACCTGGACTATGCAGATGATCTGATACTTTTATCACACAGCCATAGCCAAATGCAAGAGAAACTTGATAGGATGAAAGAACAATCAGCCAAATTGGGACTGAATGAATATTAACATGAAGAAAAGCATACTCCTTAAGCTCAACACTATTAGCAAAGAATCAATCATGCTGGATGGAGAGCCGTTGGAAATATTGGATACTTTTACAGTTGACACATTAAGAGTACAAATGCAGGACCAGAATGTGAAAGACAAGAACGGCATTCCTGACTTGATTTCTCTGGCTTCTCCATAAGTTGTTTATATAACTTATGGAGAAGCCATAGAAATCAAGTTTCACACACAAGTTAGGAAATGAAAGGTCAATGTTAAGTCAGTGCTACGGTATGGGGCGCAAACATGGAGAACAACCAAGGCCATACAACACAGACGCCAGTCCTTCGTTAACAGATGCCCACGAAGGATAATGCGCATAAAGTGACAGATAATGGTGAGGAATGAGGATCTATGGGAAAGGAACCAATAACAGCCATTTGAACAATAAATCAAGCGAAGAAAATGGTGCTGAAAAGGGCATGCGCTGCGTAAGTTATCGATCAACATCGCCAGACATGTTTTTGCGTGGAATCCACAAGGGAAGAAAAACAGAGGTAGACACAAAAATTCACGGAGAAGAGAATGTGAGAAGAAACTGAGATTCAATAATTACACCCGGAGAGAGAACAGCCCAGGACCAAGTATGCTGGCGAGAAATTATCAATGGCCTATTCACTGAGAGAAGCGATGTACTTTGATTGAAGATCGTGTGTTAGCTCTTCGATCTTTCCACACATACTCGTAAATGTAGTGTGCGAACATTACAAGTTCTTATCACGGAATTCTCTTCAGAATGTTTTAAAACATCCCCCATTATGTGATGATTATCTGTCATAGCGTTTCAGATGGCATAAGATGTGCATGGTTGCTCCCATTCCCTCTCCGAGTACTCCTGTACCAAACTACATGTCAATAAGCTCGTGGGATAAGGTGTTGAACGTGTTCATATTAGCAAGACAAGTTGTAACGGTTGCCATTATCCTAGCACATCTAAGTAGGTCACTACAATAACAAGGGTAAATTTGGTAATGGAGAAATAATAGATCGAAGTTGTAGTGGTACTAACGGTCAAAAGTCGATACAAACATAAGTTGTTGTTGTTGTTTAATGTCCACAATTAGCTGCGACTTCAGCTGTGCATGTGCCTATAACAAACGACAGTGGTTCTGTTACTGTAGTTGTCAGGTCAAGGTAAGACATGAGTCACGACGTCTCTCGGACAGGGCTCTCAAGTTACGTGTAGGTACCACGAACAGTATTTTCAGGGCTTCCCTGGCGTTGGCTCGTTGGACCCTTGTAACTGTGTTACATGTATAATAGTTGTAAGTTGGGTAAACATGAGTAAACCAAGCCATACTAAGATGCCAGTGAAGTCTGACAGCATTCGTGAAAATAGAGCTGCAAGCCTGGAGCAGCGATTGTTTTTTTTTAAATTGCATACCGTCAGCTGATCGTATCTGTTGTCGATTATAAATTGGCAGATTGAAAGATTTGAATGTATCAAGAAAGAGGGAAAGTGACTGGTACTAGTTTGCAGTAAAAAAAATATATTGTGAGAATAAGATCAATACTTGGAGCCATGTCAGCAAAACTGATATCTATCAAGATATCCCTCATTAATGAAGAGCTCTCCCTAGACCCCGAAATAGGCAATCGCATTGGCATAGCTGCTTCAATAATTGGTCGTCTCACAAAACGTGTCTGTGAAAACCCGAAACTTACGGCCAACACCAAGGTCATGGTTTACAATGTATGTGTCGTCAATATGTACAAGCTGAGTTAAAAAAGTATTCGACCTTTGGTCCGGAAAAATACCAACTACTCACCTGTAGGTTATAAACCCTCATCCCCTTAAAACTACTCTGCTTCGGACTCCATTCACTTCTCCCAGCGATCCAACTACTCACCTGTAGGTTAGAAACTCTCATCCCCTTAAAACTACTCTCCTTGGGACTCCATTCACTTCTCCCAGCGATCCAACCATTGTTGAAAGTATTTTAGGAAGGCCTCTTTGGGAATGAGTCCAGCTGGGTCAGTCATCGCATTCCGCATAATGTGTTCTCTTGACTTAAATTGGGTCCCTTTCAGCGGAATTTTCAGCTTGCGAAACAGCCAAAAATCCCAAGAAACCATGTCAGAGAATAGGAAGTCTGGCAAACCAAGGTGCTTGGTCAAGAAATTCTGAATCAGATGCGAAAAATAAACGGGTACTTTGTCATGATGGACCTGCCAAGTTCCCATTGTTAATAGGTCAGATCGTTCGAGTCGAACAGCAGCATGAAGGCGAGGGATGACCTCCAGGTAGTACGCATTGGTTATGTTTTGATCTTGTGGTGCGTACTTGTGCCGCACTACCCCACAGGAATCAAAGAAAACGGTCAACATGAATTTGACATTGCTGCGCATCAGCCTCGTTTTCTTCGGTCTTGGAGAGGATGAATGTCTCTACTGTGTCGACTGGAGCTTGCTTTCCGTGTCGACCCAATAATCCAACGACTCACCACTAATGATCACAGTGTTCAGGAAGTCGGGGTCACAGCATGTCCTGTGAGACTTTCAGATGCAGTTGCTTCTGCTCCGTCGTTAGCAGTTTCATCACGAATTTCGTGGACACTCTTCGCATAGCCAAAAATTCAGGGCACACTCTTCGCATAGCCAAAAATTCAGGGCACACTCTTCGCATAGCCAAAAATTCAGGGCACACTCTTCGCATAGCCAAAAATTCAGGGCACACTCTTCGCATAGCCAAAAATTGCGGGCACACTCTTCGCATAGCCAAAATTTGCGGGGACACTCTTCGCATAGCCAAAAATTGCGGTGACACTCTTCGCATAGCCAAAAATTCAGGGCACACTCTTCGCATAGCCAAAAATTCCGGGGACACTCTTTGCATAGCCAAAAATTACGGGGACACTCTTCGCATAGCCAAAAATTCAGGGAAAACTTTTCCCATAGCCAAAAATTCCGGTGACACTATTCGGATAGCCAAAAATCCGCTCCTAATTGAGTGTACCGGAACCAATGCTTGTTTCCATCTGCATGTTCTCTGATGGTAACGCGTCAGTATTGTAAGACCAAGCAGTGGCGTACCGTGAAATCTTAAACAGGGTGAGCTCTAAAACTGCAACATGTGTTCGACAAAATTAATTCACAACAAGTATATTACTTACCAATTTTATTTGTACATCAACTCGAATCTACTCTTCTGTAACAGAAACTGATCAATAAGATTGTCGTTTATTACAAACTTTACTATATTTAGAAAACAGTAAACACGCCCCCCCCCCCCCCCCCAAATCTTACATCTAATCTCACAACCTGTCAATCATTCTGTCGTATCATATTGTGAAACTACAAATTGTCGTGTGTATTCACATTTCTTATCTTTGTGTCTGGAAACTAAACTTGTCAAGACTAGCTGTAGGTTTTGGGACCAATTTTTCTCTTGATATATATATAAACGATTTGGACATTGATATGGGATCCATGATTGCAAAATTTGCTGATGACACAAAACTATGCAGTAGTGTCTCATCTAAAGCAGAAGTGGATATATTGAGGTCGGATTTAAATAAAATTCAAGAGTGGTCTGTAAGCTGGCAAATGGAGTTTAATGTAGATAAATGTACAGTCATCCACATGGGTAGATCAAATATGGAACATAGTTACAGAATGGGCGAGAACAATATTAGAAAGATAGATAAGGAAAGGGACTTAGGGGTTATTATATATCCTACAGGTAAGGTGAGTGAGCAAGTTCAGGTAGCAGTGTATAAGGCAAATGCAATGTTAGGTATGATAAAAAGAAATATTAAACATAGGGGCAAGGAAGTGATAGTCAAACTGTATTAAGCATTAGATAGACCTAGATTGGAGTACCGTGTACAAGTGTGGAGTCCTTATCATAGAGGGGATATAAACATGCGGGAAAGAATACAAAAAAGAGTGACAAAGCTGATAGTGGGATTATAGAATTACAGTTAGGAGGAAAGACTCAGTAAAACCGGCCCAATGTGTCTAGAAAAGAAAAGAAATCGAAGTGATCTAATGCAGGTTTATAAGATGATCAGAGGAAAGGATACTTTAGACTAAAACAAGTTTGTTTTTTCTTCAAAATACAACCACATACAAGAACAAGAGGGCATAGCTACAAATGAACTAAATAAAGGTTTAGATTAGATATAAGAAAATATTTTTTTAGTCAGAGAGTGGTGAATGATTGTAATGCATTGCCACCGGAGGTAGTGGAGGCAGGGACAATTAATGCATTTAATAATAAATTGGATGCGCATAGCTTTTAAAGCAAGGCAATGCAAATGAAACTGGTTGTATACAGACTCTTCTAAACCAGAATTACAAATGTAGAACGAATGAAATAATTTGAAATTATGTGTTATCTATATTTTATTTAATTATGTTTTTACGCTTGGTTTTATCGCCGCACACCTAGCCCACCCGTAATATACGCCCCTGAGACCAAGGTCCGAACTTGGTCAATGACTACATCATGTCGGCTTGTTGAGAGCCACCAGGAACGTGATCAGCTCTCCACTGATGTGCGGCCGTCTTTAAATGTATTGTACCACTTCTTAATTTGGGAGATGCTCATGGCATCGTCGCCGTAAGCCTGTTGAATCTACCAAATGGTTTCCATTTGTGTATCGCCTAGCTTTTGGCAACATTTGATGCAACCCCGCTGGTCAATTATTTCCGTTATTTCGTGGTGAATGAAAACCCGCCGGCTGCTAACTTCACTAAACACTGAAAGGGCTGACTGCCAACGATTGCCGCAGAATAAACGGTCTCCTATACCATACCATACCCTAACACAATTAAGGTCGGATACTTTTGAACACACCTCGTGTGTGTGTGTGTCTGTGTGTGCGCGCGCGCGTGTGTGCATGTATTCACGTTTGTAATTTGTTTCAGTTTCGAAATTTCTTGGAAGCATTGTCAGTTCGTAAAAGGCGCGTTGCTTGCGACGTGGCACCCTAATTGTAAATCTAGGCCAATATAGGAAACCATTCGGTCCTGACGGAGCTCACCTTTTGAAATAATGATCACCGCATTTACCAGAAGACCAGCCTGTTCGTGGTTCATTGTGGGTTGCTAGAGCTCTAGAGAAGTAAGTTGTCTTATCTTGCGTTGAGTAGTTTCAAAAAATGTCTACCATAGATACATTCACATAACATATTAATTGTACACAACATATCGATAGACTTGAGTACAGGGGCCGCAGTAGCAGCAGTACTAGCTGGTGTAGGTTTAGGGACAGAATTGCTTGCTAACAAACGTCGCTTGGTACTGGCTGGTGTAGGTTTCGGGACAGAAATGCTTGCTAACAAACGTCGCTTGGTACTGGCTGGTGTAGGTTTAGGGACAGATATGGTCGCAGTCAAGCTGTAAACTTCGACACAACGCATTTCGTTCTCCGGACAACAACCTGCTACTTGTATAGCACTGTCCATGGCACAGCTACAAGTTGACCAAGGAGAGGTCCAGATTAGATATTAGGAAGTATTTCTTTAGCCAGAGAGTTGTGAATGCTTGGAATGCATTGCCAAGTGAGGTGGTGGAGGCTGGGACGGTCAATGCATTTAAGAATAGATTGGATGCGTACAGCTTCTAGAGCAAGATGATGAAATTGGAACTGGTTGTATACAGACTCTGCAGAGTCTTCTAAACCAGTATAAAGACGTTAAGTTAAGTTAAGTTCTCCGGACAACATCCTGCTTCTTGTATAGCATTGTCCATGGCTGTTATCCGGACAACAACCTGCTTCTTGTATAGCATTGTCCATGGCTGTTATCCGGACAACATCCTGCTTCTTGTATAGCACTGTCCATGGCTGTTCTCCGGACAACATCCTGCTTCTTGTATAGCATTGTCCATGGTTGTTATCCGGACAACATCCTGCTTCTTGTATAGCACTGTCCATGGCTGTTATCCGGACAACATCCTGCTTCTTGTATAGCACTGTCCATGTCTGTTCTCCGGACAACAACCTGCTTCTTGTATAGCATTGTCCATGGCTGTTCTCCGGACAACATCCTGCTTCTTGTATTGTTCATGACTTGGTAGCGGGAGTTTGAGAAGGAACGATTACGAACAAGAAGAAACTGTTGCAGATGTCAGGTCTTACTCGCGCCTACCGACTGAGTGTGTGTATGGTGCTGATCACACCGATTTCTTCCCCGAGGATTACTCTTCTAGATCCGTTGTGTTTAGTCTGAGAATTCGCACTTCCAGTTACCATGACTTCCTCGATGAGCACGTGACTCTTCAACAGTCTTTGAGTATGAGATGTTATCTAGACCAAATGACTAACTCCACAATAGTAAAATATCACTAGGTCTAATGTGTGGCAGAGTTGCCAGGACCTAGACGTCATAGTCATTGTTTGTGTCACAGACTTGGTTCAAGTTAGAGGTATAAAAGCAGGTAACTGAAGCTCGGGGAATTGAATAGTCTCTCCAGCACGGTGTGCTGGTGTACCATCTGTTGAAAGATAAATAAGTATCAAAATTCTCGAAAATCTGGTAGAAGATGTTTCAAAAAACATCCCGGTAGTGAGCAACATTTATTTCCATACCCGGCTCGATGAAGTGAACAGATGTTTGTCCCAAGCTAGGCACGACGATAGACCATATTGATTTGCTGACAGTTGGTTGCAAGCGAAGCAATCACTTTCCACCATTGTCACGTTTGTAAGTTCCGATGTTGACGTATAAGCGATCATTTTGATTACACCGTGGGGGCAGCAACAATGAACAACTTTTCATTGGTAAACAAAATGAAATTTACCATGTACGTTGAATATCTTAGCAGCAATCACGACTATTACAGTAATACCACTTTGTTAAGCTTCCGTCGCTAATATCTTAGCAGCAACCACGACTGTTACAGTAATACCACTTTGTTAAGCTTCCGTCGCACTTAATATTTTGGAATCACTTCAGTTTCAGATCTTTCTTGAATTGATGACTGTTAAATGTTCGAATCTCTTAAAATGTCCCTTTGGGTGTGTGGTAGAGTTTAGCTGAGTAGTTTACTTATCTAAAGAGTAACAACATGCATCTACACCACGACTTCAACACAGAAACACACAGTAGATACTACCCTGACCATAAAACAAAACACTATCATTTATTTATTTCTCGTATTTCCTAATTTGTAACTCGATCTTTGTACGTGGCGTTTAGAAGTCTTCGTAATTATTTAATCTCCAAGGCCTGTATCCTCCTCTGCAGGTCAGCTGTAATTGTCCATGTCACACAATCATAGATAAATATTGACATAACCAATCTACGCATTAATCTGATCTTCGTGCATATGGCTTACCATTTATCTTGCCAGATTGTGTTAAGTCGTACAAGCGCCGCTATTGTCTGTGCTATTTTGGCCAACAACTCACATTTTGATTCTTCATCACTGATAATCGAACCAATATATTTAAAAAGCTCGTCGACTTCGAGCTCCTGGCCGTTAGCATTTATCCTACTGTAGAAGCCCTCGGCGTTGTTGGTCGTTTATTTTGTCTTTCCATCGTTTATCTCCATACCATAGTCAAGAGCTGTTTCATCGAGCCACGTGATCCATTCCTGAAGTTCTGCTTCTGAACCCGCCAACATCATCTGCAAAACGAAGTTTGTTAATCGTTCGGCCCCCTATCTTGACAGTACCAACGTGACTTCCAAGTGCCTCACTCATAATTCCCTTAAGGAAAATGTAGAAAAATGTTGGGGAAATTGTATAACCCTGCCTCACACCAACCGATGTGCGATACCAGTGTCCAGTGACCTCTCATTCACAAGAACTGCGCTGGACGCCTTGTCATACAGGTGTTCAAGGACCTGTATAATATTTCCGTTGATTTCATACATCCTCATGGTTGTCCACTATGCAATACCCTATCAAACGCCTTCTTGAAATCAACAAACACGTGATACAATTTGTGCTGTTGTTCCAGAAATGTATCGCTTATCAGTCTTAAATTGAAGATTTGTTCAGTAGTGCTTCTTTCCTGTCTGAACCCAGCGTACGCCTCAGCAATGATGTTCTCCACATGGGGATCAATCTGTCGAGGATTATTCTAAGCACGACGTTGCTATGTTGGCTGATGATGCTAATTGTTCTGCAATTTTAGCACAGCTTTAGGTTCCCAGACTTAAGTAACGGTATAACCATCGATTTTGTTCATAGGCCCGGTCAGTTTCCCATCGCTCATACTTTGTGAAGACCTTCCACCACTTCCTCCCCACCTGCCTGTAAGAGCTCTGCTGGTTGACAACATATCAAAGTAGATATTGTGGGTGTAGATGGATAAAGGATACACGGTTTTATGTGCTGTCAACATACTTCTGTTTCTTAAAGCAAATGATGACCTTACGACTGTCATTTGTGCCTTTTGTTTTGTTAAGTGATATTATCTGTTGAGAACAATCCGTTACGATTTAGTGTCATAGACTGGATATGTTGTTGCATGCGTGTCCAATATTCATTTGTGAAATGAGACACATGTGGATCCACGGCAATGTCGACGACTTTCACCTTAATTTTGTTAGCAAACTGACTTCGCCACAAACGGTCAAAAAGCCTGCCGAGTGGGGAATACCATCTGCGTTCAAACGAAAGCCCTAGAAACAATAGGGCTCACTATCCACCGGGCTGTAGTCCAGTGTAAAGGTATATATTTGTCTTTCGCCTCTCTCGTGGCCCGGGCAACACCCCCCCCCCCCATTTTACAACGGGTCTCGTTTATGCTGTCTATCCACCGTTCCCTTGGTCTACCTCTCGCCCTTCTTCATGATGTTCTCCTGTTGACGGTTGCATCAATAATGTGATCTGGTTGCATTCTCAGAACGTGGCCAAACCAAGTCATTCTCTGTTGCTCGATGTACTGTAGGCAGAGAATTGTTTAAAAAATAACCAAAACAAAACATCGAAGATAGGCATCAATATATTTGCAACATTCTGTCTCTTCCCATGATGCTGAATTCTTCCAGGCTGTTCCCTGTCCATCTTTTAATGTCATCCTCCCACATATAGTGATGTTTACCTCTACTCTGCACCTTTCTTCCAGTATTATTTTCAGCAAGAAGTTGTTTTTTGATGCCACCATAATATCTCGACTGTCTGACTGATTTTGTTCATCAATTCTCTTTGCACCTATAATTTTTGAAAGCCTTCCTTGTTTTATCTTCTTTCTATGAGGTGTATCCCATTCTTCTATATATTTACATCTCAAGGGCATTCATGCTCTTTTCTGTTTGTTCATTATACACGTTTCACTGTCACACAATAAAGGGAAATATGCATAACATGATCGCTTCTTTATACAATGTTATAAAACTTAACTTAACCATAAACTTATATTTCTCATATTTTAACATTTCAATTTTTGTCACATTCACTAAGTCCGCTGTGGTCACGCATGACCGCGTGAGCATACATGGTGGTTTTTACAAGAATCTGTTTTGGAATACTTTTCAATGTAAATGGTTTGTCTCAACGGAGAAATCTAGACTTGGACTTCGTTACGCCGTCTGGTATCAGAACTTTTCTTCGTGTAGAGAGACAAGCCAACAACAAGAAATGATATTTCTATTTCATTCAAGCCTAGTGCAACCATAGTTTAAAAAAAATATATTGTTTAAAAAAAAAACGAAGCTGTAATTCCTGAAATGGAGATGTGTAGCAAAATGATGTAGGTTTGGTATCTGTGAGTGGTCCCATAGCAGCCGCTGTTGTCAGGAATGACGTGTTAGAGACTTTATTGTACTACGCCTCAACGTTTTATGAGCTGGGGTGGCCAGTTACCTTCATCTCTGACTTTCAATATATTTTTGCGATTCATCGCAATGGAGACAAGAATGAATATGATGTGGTCAGTAGAAAGTAACAAGGGTGATGGTGTGGTCAGTAGAAGGTAACAAGGGTGATGTGATCAGTAGAAGGTAACAAGGGTGATGGTGTGATCAGTAGAAGGTAACAAGGGTGATGGTGTGATCAGTAGAAGGTAACAAGGGTGATGGTGTGGTCAGTAGAAGGTAATAAGGGTGATGTGGTCAGAACAAGGTAAGAAAAGTGATGGTGTGGTCAGTAGAAGGTTACAAGAGTGATGGTGTGGTCAGTAGAAGGTAACAAGGGTGATGTGATCAGTAGAAGGTAACAAAAGTGATGGTGTGGTCAGTAGAAAGTAACAAGAGTGATGGTGTGGTCAGTATAAAGTTACAAGAGTGATGGTTTGGTCAGTAGAAGGTAACAATGGTGATGTGGTCAGTAGAAAGTTACAAAAGTGATGGTTTAGTCAGTAGAAGGTAACAAGGGTGATGGTGTCGTCAGTAGAAGGTAACAAGGGTGATGTTATCAGTAGAAGGTAACAAAAAGTGATGGTGTGGTCAGTAGAAATTAACAAGAGTGATGGTGTGGTCAGTAGAAAGTTACAAGAGTGATGGTTTGGTCAGTAGAAGGTAACAAGGGTGATGTGGTCAGTAGAAGGTAACAAGGGTGATGGTGTGGTCAGTAGAAGGTTACAAGGGTGATGTGATCAGTAGAAGGTAACAAAAGTGATGGTGTGGTCAGTAGAAAGTAACAAGAGTGATGGTGTGGTCAGTAAAAAGTTACAAGAGTGATGGTTTGGTCAGTAGAAGGTAACAAGGGTGATGTGGTCAGTAGAAGGTAACAAGAGTGATGGATTGGTCAGTAGAAGGTAACAAGAGTGATGGTGTGGTCAGTAGAAAGTAACAAGGGTGATGGTGTGGTCAGTAGAAGGTAACAAGGGTGATGTGGTCAGTAGAAGGTAACAAGGGTGATGGTGTGGTCAGTAGAAGGTTACAAGGGTGATGTGATCAGTAGAAGGTAACAAAAGTGATGGTGTGGTCAGTAGAAAGTAACAAGAGTGATGGTGTGGTCAGTAAAAAGTTACAAGAGTGATGGTTTGGTCAGTAGAAGGTAACAAGGGTGATGTGGTCAGTAGAAGGTAACAAGAGTGATGGATTGGTCAGTAGAAGGTAACAAGAGTGATGGTGTGGTCAGTAGAAAGTAACAAGAGTGATGGTGTGGTCAGTAGAAGGTAACAAGGGTGATGTGGTCAGTAGAAGGTAACAAGGGTGATGGTGTGGTCAGTAGAAGGTTACAAGGGTGATGTGATCAGTAGAAGGTAACAAAAGTGATGGTGTGGTCAGTAGAAAGTAACAAGAGTGATGGTGTGGTCAGTAAAAAGTTACAAGAGTGATGGTTTGGTCAGTAGAAGGTAACAAGGGTGATGTGGTCAGTAGAAGGTAACAAGAGTGATGGATTGGTCAGTAGAAGGTAACAAGGGTGATGTGGTCATTAGAAGGTAACAAGGGTGATGGTGTGGTCAGTAGAAGGTAACAAGGGTGATGGTGTGGTCAGTAGAAGGTAACAAGGGTGATGGTGTGGTCAGTAGAAGGTAATAGGGGTGATGTGATCAGTAGACATTAACAAAGGTGATGGTGTGATCAGTTGGAGGGAACAAGGGTGATGTGATCAGTTGGAGGGAACAAGGGTGATGTGATCAGTTGGAGGTAACAAGGGTGATGTGATCAGTTGGAGGGAACAAGGGTGATGTGATCAGTTGGAGGTAACAAGGGTGATGTGATCAGTTGGAGGTAACAAGGGTGATGTGATCAGTTGGAGTGAACAAGGGTGATGTGATCAGTTTGAGTGAACAAGGGTGATGTGATCAGTTGGAGTGAACAAGGGTGATGTGATCAGTTGGAGTGAACAAGGGTGATGTGATCAGTTGGAGGGAACAAGGGTGATGTGATCAGTTGTAGAGAACAAGGGTGATGTGATCAGTTGGAGGGAACAAGGGTGATGTGATCAGTTGGAGGGAACAAGGGTGATGTGATCAGTTGGAGGGAACAAGGGTGATGTGATCAGTTGGAGGGAACAAGGGTGATGTGATCAGTTGGAGGGAACAAGTGATGATGTGGTCAATTGAGGGACGAAGAAGTATGATGAACAAGGGTTAATTCAGCAACGGGAGGAGAAACAATTAAAAACATTACTTGTTAATTCAGCAATGGGTGTAAGAAAAATGTTAACAATTACTCAATCCAGCCAAATAAGTATGAAAAAAAAATCACTGATTCCAGTGATGGGTGTAACCACCATCATGATAGTTTTGAAAGTAGCCTCCTCTGTTTCCCTTCACGCCATCTGGTGGAGCATGAGTCCAACACTCATTTTGGTTTATCTTAACCAACTCTCAGGAAAACATCACACCAGTTATTTAGGAGATGGCGGGGGCTAGTGGTTAAGTGACACGGTCCACAGTCCAAAGGTGCTGGGTTCGCTCCCCATCACAGCACCGGCTGTTACCCGGGGAAGCAAACCCTTAGAAAATGCAAGAGGAAGAAGACCCTTACAAAAATGCATGTCGAAGCCGGATGTCAACAGGCGCAATATAAAAACAGTGCAACGCACACCACTTTGGGGAATGGAGAAATAAAGCAAACGCAAAAATAAAACCCCCACCAAAACATCCAGTTATTTGCATTACGGTTTCAGAAGCAATAGTGTTTCCATAATGATATTGCCAATCCCATTCATAACTCTTACTCAATATTAATATATTATGACATGCTTGGAAGGGAGCAGTGACCCTATGTATGTTATTTACCTTGGAATCCACTCAGGTGAAAAGAAAAGAGTCCATCCAAATAATTGTCCACACTATTGTTCCCTTAAAGGTAGCTAGTATATCAGCTGATTGCCATGATCCACAGAAGGGTTGATACCTTTACGAGTGTTATCCAACCATGAAATAAACATAAATTGTTTGTCTCCACTCTTCGTCTTCAGAAAAAGGTCCAGCTCAATAAAGTAGCCTGTATCAGAGTTCGTCCTGTATCAGTCATTGATACCAAAAATCAATTTGATGAACATCTGCCTGGAGAACTTAGACACTACAGCCACCTCAAGAAGGTAGAACTGGCAAGGAAGATTGCTGAATGAACACGAACATAAATTGTAAAGGCCTCTTTAATAACCAATTATGGACACAGAACCAGTTAGATGGAGAAAACTAACAACACAAGAACAGGAAGGATTTTATAACAATAATACTAGCAACCCTATTGTACAATCAAAGGCGCCTACAGAAATGTCTATTGCCGAAAAAAATCAGAATTTTATTTGGTATATGATTATAGGAAACATTATACTCACATTCTTTCTGGTTTTCTTTATCATTATATGTTATTTTATGATCACTGCACAATTAAATGGGACTGCAATCGTTTATGAATACCGAGTGAAAGATCTAGAGAGAGAAATACATCATCTCACCCAACAAGTGCGCATGCTAGAGGGCAGCGTCATGCAACTGAAAAAATATGATATACCAGATCTTGTCAAACGCGTGAACACACTAGACCACAATGTCAGCGAACTGAATGGTAACCCCTTGTTTAGAATAGTAGGTGCAATCACCAATTTTTTCTCAAACGGCGTTGGTAGATTTCTGATCTCATAAAACTATACAATTTATGCTAATCATGCCCATTCTGTAAGCAAGGGTGATAAAAAGGGGGCAAAAAAAAAGGTTTACTGCTCCTGCTAAAGAGACTACGCAGCTGTAACCCATCAACCAAATAAACATTTTAAAGAGTGGACAAGCATAATTTTGTAGTAGTAATTGGCTTTCAAGACATTATTTTGTACCATAGTAGTACTTGGCTTTCAAGCCATTATTTTGTACCATAGTAGTACTTGGCTTTCAAGCCATTATTTTGTACCATAGAAGTACTTGGCTTTCAATGTATCATTTTGTCATAGTATTGGGCTTTCAAGCCATTATTTTGTAATAGTACTGGCCTTCCAGACACCAACTGCATACCAAGGACAATAGATTTTATTGGTACATTTCTCATTTCTAGATTGCAAAATACTGGTGATATTGTTGAATCTTGCAATTTCTATTTTGCTTACATTAATTCTGGTATTGTTCAGTTTCTAATTTCAGCTTAGTGTATATCTGCCCGAAGCCATTGATTTTATTTCTGTCTACAGCCATTGATTTTATTTATATATCTGTCTACAACCATTGATTTTATTTGTATATCTGCCCACATCCATTGATTTTATTTGTATATCTGCCTACATACATTGATTTTATTTGTATATCTGCCTACATCCATTGATTTTAATTTCTGTACTTTTTTAAGTTTAAAAGTATAATTGTAGTGTAATTTAATTGACTGATTATCTTAATTTAGTTTAATGATTTAACGAGAAAAGTACAAACTCTTGTAAACAGATGTCTGCGAGGTATGCTGTGTTTGAAATGATATGACAAGATCACTAGCATCGACCTGTGACATAGGACCCGTCATTTGGGCACATGGAGTTTAGAGATGGAGTTAGATAAGTCATACCTTGAGGAAGAGATCTGATACCCTTCCTAGGCAGTCTCTGTTCGGAAACCCGGAATGGTAGGAGACGTAGGGGCTGACCTTGACACACTTGAAGTGGAAGAAAACTGGAAAGACAATGTTCGTTATGGAAATGTTGACATATGATAAATATACCTAGCAGATTTTTGTTGATGATCTATGCTCCGCAATAAGTTGAAGGGTTTTTATTGATTGATATTCAAACACAATATTCTTGATATGCCTAATTTGTGTGAACATTAAATAGAGAGAAGCACAACATGCAACTTTGTCTTATTGAACTCTGCTCGGTCATGGTCTTCAGACTCCGCACAGGCCACAACAGACTGCTGCAAAATTGCCCCACATACGAGGACCAGAGAAAGCACATGTGGCCATCACCAGTGCCAACACTAGACAAGCTCTATGGCAGTGTCGACAGCCTCAGAATGACAGCTGCTTTCTTCAAACAAATACAAGTGACGTCTGACAGCGTACGAAGAAGAAGAACTACTCTACAACACTTCCCTCTTCATTTGTTTTCAATCAGTTATGAATAATGTCTTATCTAAATTTAATTTCTGTATCTGTCTGTGTGTTACCAGCACCAAAAGTAGTAACACTGTAACCTGCCAAGAATGTTGTAAGAGGCGACTAAGGCAGGTTAGACATGGGGCTGCCTACCACACCCCATCCTGTGTAAGCTATAAGCCACAAGAAAAATAAAGGAAGACCTATACACTTCCTGGTAGAAGAGAAGCAACATAATCTAAGTGCTATATTGATCTACCATTCGTAGAGTCATGATTTCAAAGAAAATTCATGCAACTCCAACTGCATAACCAAATCACACATTTTTACAATCATAAAATTAATATTCGTTTCTGTACTTTTAATGACATTTTTATCAGATAAAAAAAAAAATGCTGAATAGTTTATATTATGTGTAATTGTTATATTTCAGTGCACACAATATTTGATCATTGTTTTATAGATTCTCTACACTTACCTTATACAATTAAATTGTTTGCAATGTTTGAATACCTAATACACTGTTAATGACCAATAAACATATTTCCCCACACCTGGTTAATCTATGGCTTTGTCCATCTATTTACCCACACCTGATTCTTCTTCTTCGTACGCAGTCAGACAGTAACCATTATTTTTTCGAAAAAAGCAGCCGTCATCCTGAGGCTGTCGACACTGCCAAAGAGCTTATCTAGTGTTGCCACTGGTGATGGCCACATCTGCTCTCTCTGATCCTCGTATGTCGGGCAGTTTTGCAGCAGATGCTCAGCAGTCATTTTGCCGGTACCACATGGGCATTCGTCGGTGCCACCTATCTTCAATTTGTTGAATAGGTGGTACCTGAGTCTTTTGTGGCCAGTGCGAAGTCTGAAGACCACGACCTGCTCTTTTCTGTTCAACTGGTAATAGGCATCGTTTTTGGTGTAGCCAGTATGTTCGGTTTCCCATTTGGTCATGTATCTAGCTCTAATAAGCCGTTTTGACTCTTCGTATGTCATACTAGTATCCGGTTGTGGAAGTTGTGCACCTTCTTTTGCCAGTCTGTCTGCCTCCTCGTTGCCTTGGATGTTGCAGTGAGATGGAACCCACTGCACCACTACTCTTTTTGGCCACACCTGATTAATCTATGACTTTGCCCACCTGTGTTTACTCGCACCTGGTTAATCTATGACTCTGTCCACCTGTGTTTACTCGCACCTGGTTAATCTATGACTTTGCCCACCTGTGTTTACTCGCACCTGGTTAATCTATGACTTTGCCCACCTGTGTTTACTCGCACCTGGTTAATCTATGACTCTGCCCACCTGTGTTTACTCGCACCTGGTTAATCTATGACTCTGTCCACCTGTGTTTACTCGCACCTGGTTAATCTATGACTCTGCCCACCTGTGTTTACTCGCACCTGGTTAATCTATGACTCTGTCCACCTGTACTGTTATGATAACATAATAAATAAGGACAAGCGTGGCTGTAATACAGAAGAGGAACACAAATATGAACAGAAGTTACTTGTCCATGTTATTCCACCTTTGTCTTTCAGTACCGCCACAGTCTTGTCATTTTTATAAATAAATAGAGACTCAGAACACATCCTGTTGTGAGCATGGTTTTATTATTTTGACATTTAGACTTGTGTCCTGGATGACACTTGTCGCAGGGTATACATACATACTTAGGGGGTCACTGAGAGGTAAGGCACTCGCGCCTCAAGACATGAACGAATGAATGTGTGAAACGATGGATGTTTGAAGCATCCCGTAGTTTTAAGGGAGGTGAGATCAGTGTCTAGACGTATCGGTTGTTGTTGTTGAATACCCACAATGAGTAAATCTACTCTTTTGTACGCCCTGAAAAGGACGTTAAGTGGCGAGTTGCAGTAAATTTCCTCACATCCCAACAAAGATGGACCGGGTCCTCCAGGCGGTTGTGCTATGCTTGGCTTCACCTGCGTGTCACTCACTACTACGGGGATCACATTGATCTCACACCTCGTTTGCCAGGCTGCCCAGTGAGAACTGCAAGGAAGTCAAGATGGGGATTTTGGCCAGTATATTTTGCTTGACCCTGACTAACATCTAATGCGTATGTTTTGCATGACCAGACATTAGCCTCCTCTTCCCTATCTGAGATAGATGATAAACTTTGAAGTCCCATATACATGATGTGTACATAAAAAAACCCTTGGCAGTTGAAAAAAGGCAAAATTATTCTTTGTATTATATATTTGTATGTCATGATAAAGGTAGTCCTATAGCAGACACTGTTGTCAGGGATAACGTATAAACGAATTCATTGTATTTGAGACTTGATTGTAATGTTATTTTTAGGTGGGGTACCAGTTCCCTTCCTCGCTGTCAATCCTCCTCTAACGATAAGTCAGGGACCGTTACCCATTTACAACTGAAACCAAACCCAGAATGGTTGCTCATGACAACAATCACAATGTAAGTATTTATCTGCACTCCAGTAACATACATAATGAACAACAAAAAAGAAAGTGAAATAATGGGCGACCTGGAATTCAAACATCAGACCTCCAGATGATGGAAACGCCTTGTCACAAGGGAAAAATGAGTTACAGCGCTAGACCAGCGAGACACATTACAAAATTTGACATAAGTGGGGTAGTCTTTTAAACACTTGCGACTGAAAAATAGGCGTAGTTTAATTCAGGTAAATTAATACAATCAATTATTTCCTATCCTTCTTATCATCTAGCAAAGACCACATACAGGCCGGAAATGTTTGTGTCATAGTAGACAAACAATGAACAGTACTTTTGTGTAAAAAGGAAGTGTTTAATCAGTTTGCTACCGAATGTAATCATATACAACACATGAAAACAGTTGTGAATAACTTGTGCTCCTGGGGATTAGAAGAAGTACAGTCAGTACTGGCTATATTCTGTACTTCATACAGGTATACTTATGTCTGCACTTCTAAACTGGCTGTCTTATGTAAGCTTGAGATTTGGTGTTTTCTCATTGGAACACTACAGCAGAGTGATACAGCAACCATATTCCGGTACGATGAGACAAAAAGCAGCCATCAAGACTGAGTACAGAGCAAAATGGAAAAAAGACCACCCTGGCCACATAGAAAACAATGGCTACCACCAACACTCCAGGCAAGACCAGGTGATCATTCTCTGACTATGCACAGGACACAACAGACTGAGATGTTATCTATATAATAAGTGCACTGAGCCTCAAGTTAACTGCTACCTTCCTTAGAGTCATTGAAGAAGATGCTGAGCAGTGCATGAGCTGCAGCGGTCAGCGACTCATAGCTGACTGCTAGTGTCAGCGAACCATAGCTGCCAAGACCCTTCTACACCTCCACGCGGTGATCCTGGATAACAGGCTGCAGCAGGGCAGACTGGCTAAGGAGAAAGAATCGAAGAGGGAATGCTAACCCGGTACTCAAAAAATGCTTGCTGAAGTCAGATGTGTTGGACCAAAAGGTGCAAATATCGCAGTCAAGCTGTAAACTACAACACAACGCATTCCGTTCTCTGGACTACATTCTGCTACTTAAACCCTTTCAGGGTTTGGTAGTGGGAGATTGAGAACGAAGAAGAAGAAGAGTCATTGAAATCGAGGTACGAAAAAGGAAGAACTTGATGAGGTATTGAAACTTCATACATATGTTTAGGATGGTAATGAACACTACATTGGAAGGTTATCAATGTCTGTATATCCTATATGCTGGTTAAATGCATATGTTTAGGATGGTAATGAACACTACATTGGAAGGTTATCAATGTCTGTATATCCTATATGCTGGTTAAATGCATATGTTTAGGATGGTAATGAACACTACATTGGAAGGTTATCAATGTCTGTATATCCTATATGCTGGTTAAATGCTTTCGTAATGATCTTTTCTTGTCCAACTTTCATGCATTTTCCCTTGGTCTATGATCTTTTGCACTTTGTGTGCCATCTTTTTCTTGTTCTTTTTTCACTCCAACCAACCAACCAGAGCACAGGGCCAGTACTACAGTTGGTTTCCGTTAGGAAACCTGTGCCAAAGCACCTATGAGCTTTTGCAATAGTGGTTTAATTGATTTTTCATGAGGCAACAAGCCACATAAACAAGTTCCTTTGATCACCTTGTACAATATGTATGGAGGTGCAGTG
The DNA here is from genome assembly GCA_036924085.1 of Ariolimax columbianus. Lineage (NCBI taxonomy): Eukaryota > Metazoa > Mollusca > Gastropoda > Stylommatophora > Arionidae > Ariolimax > Ariolimax columbianus. The sequence continues at coordinate 5,372,559 of JAVGWX010000012.1, read as the reverse complement.
GCCTTATTCTTTCTTCCACAGTAACAGAGGCTGAGATCCAAACAATTTCTACCAGTTCCTCTCGTTTATTGTAGCTGCCTTTTCCTGTTTGTCTTTCTTTCCAAGTCAGTTTGTGTTGACGGTGTTTGCACCGAATGCACACATTTTAAAAAGTAAGTCAAATCCCCTGCAGGGGTGGGGGAAAGATTCACTAGATTCACTCATGTAGCTAATATGACAACTGGAAAATGATAAAATATGTGAGACTCGCAGAAGAATAGCTTTCATATAAAATTATATGGTAGAAAAACTGTCAGCCTGCTGCATCTGGATTAAAGAACACACCTACAATTTCATTTCAATGCTTTACTCTGTTTTTATTTTTTAATAAAATGTACAATACATAGTTTTGCATCATATCAATAAAGGACCAGCAACTCGTCTTGTAACATCATTGTAAGGAACAGCTCAGTAAATGGTTATTATACACTAACAATATTTTCATGTAGATAAATCTGTTTTTAATCACATGTACACAATAGTCAAGAGTTTCATCAGATTAGTAAAATAGCAGTCTTCCTGCAACATTGGAAGGAGCAGGGCAATTGATATGATATGGAGCCTTTCAACCATCAAACATCATCGAAGGTCGTGCCAACTGGCATTGATGATTAATTCCTACCACAACCAACTGTCCTTTGAGCATTTCAGTGCTTCATCCAGCAATCCCCATAGTTGTGAAATTACAGAGAAGCCTTGCATGACACTACAACCAGGAAGACCCAGGCCCACCTTCTTCTTAAATATGTTCTTGGATGTGAGAAGAGCCACTGTAACCTGCAACCAAAGATATGTCAAGACTTAACTCAGCATGAGTAGCTTCCAACAACAATATTCTCATCCCATATCATTTTCTTTGTCTTCTCCTACTTCTCTTGCCCTCAATCTTTACTGTTGTCCCTCCTTCTTGAGTATGTGTCCAATGAACCTGGCCTGTCATCTTTTTATTTTAGTTTCGAGTGATAGCTTAATATTGTTTTCTCGTCAAATATCTTTGCTTGTAATTTTCTAGTTTTCCATGGTAGCATTCTTCACAGGACTCCATTTCGGTTTGCTGCTAGTGATTAATGTCTGTTCATTCGATTGTTCAGGATTCACATCAAGACTTTCTATCTCTCACTTTCATTGCCAGGGACCTGTTTATTAGTGTGCTTCTTGTTTTCCGGAAGCCTTCTTTCAATAGTGCCAAGCTGTTTTATATTTCTGTTACACATCTTCCATCATCTGTCATGATGGTTCCTAGGCATCTAGATATTGATGTTTGGTTTAATGTCTTTCCTTCCTTCATCTCATATTTAATCAGCATTTCTCGTTCTGCTATGACCATAGTTTCTGTTTTGGGGGTATTTAGACTTAGTCCTTTTTAATTCACTTGCTGTTTACTATGTTAATTTACTCTCATACATGATATGACAAAGTCGCTCCTCTTCTACCTTAAGGTGTAGATGTCTTCTCTTGTGGCTTATAGTTTCTACAGGATAGAGTGGTTTTTACCACTTATACACAATTATAACAGTAAAGTTTTGGTTGACATCAGTAAAGCACCAGTCTTGCTACATCAAAGAGATAGGCTGCTACGATCGATAATGAACTTACCTACGAGAATTTATTTTTGTTAAAGTCGTCGGACTCATGGTGGACTTGGGCCTGTCGACTAGAAGCTCTTATATGGTGTATCATATTTACTTAGTTGCTCCTGTTCTACTCTGGGGTGTAGACATCATGTGTATCACCCGTGGGAGGATGTCACATGCTCAAACTAGTTTCTTGTGGGGGTACATCTGTTGGGTCTGTAGGTGATGTCAGCTGGGCATTCTGTTTCACTAGTTCCTTGTCATAAAACTTCCATCTCTGCTTGGTGCTGGTGATTTCAAGATCTAGCTGATCTATGTCCCACCTGAGAAGCAGCAACCAAATCAAACATTTGAATTAGATATTGAATTAAACAATTCAATAGGGGACGACGTGGCCTAGTGGTTAAGTGGCACGGCTCACAAACCGAAGGTGCTGGGTTCGATCCCCATCACAGCACCGGCCGTTACCCCGGGAAAGCAAACCCTTAGAAAATGCAGGAGAAAGTAGACCCTTACATCAAATGCATGCTGAAGTCGGATGCACTGGGCCGATAGGCGCAAAATAAAAACACAGTGCAATGCACACCGCCTTGGGGATTAGAAAAATAAGGCGAACGCAAAAAAAAATTAAAAAATTCAATATGGAATACACACAATGTGTAGGCAGAACCTAAAAATGCTGTGGTCAATCTGTAGCATCCCATGAAACAAAATCAATAGAACCATATGTTATAAAAACAGAACAAGCAATACAAAATGAAACTATGTGAAGCTCACAATGTGAGAAGAGTGCGACAGCTATGAGAGAAAAATATGTATATGACTACGTTTCTCTTCTACCAGTGTAACTTGCCATCATAATGCTGGCTCACCCATAATGTTTCAATTTACAATGTACAAGGAGTTAAAAAGTAACCTTAATGTTTTTAATTAATATCATATGACAAATTAAGGTTAACTTTTTGACTCCTCCTTGAATTTACAGCACTCAGTCAACTGAGGTGTCAGGTTTACAAAGGAGGGCAGGGTTGTCATTGTGATTAGGTCAAAATATCAGTTGCTACCAAATCAGCGCTGCATATTCAACTGTACTAGTCAATTATCTATTGTGAAACAGACAAATAGACTACAATAAGCATTAGCGTAATGGATAAGACTTTAGCATGGCAACCAAAACTTAAAAGGGGGTGTGTGTTCAGTCACCAAGTTTGACAGGAAAGTAAACACAACATGAAAAACAACAACAACAAAACTAGCAAGAGAAAACTGGCACTATGTTCTGGTGAAATCTAAAGGGATATAACAGATTATGAGCATATTTTGAGATTCACAAGGGAGTCAGACAAGGTTGCATACTTTCACATTATTTATTTAACATCTACGCAGACAACGTCATGCGGAAAGTAAAAACAGATGACAGCTACAGGAATTTTGATCCATTCACAATAGGAGGAAAGGAAATTCCATAGCTAAGACATGCAGATGACATAGTCATGCTGTCAAACAGCCCAAAACAACTGCTCATGTCCGTTCAGAAGCACAGTGAAGCTCAGAACTTTTTCCTGAACATTAAGAAAACTCAGATAATGTCCACTGACAAAACATAACTTCAGATTGCTATTAATAATGAAGAAATCGAAATTGTCACATATTTTGAATACCTTGGCTCTTCGTTATCCAACGATCGAGACTGTTTAAGAGAAATTACAAGACGTTTGGCCATGGCGATGCAGAAGCTAAACAACATGCACAATTTATGGCGTAATACTAATAAGCAAAAAGTAAACCTTAATTTGGCATATTATATTAATTAAAAGCATTAAGGTTACTTTTTGACTCCTACTTGTGCATTGTAAATTCAAACATTATGGGCGAGCCAGCGTTACGATGGCAAGTTACACTGGTAGAAGAGAGACATAGTCATATACATTTTTTTCTCTCATAGCTGTTGCACCCTTTTTATATTGTGAGCTTCACATAGTTTCATTTTGTATTGCTTGTTCTGCATTGTTATAACCAGGGGTAGGGTTGAAGATGAACTATCAACACCAACTAAATGTTGTTATAGCTGGGGGTTGAGGATGGACTCTCAACACCAACTAAATGTTACAGCCAGGGGTAGGGTTGAAGATGAACTCTGAACACCAACTAAATGTTACAGCCAGGGGTAGGGTTGAAGATGAACTCTGAACACCAACTAAATGTTACAGCCAGGGGTAGGGTTGAAGATGAACTCTGAACACCAACTAAATGTTACAGCCAGGGGTAGGGTTGAAGATGAACTCTGAACACCAACTAAATGTTACAGCCAGGGGTAGGGTTGAAGATGAACTCTGAACACCAACTAAATGTTACAGCCAGGGGTAGGGTTGAAGATGAACTCTGAACACCAACTAAATGTTACAGCCAGGGGTAGGGTTGAAGATGAACTCTGAACACCAACTAAATGTTACAGCCAGGGGTAGGGTTGAAGATGAACTCTGAACACCAACTAAATGTTACAGCCAGGGGTAGGGTTGAAGATGAACTCTGAACACCAACTAAATGTTACAGCCAGGGGTAGGGTTGAAGATGAACTCTGAACACCAACTAAATGTTACAGCCAGGGGTAGGGTTGAAGATGAACTCTGAACACCAACTAAATGTTACAGCCAGGGGTAGGGTTGAAGATGAACTCTGAACACCAACTAAATGTTGTTATAGCTGGGGTTGGGGATGGACTCTCAACACCAACTAAATGTTGTTATAGCCGTGGTTGGGGATGGACTCTGAACACCAACTAAATGTTGTTATAGCCGTGGTTGGGGATGGACTCTGAACACCAACTAAATGTTGTTATAGCCGTGGTTGGGGATGGACTCTGAACACCAACTAAATGTTGTTATAGCCGTGGTTGGGGATGGACTCTGAACACCAACTAAATGTTGTTATAGCCGTGGTTGGGGATGGACTCAACACCAACTAAATGTTGTTATAGCTGGGGGTGGGTTCAGGATGGACTCTCAACACCAACTAAATGTTGTTATAGCTGGGGGTGGGTTCAGGATGGACTCAACACCAACTAAATGTTGTTATAGCCGTGGTTGGGGATGGACTCAACACCAACTAAATGTTGTTATAGCTGGGGTTGGGGATGGACTCTCAACACCAACTAAATGTTGTTATAGCCGTGGTTGGGGATGGACTCAACACCAACTAAATGTTGTTATAGCTGGGGGTGGGTTCAGGATGGACTCTCAACACCAACTAAATGTTGTTATAGCTGGGGGTGGGTTCAGGATGGACTCTCAACACCAACTAAATGTTGTTATAGCCGGGGTTGGGGATGGACTCTCAACACCAACTAAATGTTGTTATAGCCGGGGTTGGGGATGGACTCTCAACACCAACTAAATGTTGTTATAGCCGGGGTTGGGGATGGACTCTCAACACCAACTAAATGTTGTTATAGCCGGGGTTGGGGATGGACTCTCAACACCAACTAAATGTTGTTATAGCCGGGGTTGGGGATGGACTCTCAACACCAACTAAATGTTGTTATAGCCGGGGTTGGGGATGGACTCAACACCAACTAAATGTTGTTATAGCCGGGGTTGGGGATGGACTCTGAACACCAACTAAATGTTGTTATAGCCGGGGTTGGGGATGGACTCTGAACACCAACTAAATGTTGTTATAGCCGTGGTTGGGGATGGACTCAACACCAACTAAATGTTGTTATAGCTGGGGGTGGGTTCAGGATGGACTCTCAACACCAACTAAATGTTGTTATAGCTGGGGGTGGGTTCAGGATGGACTCAACACCAACTAAATGTTGTTATAGCCGTGGTTGGGGATGGACTCAACACCAACTAAATGTTGTTATAGCTGGGGTTGGGGATGGACTCTCAACACCAACTAAATGTTGTTATAGCCGTGGTTGGGGATGGACTCAACACCAACTAAATGTTGTTATAGCTGGGGGTGGGTTCAGGATGGACTCTCAACACCAACTATATGTTGTTATAGCTGGGGGTGGGTTCAGGATGGACTCAACACCAACTAAATGTTGTTATAGCCGGGGTTGGGGATGGACTCTCAACACCAACTAAATGTTGTTATAGCCGTGGTTGGGGATGGACTCAACACCAACTAAATGTTGTTATAGCTGGGGTTGGGGATGGACTCTCAACACCAACTAAATGTTGTTATAGCCGTGGTTGGGGATGGACTCAACACCAACTAAATGTTGTTATAGCCGTGGTTGGGGATGGACTCTCAACACCAACTAAATGTTGTTATAGCCGTGGTTGGGGATGGACTCAACACCAACTAAATGTTGTTATAGCTGGGGGTGGGTTCAGGATGGACTCTCAACACCAACTAAATGCTCCCATGGTGTGCATCTCATATAGCCTCTGACAACAAAGTCCATCTCCTGGCCTTCACGCGGCAGAACTGTTTTGACTAACAGAAGAAGGGACAAAAGGCAAGCCACTGGCGCTTTAAAACCAATAGTTTCGGGCAGATGGGGCTCGAAAGCATAAGAAGACAGCTCATCTAAGAGAAGAAAAACTGATTTCAAACCATCTGAAGCCCTGCAGATAAAAGATACTTTTTGGTGTATCTTGACGGGTTTTTTCCGATATGACTGCAACCTGTTTTCTGATAATTCTGAAAGTTGGTCAGCAATCTACCAAACCTAATAACCGACGATGTACGAAGGAGCACACTCAAGGGGATACAAATGCCTTATCCTAGAGCGAGGAAAGACAACCTCAGCTGAGTGTTGTGGCAGGGCAGACTAGGTCCTTAGCCTTGCTTAGCGGCTGGTCTAGGAGTGAAGCCCTGACAGGTGAACAGATAAAGTATTGTTCTGCTGATCATGCAGCTTCTGCAGCTTACCTTGTTCCAAATATATTGGTATCACCTTTCCCTTGGAGCAAACAAGGCAGGCCGAGAGAGGGACCATACTGCATGGGCAACACATGGTCTCTATATTTCTGCCTGGGCCTTGTGCTAAAAGCACAATTACTATCGTCTGACAAGACAAAAAGAGCCAATGATGATGTGGGTGATGAGTAACAAGCAACTAAAACTGACGATCCCGAGAACATCCATATTCCCTGTGGGAATGTACGGATGTGAGACGTGGACTATGACAGAAGTAGCAAGGACGAAAATTGGAGCGTTCGAAATAAAATGTTACAGAAGAATCCTAAAAATTCCTTGGATAAAGAAAGTGACAAATAAAACCATCATACAAGACCTTAATGTTGAAGAAAACTGGCTCATAAACAATGTTATGTTTCAGAAATTGAATTTGTTCGGCCATGTCAAACAACATTACGGACTGGAAAGAACGGTCATGGAGTGCATGGTACCTGGAAGGCGACCCAGGGGTAGACCAAGACGAAGGTGAATACAAGATATGAACATGGAGCAGGAGGGAAGATTGACTGCAGACCGAGATTCATATCGACTGGCTGTGATGAGAGCTTCGTTCTATACAAAGGACATGCTACATGATGATGATGAGCATATTGTAGTTTGGAAATCATACTCGGGACCAGCAGAGAGGGGCGTCTGAGAGGATGAAACAGTAGTGTGTACAACCAGCGAAGAACCATCAGTATTTACATTTTTTGCCTTTTTCTGAGACCAACTAAGGACCTAAATATCTGCAGGGAATACAATTATGTTGATTCGAAACAAAACAGAAAATGTATCTAGTTTCATTAATATCTACGTTTCAGTTGACACATTCATCTTCTTTATGAATTTGCCATAATTTTTTTACCTTTCCTTTGCTCTTTTCAAATTTCTTTACATCTATATGAATCGACTCCAGCTAGCTTTCATTCTGTTCATGTTGGCTTATTCTGCTTGACTTTAATATGTTAACACTGTTCTCTACCATTTTATTATCAGGTCAGGTCCTGCCGTAACCAGTGAGGTCATTGGGGGCCACATGAAGACATCCTCACAACCCCACGCCATCCTTCTGTCAGCGGCCGATGTCTGTGCCTTTTCTGGTTGAAGATTGGTCCATTCTTTTATGTTGTCATTCCACCTCTTTGTTGGACAGCCTCTTCGTCGTCTGCCTTCCCCCTTTCAGTGCAGGATCGTATTTGCAAGACCATTTGATCTCAATATGTGACCGTACCAAGTGAGTTTCCTTCTTTTGACAGTTGCCGAGGTCTCCGAAAGGCCCTATTGCTGTTGTAATTCTTTCTTGTATTTCTTCATTTCTAACTCGATCTTTGTAAGTGACCTTTAGAAATCTTCGGAATCATCTCATCTCCAAGGCCTGTATCCTTTGCTGAAGTTCAGCTGTAATTGTCCATGTCTCACAAGCAAAAAAGAATATTGACATGACCAATGTATGCATTAATCTGATTTTTGTGCATAGCTCTAACCATTTAAATTGCCAGATTTTGTTAAGCCGTGCAAGCGCCGCTATTGTCTGTGCTATTCTGGCCAACATCTCACATTTTAATCCTTCATCACTGACAATCGAACCCAGATATTAAAAATTTATAGGAGCAAAAAGTAACATCAGGGTCAGGTAAAATATACTAATCATGATACCACCTCATATCCATCTCGGGCATCCTGGAAATATGCTCTGTAACAAAAGTCTGGCAAACGAGCTGGGGATCGACACGGCAATCCCCATAGTGGTGAATTTACTGAGACGCCTCACATTGCACTCGTCAGGACCCCAATCCACCTTCACATATATGCTTCAGAATGTGAGAAGAGTCACTATAACCCACCACCAAATAATCATCAAGAGTTGAATGAACTTAGTATGACCGACTTCCGCAACAACAGATTATGAACAGAAATAGATAAGAACGGGTCTCATGAACAGCAATAATTGCATCTGCACCTAACCATCTAGAAAACAATTGCATCTGCACCTAACCATCTAGAAAACAATTGCATCTGCACCTAACCATCTAGAAAACAATTGCATCTGCACCTAACCATCTAGAAAACAATTGCATCTGCACCTAACCATCTAGAAAACAATTGCATCTGCACCTAACCATCTAGAAAACAATTGCATCTGCACCTAACCATCTAGAAAACAATTGCATCTGCACCTAACCATCTAGAAAACAATTGCATCTGCACCTAACCATCTAGAAAACAATTCAGTGTCAAGAATGCTGTATTCAATTGATCAAATGTAATTAACGGTGTTAGTGATCAAAACAAAAAGTAAGTATGTCAAGTATTTGTTTGGTTTTTGAAGTGACATGAAGTGTGCCCCACTAACCTGTCTCTGCTTGCTTGTACATGAAGTGAGCCCCACTAACCTGTCTCTGCTTGCTAGTACATGAAGTGAGCCCCACTAAACTGTCTCTGCTTGCTAGTACATGAAGTAAGCCCCACTAACCTGTCTCTGCTTGCTAGTACATGAAGTGAGCCCCACTAAACTGTCTCTGCTTGCTAGTACATGAAGTGAGCCCCACTAACCTGTCTCTGCTTGCTAGTACATGAAGTGAGCCCCACTAACCTGTCTCGGCTTGCTAGTACATGAAGTGTGCCCCACTAACCTATCTCCAAGCTTTTCTCTGCTTGCTAGTACATGAAGTGTGCCCCACTAACCTGTCTCCAAGCTTTTCTCTGCTTGCTTGTACATGAAGTACACCCTTGTCTTTAGATCCTTTTAGAGGAATACTCAGCTGACAAGAAATCAAACAAAAAAACAAATGTTAAAGTGGCCTTTCTCAACATTGTTTAGGAACACTTGACACAAACTGAAGGTCTCAGGGGACCTTTTATAAAAATGATTAGATCTTCAGCTCTATATGAGCTTTCAACCTTCTTGTAGACCATGCTATGACAAGGCACCTTCCCTGGAGCAAGAGAATTGTCAAAGTAAAGTCCTAACAACTTAAACCTAGGAGTAAAGCATTAACTTAACTTAACGTCTTTATACTGGTTTAGAAGACCCTGCAGAGTCTGTATACAACCAGTTACATTTACATCACCTTGCTCTAAAAGCTATGCTCATCCAGTTTATTCTTAAATGCATTAACTGTCCCTGCCTCCTCTACCTCCCCTGGCAATGCATTCAAAGCAGACACCACTCTCTGACTAAAAAAATACTTCCTACTATCTAACCTGGACCTCTCTTTAGTCAGCTTGTAGCTATGCGCTCGTGTTATTGTAGGTGGCTGTATTTTAAAAAACTTGTTATAGTCTAATTTATCGATTCCTCTGATCATCTTATAAACCTGTATTAAGTCACCACGAAATTTTCTCTCTTCGAGACACTGTAGGCCGGTTTTTCTGAGTCGTTCCTCATAACTGTAATTCTGGAATTCCACTATCATCTTTGTCGCTCTTTTTTGTATTCTTTCTAGCATGTTTATGTCCCCTCTATGATAAGGACTCCACACCTGTACACAGCACTCCAATCTAGGTCTAACTAAAGCTTTGTACAGTTTGACGATCACTTCCTTGCTCCTATGTTTAATATTTCTTTTTATCATACCTAACATTGCATTTGCCTTTTTCACTGCTACCTTAACTTGCTCACTCACCTTTGCTGTATGATCTATTATAACCCCTCAAGGCATCAATTTCCAGGTGTGGATCTTGACGGTATTAGTAAATGTCTCATTACCAAATGGCAACTGTGAGCTGCTAAGTATCAGTGTGGGCTGTAAGATTTGTTTGTACATCAGACAACCAACATCTTTCATTGTTCGCTAGTAGTGTTGATAATGCCTCAATAGGCTCATCTTAACATACAAGTGGTAGCATGTGTTGAAAAAATAAGGCCACTGTTTCCTTCCAACCTCACTAACTAAAAGTCATTACTGCTTAAACTGAACTGCAAACAAACAACTGGATTCAGGATTCCATACAAACTGGGTATGGTAAATCAAGTGTAACTTAACTTAACGTCTTTATACTGGTTTAGAAGACTGCAGAGACTATATACAACCAATTTTATTTACATTTCCTTGCACTAAAAGCTATGCGCATCCAATCTATTCTTAAATGCATTAATTGTCCCTGCCTTCACTACTTCCTGTGGCAATACATTCCAAGCATTCACCACTCTCTGACTACAAAAAGATTTCCTAATATCTAATCTGGACCTTTCTTTAGTTAATTTGTAGATATGCCCTCTTGTTCTTGTCGGTGGTTGTATTTTTAAAAACTTGTTATAGTCTATTTTATCTGTTCCTTTGATTATCTTATAAACCTGTATTAAGTCACCTCGAATTCTTCTCTTTTCTAGACACGGTAGGCCGGTTTTTCTGAGTCTGTCCTCATAACTGTAATCCACTATCAGCTTTGTCGTTCTTTTTTATATCCTTTCCAGCATGTTTATGTCCCCTCTGCGATAAGGACTCCACACCTGTACACAGTACTTCAATCTAGGTCTAATGCTTTATACAGTTTGATTATCACTTCCATGCTCGTATGTTTAATATTTCTTTTTATCCTACCTAAAATTGCATTTGCCTTTTTCACTGCTACCTGGACTTGCTCACTTACCATACCTGTACAATCTATTATAAACCCTAGGTCCCTTTCCTTTTCTATCTTTCTAATATTGTTCTTGTCAAGTGTAGTGTTGGACATGCACTCTGCCATCTGTAGTGACAGGTAAATGATGATTTTATTCACTTCAGGTCTCTCTTGAAACCCCCTGGAGATATTTCACATACTTTTTACAGCATTACTAAATTTCACGATTCTCATAAACTGCTTGTTTGCCACTAGGGCATCAAAGGAGAGCGCTGAATAGTAACACTGTCAGTTGCCAGGCATGCAGTAAAAGGCAACTAAGGGTTGAGTATGGAGCAAGCTTCACCATTATGTAGAAGCTATCTCCCGCTAGAAAAAGTAAAAGGATCTTTTATACTTCATGGTAAAAGAGGAGTGACTAAGTCAAAGATAAGTATTTGAAACCATACAATCAGCTCTGCAACTGGTATGTATGATAGTATTTCTACTTGTATTTCTTGTCCCAAGTGTTCTCAAAATTCAGTTTTTGACTTGCTCCAATGACAAACAGTTGGGCTGCTCAGTATTTGTCCTTTGTCATCTTGTAAATCTTTCAAATTAAATGAAGTTTTTTTGTTACAATGTATTCTGTGCTCTTACAAGAATGTAACAAAATGAACGTGGGCTGCCTATTTATGATCTTTACAATTATTTTACTTTGATTCGCTTTTTTATTCCACGTGAATCATAGGGCAACTTCAGCAACTTATAGGATGTGAGTTCTGAGCATTTGCAATGGTGGTTCCATATGAGGCTGCTAACCACATGCACAACCCACTTGTTTAGTTGCCTTATATGACATGTTTGGAAGGTGGCAGCGGTCATATTCTATTCAACCTGGATATTACTCTGGTAAATAACTCCTCAAAGATATTGTCTTTAGATTTTGTAGCTATCCTTGGGATGTTAATACTGTTCCGTTTTAGGAACAATGTTTTAAAAAATCATTCACTCCCAAATATTTTGGACCTCTGGACGCAATTTTTTTCTTATGTGAAACTCAAACACAGGATCACTTAGTTCTGATCTATTTATCTTCAATAGTAGTTCCCTGAAATAACACATATTATATACCAAACTGTTCACAATTGGTGCCAGAATTCAATGGAATACACATATTTTACAAATAGAGATGAACATATTATGTATGAGGGATTATAGTTACAAATGGTTTTATTTTTTTAAATTATGAAAAAATTGTTCCTCACATCAACACATTATTCAGCTCTAAACCAATACACAAATAACGTAATGACTTTCTATTGACGGTAATCCACAAGGGACGATGTTCTGAAATGTACACCTAATTTGGCGCAGTTGCTTTCTCAGTATTCATATTTTACTGAAAGTATGTGAAGTTGAAAACTTGTTCAAAAATAAAAAGCACCAATCAACATCAGCGTGAGTATTTACAATCTACGCATACCCAGAAAGAATGTTCCTGCTGTATTCAATATATTTATATATATATTATACACACTAGCAGGATCTTGAACCTTTACTGAATTTGGGAGCTGTTATTATGTTTGCATGAGAAATAAGAGGGATCCGCTCCTTCGTCAGTAGATTTAGTTTAGGGTCAGGCACAATATACTAACCAAGACCAGCATTCCCTGGGAACAGGCTGTTTTCCAGGCAGTCTGGCTGAGGAGATGTGGATCAACGTGATTCCTGTAGTAGTGAGCGTTGGGCAGATGAAGCAAAGCATAGCACAATCTCCTGGTGGACCACTGTCCACCTTCATCAGCACGTTCAGGATGCGAGGAAAGCTACTGGAACTAGTTACTTAACGTTCTTTTCAGGGCGCACAAAAGAGCAAACATACTTATTGTGGGCATTAAATGAGAACAACATGTAGGAAGACAACGATCTAACTGATCAGAAAATACACTTTCCCAGTAGCAACATACGGTTGTGAGACATGGACATTGAATAAATCAATTGCAAAAATTATCATAGCTTTTGAAATGAAATATTACTGAGGAATGATGAAATATCATGGTCAGAAGAAAAAACAAATAGAGAAATTTTGTAATCACTGAATATTACAGAAAACTGGCTCATGGACAACATCTCAGAAAAACAGTTGAATATTTTGGTCATGTAAAGAGACATAATGGTCTGGTAAGGACGATAATGATGGGCATGGTTCCTGGAAGGGGGTAAAGAGGTTGACCCTGATAAAGATGGCATTGGGACATTACAGACAGTCTGGGGATGTCTGTGCATGATGCGGACAGACTCGCTCTACACTGAGATGCGCACAGAGCTGTTGTTACGGGGAATACCTTCTGGAAAGAATGTCACATGAAGATCATACTTCATGTGAACAGTAATGATTGAATACTGAATGAATTAATGTCAGTCCCATGGCAACAATTGCTGTCGGGGATAAAGATAACTCTTCCTGAACTAAGCTGCAGCATATATGAGGTGGGGGTGACCAGTTCCCTTCCTTGCTGTTTTTATCTTCCTTAACTCATATGGCAAGTACCAATTTACAGCTGGGTTGACTGGTCATACCACTAATGAACCATGGCCCAAATTTGTTGTTTCTGCCCATCTGTGAACTCAAACCTCTGTAATCAAAGTCTAGTAAGCCTGCTCCCTGTTGACTAGGCTACATGCTCTAATACTAACCTGTGCTTTAATCAGCTCAACTTTAAATTTGCTTTCATCACCAAGGTTCACTCGGCCACCATAAATTGGACGTCCAAGATAATGTGCAGCATATTCATAATTGTGCAGCAGAAGTAGTGCCTGCTTGTAATAGTCCTGTTTCCTGAAATTATCTATTAGAAAAACAATGAGACCTTTCAGTTTTTACGTCTTACCAATGATAACCTTGACCCAAGTGGTACCCGGGATTTCAAAGAATAGAACCATTGTCACCTTCTAAGCATGTTTTAAAATGTGACTAAAGATAGTGTTTGGGGGTGGCAACCTCATCATGTAAACAAATATTGCCATTATAATCAGCCACTGCAAATGCTCAGACAGGCTTCCTGTAAGGGACCAGCTACAGTTCAAACATATGCTTCACACTAGAGCAAAAAAGTGAATGATTGCAAATGCTTGGAAGCAGGTTACCTTTAAAAGGGGCAAGCTACAGCAGCGGCCTGTGCTTCAGGGGTCAGCTGCAGTGGAGACAAGCTGCAGTGGTGGCCTGTGATTCAGGGGTAAGCTGCAGTGGTGGCCTGTGATTCAGGGGTAAGCTGCAGTGGTGGCCTGTGCTTCAGGGGTAAGCTGCAGTTATGGCCTGTGCTATAATGTGGCAAGCTGCAGTGGTGGCATTTGCTATAATGTGGCAAGCTGCAGTAGTGGCCTGTGCTTCAGTGGTAGGCTGGAGCGGTGGCCTGTGCTTCAGATTGAAGTGAAAAAGTGAGTGAATGAAATGTGTTGCCAGAGCCTGAAAGAAGAGCAATAATAGTAACACTGTGAAGCTGCCAAACACATCTTAAGAGGTGACTAAAGAGGAATGGGCATTGGGTAGACTATCTCATCTTCTAGAAATGTTAAGCCACAAAATCTTCAACATATATGGACAACTCGACCATCCGAATAACTTTCAAAACATCCCGATGAAAGTCTTTGTCTATTTCTTATTTATCTTAATCGTCTTTGTCTGCCTGAGCAACATCTTATTGTGGCCTATCTCTTCATCTGTTTTCAGGATTGCCTCTATCAGGTCTAGCAAATTGGGAACTGGCTGGCTAGTACTCATTGCATGCATAACTTTAATGCAGGTGACAGAACATAGAGTTTCACCCTTGTTATCTCCAGTTATTGACTCATCCCATTGTTATCTCCAGTTATTGACTCATCCCATTGTTATCTCCAGTTATTGACTCATCCCATTGTTATCTCCAGTTATTGACTCATCCCATTGTTATCTCCAGTTATTGACTCATCCCATTGTTATCTCCAGTTATTGACTCATCCCATTGTTATCTCCAGTTATTGACTCCTCCCATCTCTTGATCTTTGAATTTCTTGGCTAAGGTTTGAAGTAGTTGGCCACTATTTGTTTTTGTGTGTGTTTTGTCTTCAACTTCTCAATCATTCCTAGAATGTCTCTTTCATGCTTTCTGCCACTCTTTTGTTGCCATCTATTTTATCCATGCTTTTCTACTGATCCATTCCACCAAAGTGGCTGGATGAAGGGGGAATCTACGGTACTTTGTCAGATAGGGGAAATAATTCAAATAGTGATAATGACTAAGGTAGATAATATACTACACAACAACAAAGGTTGATCTTCTGGGTTGTTTCTTGTTTTTAAGGTTTCCAATGTTCATTTTCTTTGATGATGGACATAATGGAAACCTTGGTAAGGTGAACATACTAAGGGCGAGGCAAGGCATGGAATGTACCCTATCTAGGGAGTCCATCTGTCTGGTTGCAGCCCAACCTGCAAAACAGTCCTTCATGTTTGCAACTGCCCCCCCCAGCCAGTGGTATTATGTACATCAACCACCTTGTGCCTGAGGCCCTTTAACCAATGATGGGATAGTTGTCCGGGTTAATGTCCCCTTGCCTACTGCTGTCCCTACCTACTTGCAATGACCAAAAACAAGCATGGTTGGCGACCCACAAATCTGCATGGTGCAAGACCTTCCGATATAGTGCAAAGATCAGATATGGCAGGCTTCTCTGACAGAATCCTTCTTTATTTGTTTCCCTTTTTTCTGTATTTGTTTGAAAAAGGACATTTGTGTTGTAGTTTACAGTGAGGCACTGATATCTGCACCTTTCAGCCCGGCATTTTTGTGACAGTATTTGTTTTCCCTCTTTGATCCATAATTTCTTAGTCAATCTGCATGGTTGCAGTCTGTTTCCAGGGCCACCACTTGGAGGCAGATTAGGGTCTTTGTCAGTTGTGGGTCACTGATCCTAATGCAGGCAGCCAGCTATTAGTATTAGCCAATGACTGACAACATGGGAGTACAGTCTAGACAAAAGACAATGTCGTCAACGTTTTTTTTTCCTGGGTGTATGTTTTCTCCTTTGGCATGTTCTGCTCTGTCACTATGGTGAATTTACCCTCTTTAGAAAAGAAGCTATGAAGACTAATTAATAATACTATTAGTATTAGTACAATAATACTAAGAAGTGTACTAGACAACTACTCTTACTAATACTAGTGTAGGTGGGGAAGGCGTGGGCTAGTGATTCGGCTCACAGCCATAAGGTGCTGGGTTTGATCCCATCACAACACCGGCCATTACCCCGGGGAAGCAAACCCTTAGAAAACGCAGGAGGAAGCAGATCCTTACATAAAATGCATGCTAAAGTCGGATGCACTGGGCCGACAGGCACAAAATAAAAACCATTTTAGAAATAAGGTGAACGCAAAAAGAAAAAAAAATACTAGTGTAATAGTAGTACTAATTAGTTACTGTAATACTAATAGTAGTAGACTAGTAGTAGTACAAGTAGTAAGTAGTAGTAGTTCTTACTAGTAGTAGTGTAGTAGTAACTACTTACTAGTGAATTACTAAAATTAGTAGTAGTACTTAGTAAGTTAGTAATACTAATATACTATATAGTATTACTAGATTAGTTAAGTAGACAGTATAACACTATAACATACATACTATGTAACATAGTAATAGTACTGTAGTGAGCTGAAATAAAATAACAATAGTTTTGGTTTGCCATAGATAACCCATACTTAATATAATTTGTTAACTGTTTAGTTACTTTGAAGTCTCCTTTCCATCCATGCTGCTGAACCTAACACAAATGCCCCTCCAATAATTGCAACTTTCGTCAGTGGCGAGTTCCACATAACAGCTTGCCAGCCATATACTCAAAACACATGAAGGTAGGACATTTAGAATCAAGTATTTTAGAGTTGTTCCCCTTAGAAATCGTAATTTCCATATTTCGGTGTTCTAAGAAGGATTCCAATACTCAAAATAATAATAATAGCTGCCCATCACACGCGAATATTTCGATAGCGTCAGATAAGTATGGCAATCAGATGTGACCGCATATGACTGTAGATTCATATCTTAGCATGACAAACATTAATTTACATGGGGCACACAGGGACGATGTTAGTAGTTCCAAATTGACATGTATACAGAGGGATTAAGATAAGACTATAGACTATATTTATTTCAGAGTAGACTCTAAATGGTTTTAAAACAATTGGAGCGATTGAAAGTGGATAAATGTTCGTGTCAAGTGGTATTCATCCCAGAATGATGTTTGAATTTCGAGACCTGTTAGCAAAACCCCTGTCAATATTATGTTATCAATAACTTACGAAAGGGGTTGTTCCAGGAGATTTGAAGGATTCAGGAATGAGCCTCTTATTTACTTCATTTATTAATGAGAAGGCTTCCGACAGTTCTCCGCCATTCAGTACACGAACCATCATGAAACAGGCGGAAGGGACACCTGTCATGAATTTGAGGTCAGTCGAATGTTGCCATGATTTCCCAGAGTGCATCTCAGCTGACATTGTCAGGACTTTGGTCAGGCCAGCGAAAGTTGTCACGGTGCTGTCCTTGACACTTCTCTTGGATTTGACGTACTGCAAATATCATGTCCACCGTACCGCGACCCACTTTCTCACTGGGAGTAGGTTAAGCTCAAGGTTATTCGACGTTTGAGCAAGACTCGAGTCTGAAGTTTGGCGGCAATTAATAGGAGAAGGGAGATACCTCTGTGGTTGTGAAAGGATTACTTATTCAGATGCACAATGGTGGCATCTGTCGGTCCATGCGGCATCTGATAGAGTGGAACAGTTCTTTTAGCTCTTGGAGAAACACTTGATCACCTACATGGTAGATCTATACATGGATATCATCTTGGCTTGGCTTGGCTTCGTTCGTTCTCAATCTCCCGCTACCAAACCCTGAAAGGGCTTAAGTAGCAGAATGTTGTCCAGACAAAGGAATGCGTTGTGTCATAGTTTACAGCTTAACTACGACATTTGCACCTTTCAGTCCAACACATAAGACTTCGGCAAGCATTTTTTTGAGTACCGGGTTAGCATTCCCTCTTCGATCCCTTCTCCGTAGCCAGTCTGCCCTGCTGCAGCCTATTATCCAGGATCACCGCGTGGAGGTGTAGAAGGGTCTTGGCTCGCTGGCCCTGACGCTAGCAGTCAGCTGTGGGTCGCTGCACACTGCAGCTCATGCACTGCTCAGCATCTTGATCCCTGAATATCATCTGGCTCAGGAAACTCGTCCACTAGACATTAAACAAATCGTGTTCTTGTCATCACGCTGAGCTATACACGCCACAATCAAATGGAGGAGGGGTGGGGAGGGTAACCTGGAAGCAAGTGGTCCTGTTTAATTATATAGCCGCTTTGATTAATGGTGACCGGACAAAGATACGATTTACTGAAATGGGGTTTGGTTATTGCAGAAGACAAATATGAAAGCCACTAGCTACTGGGACGAAGGATATGGTTATTGCAGAAGTAGACCGATAAAGAAGAGTGTTGATGTACTAACAAGATGGCTGGTCAACTGGAGTCAAATATAAAAGACTTAGTAACAGATGGTAGTGCATTAGATTATCGTGGCAAAAGTACCGGGATCGGTCCCCCTTATCAATGCGCTTAAGTCGACTGAGCTGTAAATAAGAAAATTGGTCACTATGAAGAGGTACCAACACTTGGTCTCTGAAAGCAGTAGCTGCTATAGCGCTTTCTTTAATAGCCTGGTCATTCCAGCCATGGTTTTATGGGTGCGAGGTGTGGAACCTATGAAAAAGTGACAGGGCGCGGCTCCAAGCTATTCAACCAGCGATGGATCGTAGAAAACTGCTATGTTCACTACAAGACTGCATCAGCAACACAGCTATCTTGGGTCAAACCTGCTTCAATGACGTCGCAGGTACGGTGTTCATAAGAAAGTACAGGTGGTACGCATGACGGACAATAGATGGACACGTCAAGTGACTTCATGATGGCCCTACATCTTTAATCGTCACCCCGGCCGTCCATCAATGAGATGGCCTTCTCCAGGACCTTGGTACGGCATCTACTTAATGGCAAAGTACAGAGTTGCGTTTAGACGAGATTTGGCTACCTGGCATAGTGCACAAAATGAGATTGAGTGAACACCAGTATTACAGTGGTACAGTATATATATTGAGGACCACCAACATCATCCTATGTCATACTGCATCCTTGAGTATGTGAGTATGCTGGTAACTTACCAAGCCAATTAGAGCGTGGGGAGTTCTATAACACGACCGACAAGCATAACCCGCAGCTGTCTAGGTATTCCCTCTGCTCAAGACTGTCTGATTGTGCGTCTATCCTGGGCTCCTGGACAGGGAGTGACTCGCTTATTGCAATGGGAAAAAAACATGAAAAAAAAAACTAGTAAAAGTTGATTAAGGTTGAGCTTAATCAAAATTTAGAAATGGGTATGGTCAGATACCGCACCGGGGGACGGCGTGGCCTAGTGGATAAGTGGCACGGCTCACAATCCGAAGGTGCTGGGTTCGATCCCCATCACAGCACCTGCCGTTACCCCGGGGAAGCAAACCCTTAGAAAATGCAGGAGGAAGCAGACCCTTACATAAAATGCATGCTGAAGTCGGATGCATTGGGCCGACAGGCGCAAAATAAAAACCACAGTGCAACGCACACCGCCTTGGGGATTAGAGAAATAAGGCGAACGCAAAAAAAAAAAAAAAAAAAAAAAAAAAAAAAAAAAAAAAAGATACCGCACCGAGACGAGAACACAAACAAAACCTACGTTACGACCAATAGGCCTTCATCAGGGACAACAACACTGAACTAACAAATCAACAAATAAGAAAAAATGGTCAACTCATCTGTTTCAGGTGGGAGACGCTTTCAGTCTAAGCGACCTGTCGTGCCAAGTACTCGATAGAAACTGAAATAGGAGCGGTCAAACAAAAAGTGGCGGAATATGCCTGATAAGCCAAGCGTGGCCAAATAGTGGTCCAGATAGGAGAACAATGAGAAGGCAATATAAGCCGGGAGGGCGTGATATTAATATAAGAGAGGGGGGAAGAGAACTGATGGAAGAATGGGGGAGGCGGGGGGGGGGGGGAAGGAAGACAAATAGATGGGGGCCAGTGTGAGGGTTTAAGAAAAAGTATGGAAGATATTTATACCATGTGGTTGGAGACATCCCATACTAGAGATAAGTCTGTTCTCAAGGGCGAATCGATGACGATCGTCAGAGAAGCACGAAACTAGACCAGTGACACTGACGTCAGCCATACCCCGGTGCTCAGGACCATTGAAGTGGCTGGCAATTGGGGAACCAGTGCGGTTGCGGATGTCGTTGAGGTGTTGGCGGAAACGCTCCCGTAGTTCCATACCAGTTTCCCCAATGTAAGTCATACCACACTGGCGGCAGATGATGGCATAGATGAGGTTACGAGATTTGCATGTGAACCCCTCTTTGATGAAGAATTCAGCCTTAGGAAAGGTAATGGAGCGAGAAAGGATGACATGAGGGCAGGTAACACAGCCACGTGAATTTTTGCACGGCCTGGTGCCTGGGAGGCTATGAGGGCTGGTGTGTAGGCGACTACTGACCAGCAAGTCCCTCAGGTTCCTGTCACGCTTGTAGGCGACAAGGGGAGGATCGGGAAAAACTTCGCGAGTGGCAGGATCAGAGTGAAGGATAGGGAGATGGCGGAATAGGATATCCCGGACAGAGACGCTGTGAGGGTGATAGGGTGATAGGGTGATAGGGTGATAGGCTTATTGCAGCACCGCCTGTGACTGCACCCTTCCAGGTTGAACGATTTTGAGCCAGGTTTTCCCAGGTGTTGATGTCTTTTTGAAAACATTTATGGGACATCATACAGACCATCATTTAAGCACTGTTTTGGACCTCCCTGTGATAATTTTCCTTCACTCTGGTCACTCTTTGGAAGCCTTCGGCTGACATTCAAGCAAGGTGGCCAGCCCATCTCAGTTGTTAATTTTTTTATAAAGTACATAAATACCTGGCATGTTGGAGCTAGGCATCACTTCATTACCTGTGATATGGTCCTGCCAGCAAATATGCTGTACTCGTCTCAAGCAAATCACGTGAAAGTGATTTAGCCTCCTGGCGTCTTCGGCGTAGACAGTCCAGCTCTCACACGCGTAGATCAGGGTAGAAAGCATTGCGGCACGGTTGACCTTCAGCTGATTCCTCGACGTGCACACACTGTAGAGCGCATCGACCAAAAGCTGTGCTGGGCTTTGCTAGTCTATTTGCCAGCTCATCAGCAGGAGTCACTCATCCCGCCAGCGTGTAGACACATGTCTCAGCCGCTTGTAATTGATGTTTACCTTCACTACAGCCAGGTAGACCTAGGTCCAACTTCTCTATTACACCTCGGGATATAAGAAGTGCCACTGTAACCTGCCATCAACAATCATCATTAAAAGTTCAATTAGTACGAGTACCTTCTAACAACAACCGTACTCTCTCTCTCTCTCTCTCTCTCTTAACTTAACTAGGCGTAACTTCTTTGTACTGGTTTAGAAGACTGCAGAGTATGTATACAACCAGTTTATTTTATATTTCCTTGATCTAAAAATTATGCGCATCCAATCTATTCTTTAAAGCATTAAATGATCCTGCCTCCCCTATTGTATGTGGCAATGCATTCCAAGCATTCACCATTCTCTGACTAAAAATATATTTCCTAACATCGAATCTAGACCTTTCTTTAATTAATTTGTAGATATGCCCTCTTGTTTTGGTAGGTAGTTGTATTTTGAAAAAAAAACACTTGTTATAGTCTAATTTATCCGTTCCTTTGATTATTTTATAAACCTGTATTAAGTGACCTCGAATTCTTCTTTTCTAGACACTGTACGTTGGTTTTCATGAGTTCTCTCTCTTTCTCTCTCTCTCTCTATATACATATATATATATATATATATATATATATGAGAGAAAGAGGGAGAGAGAGAGGGAGAGAGAGAGAGCGAGAGAAAGATATATGCGTTAGAAAGAGAGAATGACTAAGGCTCCTGATACTCGCTGTAGTCCATATCACTAATTTTAGGCGTGTTTCACGCAACCAGCAGGTAATTGCCCCTTACCTCACATGACCCTCTAAGATTGGCACCTATTTTGGTCCGGGCTGTTTATCCATGCCCAAGTTTATCCATCACTCGCCGTCAACTAATAGACTAGTGCCCTAGAATTCCAGGTCAAATTGAGGTCAGTGGCACAAAATGGCTCAACGTCAGATCCAATTCCCGACCCCTAAACAGGCGACGTGAGAGAGTTAGACAGGCGAAAGACCCATACTTCCTCATCTTCAATACAATTTCTCTCCCCTGGGATGATGTCAAAATGGTTGTCAGTCGTGACGTAACGCAAGACTGTCGGACGAAAAGATCTTGCGATCAGTTTATTGTCATCCATGTAGGAAAATGATGCATGTGACACTTCTATTAAGGCATGTATGCCTTACTGTGGTGAAATACGCCCCTTTCAGTTACGTCCCATGTCTACATCCCATGCCCTGACAAAAGTAGTGTGAAAGACAGCGTCGATGTCTTTCAGTGTCTTACAGTCGTTATCAGTGGTGCCAATGAGAAGGCTGGTCTCATCACAATGGCTGATTTTAATGGAAGAACAGAAGGAGATAGATCATCACATGAATATTGCTAAGAAATATACAGTGGAACATCTTTAGAAAAGCTGACACATATGTGTACTGACGTTGGTCTGATAATAACAAACACAATCCTCCAACATCGAAAACATATCAAACCATGGTCCAGCTGGAATAACTCGGACGGAACATCACAAATTGATAACACATAAAACAAAGAAGTATAGCAGACTGCAGAGTGATCCCCAACATCTGTATAGGTATTGATCACCGGCCACAAAAATCATCGCGTAGGAAAATTCCTGACTGGGGTAAAGCCAATAATCGTCACAAATGAAAAACAATTAGAAAAGTAAACTATTATAAATGAAATATGGCAGAAGATGGCAACCATTTTTGAGAGACTAAATAGAGAAACTGAAGACATAAACAGTGAATGCGTCATCTTTATAACCGCCATGACATACTTTCAATAAAAAATGTGGAACAACACAAATTAGACACGACAAAGGAAGAAAACAAACAGCTTGGTGGAATGTTGAAGTTAAAGAAACAATATAGACTATTTAAAAAAAACTATAAGACAATACTGGTGTCCAAGATTCAAGAAGATAATTTTGCTTATCAAATAAGATAACGGAAAAAAAAACGAGTAATCAAAATTGCTAACGGAGATTCATGAACACAATATGGAGAACAACTAGCATCCATGTGTAGAAATCAACAAAAAGATGTATCAAAGTAATGAGGTTAAGAAATGAATGCTTCAGTCCTGCTTCAGTCATTTTTCACAAAAAGGGATCTCCAATATTTAATGAGCATGAAAACAGCGATGGAAAAAAGCACTTCTAAGAGCGCGGGGCCTAAGGGTTAGGAATTTGGTTTACAATGCCATCGTACCAGGTTCAAATTATGCGGGGTCCAAGATGCATCAGTGAATGAGCTGACAGCAGCCAACGAATTATATCTGCTGCTTGCATCAGGGTCAGCAAGCTACAGCTGACAGCAGCCAGCGACATATAGCTGACAGCACCCAGGCACTAAAAGCTGACAGCAGCCAGACTCATAGCTGACAGCTGCCAGGCACTCGTAGCTGACAGCACCCAGGCACTCATAGCTGACAGCACCCATGCACTAATAGCTGACAGCAGCCAGAGACTCATAGCTGACAGCTGCCAGGCACTCATAGCTGACAGCAGCCAGTGACTCATAGCTGACAGCAACCAGGCACTCATAGCTGACAGCAGCCAGCGAGTCATATCTGCTGCTTGCATCAGGATCAGCGAGCCACAGCTGACCAAAACCATAATCCACCTTCAAATGGCGGTCCTGGAAACAGGCTGAATTCGCACAGTCTGGCTAAGATAATTAGAATCGAAGAGGAAAGGCAGACCTGGCCTAAAAAATGAAGTGCTGAAACCGGCTTTTCCGGGCTGAAAGGTGCAGACATTGCAACCTCATTGTAAACTACGCCACAAGGTCACAACGTGCTTTGTAGGACGGGCACCAGACAGAACATCACCTCGTGCTAGATTAGACAGACCGGGCATGCCAATGTATGACTGCTTCTCCTAGCCGACTCTGGTACCGGGGAAACTTGTAGCAAGTTCGTGCTCTGACGTCACCACTTTCAGCCCTGAAAGGACTGAGCACATATGGCAGCGCGCTGGTTCGATGGAGTCGTTTCTGTGAGCCATCGGGCGAGAGAGAGTGTGTGTGTGTGTGTGAGTGTGAGAGAGTGTGTAAGAGTGTGTGTGTGTGAGAGAGAGAGTGAGACTGTGTGTGAGAGAGAGTGTGAGAGAGTGTGTAAGAGTGTGTCGGTGTGTGAGAGAGAGTGAATGAGAGAGTGTGTATGAGAGAGAGAGTGTGTGATAGAGAGAGTGTGTCTGAGAGAGAGTGAGAGAGAGTGTGTGAGAGAGAGTGTGTGATAGCGAGAGTCTGAGAGAGAGTGAAAGAGAGTAAGAGAGTGTGAGTGTGTGTGAGAGAGATTGTGAGAGAAAGTGAGAGAGAGAGAGTAAGAAAGAAAATGAGTGAATGAGAGAGAGATTGAGTATGAGAGAGCGTGAGAGAGAGTAAGTGAGTATGAGAAAGAGTGAGTATGTGAGAGAGTGAGTGTGAGAGAGAGTGAGAGAGAGAATGAGTGAGTGAGAGAGTTACTGTGAGAGAGAGTGAAAGAGAGTGAGTGAGTGTGAAAGAGAGAGAGGGTGAGAGAGTGTGTGTGTGTGTGAGAGAGAGAGAGAGAGAGAGAGAGGGAGAGAGAGAACTGTTCTACCCAACAGACACACAGAGATAATCCACACTTATCCAAAAAAACAAGGATCATCTGGAGCCTGACACGTTGATTCAAGAAATAGAATGATCCCTAAAGATGAGCCCTAGAAGTAAGTCCCCTGGCATGGACGACATAACAACGGTAGCGATTCAAGCCTGTAGTAGAACATGACTGAGGTGGCTATGGGAGATCTTTACAAAAACAAGGACAGAAAGAAGAGCACACAACGATTGGCAATACGTTAAAATCGATACTAGTGTGGAAGGAAAACACCAGTACAAGAAATTATGACTGTGATACATACAAGTCAAATCGCTACTAAATCATGAAGAAAATATTTGAACAGAGAATAATTTCAGCTGTTGAAACTTAACTGAGCAAAGCTTTATTTTGAATACATAATGGTATGGGACTCACGAATGCCTTATTTACCTTAACATAAATAAGCACACACACAAAAACACAGTATGTGACATATCTTAGCTGCAGTGGAGACAATACATACAAGGAGCTTAGACATGTTTTAACATTTAACAGGGGAGGAAGATAGAAAAAGCTTAAATAACCATTTTTCTTCATCTTTCTTGGAATTTTAACTAGGGACGAGTCAGTGCAGCTGAACTCAGTCCCGCCAGAATTTAAGTAACCAAAACGAATTACGTACGTTTTTTTGTCTCAAAGAGCGCAGGTGGGAGTTTAGGGAAACATACGTAACCAGATGTAACACATGCCATGTCCACACGTGAGACGATGGTGGTGGGTGCTGGTGGCCAGATAGTCTTGTTGCCGCCAACAAATCCGGGTCGTCTGGAAACCGGGCGATCAGGACGGGGGTTAATGGCAAGCGGGCCGGCTAAACGAGCGCCGTTTTGGAAATCACTCGATCTGGGAATGCAGACCGAATATATATCCCGGTGGAGAGACGTGAGGCGCATTTTAGACATCACTTTGGAGAGAGACGCTCAGTGGAGGGCACGCGACGGTGATATGCAGTTGAGGCAAGTTTGAATTGAGAATCACAGAGAAAGAACATTTCACTTCAGAGACAGAGAGAGCACGCTTCACTTCAGAGACAAAGAGATAACATTAGATTTTAGAGAACACTTTGGAGAGAGACGCTCAGTGGAGGGCAGACGACGGAGACATGCAGTTGAAGCAGATTTGAGTTGAGAACCACAGAGAGGGAACATTTTACTTAGAGACATAGGTAGATTCGAAAGAGACATTCAGTGAATAGCAGGCGACGGAGAGAGGCAGTTGAGATAGTCACGCAGCAAGCATGGTAACTACCCTCTTATTATGCGTTGGTCAAAACTACAAGTCGTCAGTAGCTTATAAAGGCAGTCTTCCAGTCATCCCATCATACTGACGCAGTTCCGCCGCTCACGTCGACATCACCCTGATCATATAAATGTAAGTCGTCAGTCGCAGCTAAGGGCACTTTTCCAGTGATCCCATGGATAATATTTGACGCAGTCTATCCATATCACGTTGAGACCACTTTGATTATACCGGCGACAAAGATGAACAAGGCCACAACGTCATAACTGCGTTTAAAACCTACGAACTTCACCCATCAGCGGCAATCCGCAACAAAGTTTGATCACAGCAGGCCAGATTAGGAGAGGAGAAAGAACTGGGCAATAACAGTATCGATAAGGTTAGGTTTAGCGGTAGGAGTGTTTTAGATAAGCGTGTGAGAGAAAGAATTTAAGTTGTTAGAGAGTTTATAGTTGGCTTGTGTTACTTGAATAAAGAAGCTGTTTTATAGTGTTTATATTTAGTGTTTCTTGAATTTGATTAAAGTGAGTGTAGAGCGCAATAGAATAGAGCAGACCCCTTTACCGTCTGCGACAGAGCTCCATCAAATCGATGGGTCCTTGTACAAGTACAATATAACACAGATTTCAACATAATATTTATGGATCAGGAGAAAGCTTTTGAAAGAGTAGATATGTAAAAACTCCGGACAATATTAGAGAACTGCGAAACACATGGACCTACAAGATAATGAGAGAGCATTGTAACATATGAATAAAAATGGAAAAAAAATTATCGATGGAATCACATATCCTTTTGAAATAACCACAGGAGCACAATCCGGGATGTGTTTGATATTTTTATCATTGTTGTGCAACATTTACATGGATAAGATAACAACATAAGGCAGCCAAAGTGCAACGTCAGAAGTGGAACTGAGCGCTGGAAGCGTAAGACCAATGTATTACATAAACTACTCTTTGCAGACGACCAAAGTCTCATGCACAATTATGACAATAGACAGCAAGATCACATGAATGTTGTTGACCCAACCTGTGAATGATATCACATGAATGTTGTTGGACATCATTCACATGAATGTTGTTGGCCCAACCTGTGAATGAAATCACATGAATGTTGTTGACCCAACCTGTGAATGATATCACATGAATGTTGTTGGCACAACCTGTGAATGATGTCACATGAATGTTGTTGGCCCAACCTGTGAATGATATCACATGAATGTTGTTGGACATCATTCACATGAATGTTGTTGGCCCAACCTGTGAATGAAATCACATGAATGTTGTTGACCCAACCTGTGAATGATATCACATGAATGTTGTTGGACATCATTCACATGAATGTTGTTGGCACAACCTGTGAATGATATCACATGAATGTTGTTGGCACAACCTGTGAATGATGTCACATGAATGTTGTTGGCCCAACCTGTGAATGAAATCACATGAATGTTGTTGGCCCAACCTGTGAATGAAATCACATGAATGTTGTTGGCACAAGCTGTGAATGATGTCACATGAATGTTGTTGGCACAAGCTGTGAATGAAATCACACGAATGTTGTTGGCCCAACCTGTGAATGAAATCACATGAATGTTGTTGGCACAAGCTGTGAATGATATCACATGAATGTTGTTGGCACAAGCTGTGAATGATGTCACATGAATGTTGTTGGCCCAACCTGTGAATGAAATCACATGAATGTTGTTGGCACAAGCTGTGAATGATATCACATGAATGTTGTTGGCACAAGCTGTGAATGATATCACATGAATGTTGTTGGCACAAGCTGTGAATGATGTCACATGAATGTTGTTGGCCCAACCTGTGAATGATATCACATGAAGATTAGCACATCACAGACGGAGATTATAAGGATTCTCAGAGCAACAGGTCCACTAAACATACGTGTTAATAATATCCAGCTCAGGGAAGAAAGATCAACGTCTGGTCAGGCAAACCATACTGGCTAAAACTTCTCACCTCCGCTTTCTCGCAGCCCGCCGAGGACACGGGCTGTTTTCATGGCCACCTGGCTAACAAGGGGAGGGTTAACGGGATCCCCCTAGTAATGAGAGACATGTAAATGAAGCAAATCATAGAATAACCACCCGAAGGACCCCGGTCCACCTTCATCAGCACGCCTGGGATGCGAGGAAAGCTACGACAACCCGCCACTTAACGTCCTGTTCAGGGCGCACAAAATA
The DNA here is from genome assembly GCA_036924085.1 of Ariolimax columbianus. Taxonomy (NCBI): domain Eukaryota; kingdom Metazoa; phylum Mollusca; class Gastropoda; order Stylommatophora; family Arionidae; genus Ariolimax; species Ariolimax columbianus. The sequence goes on along the minus strand of JAVGWX010000012.1, from coordinate 5,344,088 downwards.
GTAAACCTACTCTTTGTGGGCATTCGAAACAACAATAAAATTTCCAACTCAAATTAGACCAAGAGTTCAAAAATCCTGGAAGTAGTTTTATTTTTGTGCTGGACTTAATTTCTGTTGATTTTCACCAGTTCCCGGATACAATGAAAGATCATCTCGCCTTTTTAAAATTATTATTTTGATATTTGTTTCTGTTTCTCCTTTTTTGTCTAACGAATAACGTAACTTTGCTTATCTTCTTTATACTGGTTTAGAAGGCTCTGCAGAGTCTGTATACAACCCGTTTCTTCTACTCCACTAGATCTAAAAATAACTATCTGTATTCAATCTATTCTTGAATGCATTAACTGACACTGTCTCTATTATTTCCTGTGGGAATGCATTTCAGGTGCATTCCGTTATGCAGACTGTTCTTAATATCTGTGTATCCATCTCTCTTTGGAAAATATCTATGGACTCTCGATTGTTCAGCCCTACCCGATCGAGCCGCAGAAAGAGGTCTCTGCCGTCCGCCGATCAAAGCGGGCAGATAGCTGCTCGATATTCACCCTATACGGCGATGGGGTGCGAAACCACCAACATAAGACTTAGTTCTTGGTCGGGGTGTCGAAAACAGTAGAGCAGCCACCTCACTGTGAACTGTCGAGACTCAAACCATGACCATGAGATTTGTCCGCACACCAGGCGAACAACATCTCCGTGACATTACCAGGCCTGTCCCCTGGTTAAATGCAGACTAGCGGACATTGCACATCTGCCCTATTGTGTCAACCTCCCAGGTGGCGGGGAATGCCAGGCGTACCATCACTGCAGAGAAGCCGAGAAAATAAAGGGAGAAAAGAGATACCCCACTCACATGCAAATGCTACGTTCTGGCAGGACCTGACGATCCTGGAATACAGACACACTGGACTGCCTCTCTTCCGGGTAAGTACAAACCAGTGCATAGTCCATATCATATATCATATCTCATATATCATCACCGCACCCTATAGACACGAGTAGTGAAGACTCGTTAGTCCTGTAAGACAACTTCCATAAGAGAGACACCTCTGATCACAAACAACTGCTGCCTTGCAGATAGGCTGGGGACAGCCAAAGGCTAAGGAGGGCATCCCTACAGAAACGCCTGTTGAAATCGGATGCACTGGGCCACAGGCTTAACGAAACAGTTCAACGTAAATCGCAGTATGATGACAGTACAACTTATCAGAAAAACGTATGGCGCTCATCCTGCGGAGTTCCGCCAGGCAGCGAGAGTGCCGGGCCTCACGCCTCGAAGGGGCCCACCCTTGACTACTGGTGGTCACCCACCCATGTGTCGTGGAGTCAAGGCACATGGCTATGGGACAATCTCTATTGACCAAAAACTCAAGACCCTCAAAATACTACAGTGGAATGCGGAGGGAGTCATTAACAAAAAGCTTTCCCTAACACATCATTTGCATGAAGGTAAGATTAACGTGGCATGTATTCAAGAAACGCACCTCAACAGCAAACATAAATTCTCAATAAGAGGATACCAGGCCTTCCGACTGGATAGAGAAGGGCACAAAGGAGGGGTTCTGATACTGACCCGTAACTGCATACCGAGTAGCGCGGTATCTGTCAGTCATACCGGACAAGCAGAAATTGTAGGAGTTGACATAATGGCTCAAGAGACAAAGATCCGCATCTTCAACCTGTACGGACCACCAAATAAGGAACTGTCGCTCTCGAGTATGGAAGTCAAAGAATCCAACTGCATAGTAGTTGGAGACTTCAACAGCCACTCGGAGAGATGGGATACTCGGACACAGACAGCAGAGGTGACGAAGTAAAAGATTGAGAGATAGACACAAATCTCGATCTAATCAATAGGCCGGAGGATAGTCCTAGCTTCTATTCTAGAACATGGCATACCACCTCGACTCCAGATTTGGCCTTCTCCACAATGGACATTCACCATAAAATAGACCGCCAGGTGCTAAACCAATTGGCAGGTAGCGACCACATGCCAATTAGGCTTGAAATTGATATGGAAGTAGGCCCATAGGAAACAAAACCGCTCCCACGTTGGAATTACAAACGAGCCGACTGGGACAGATTTGCAAGCCTGACAGATGGGCTGTGTGAAACCATCAACACACGGAACAACAAAATGAAGCCCATGGTGGAAAGCCTAAGCAAAGCAATAATGCAAGCTGCCACTGAAACCATCCCAAGAGGGGCAAGGAAAAATTATAAGCCCTATTGGAATGATGAGTTGCAGAACGCGGAAGACGCAGTCACAAATGGAACATGGCAGAGCGAGAACAATCTATGGAGGCAAATATCGCCCTCAAAGCCGCCACGGCGAAATACAAATACACTCTAAACCAAACAGCTAGAGAAAGCTGGAAAAACAAAACAGAAAGCCTCAACTTAGACAAAGAAGGGAATAAACTATGGAAGTTAGTCAGAGCCATGAATGACGAAACTCCGGCAAACAAACAAATTACCATCAAGCAGGGCGAAAACTTGCTCACTGGAAAAAAAAGCCGCAAACGCCTTTGTTGAACACTATGCCAAAGCGAACCATATATATGTCCCTGCAGATAGGCATACGGACATTAATGAAAAGCAAAAGGGGCACGACAACATCAATATGGCACCAGAAGAGCATATGATGGCAAAACTAACAATGAACGAAATGGAAGAGGCCATGAGAACATCAAAGAAAAGAAAATCTCCCGGAAAAGACGGGATAACAAACGAAATGCTGATGGGGCTGGGCCAAACAGAACGAGGAAACTGCTATCAGTCCTGAACCAAAGCTGGAAAAGGGGTATTGTACCCCAGGCATGGAAAGACGCAGTACTTGTACCAGTACCAAAGAAAGGAAAAGACAAAACAGATCCAAATGGATACAGGCCTATCAGCCTACTGAGCTGTGTCGGCAAACTGATGGAATGTATGATAAACACCCGACTGATGTGGCATCTGGAAGAAAAACGCATACTAATTCCACAGCAAGCAGGCTTTAGACAGCACAGATCCACTGAGGATCAGGTCATCCTCATATCCCAGGAAATAGAAGATGCCTACCAGGAACAGAAACACATAGTAGCGGTTTGGGTGGACCTGGAAAAGGCATTTGACAAAGTCTGGAAAGACGGACTTAGAGTCAAGCTAAGAAGAAGTGAAGTTTGTGGGAAAATGTACAAGTGGATCAACCACTACCTCAAAAACAGAACGGCCAGAGTCCAAGTACAAGGGCAGATGAGCAAAAAGGTGACACTTGAGCAGGGAGTACCCCAAGGGGGAGTACTGTCACCCACACTCTTCCTGGTGTATATAAATGACATTACAGAGAATATACCAAGAAGAGTTCATAGCTCAATGTTTGCAGACGATCTGGCTATGTGGACCTCTGAAAAGAATCTCACCATAGCAAGAAATCGGATGCAGCAGGCCCTAACATCGCTGGAAGAGTGGGCGAACTCATGGCTGGTCAAAATAAACGAGGAGAAAACCACATGTACAATATTCTCGCTATCAATCAAACCCCAAAACACCAAATTAAGTCTAAACGGCAAATACCTGCAGCCAAACGACAACCCAAACTACCTGGGAGTCACATTTGATCGGCGCATGACATGGAAAAGTCAGATCGAGAGAAACCGAATGAGAGTCAGACAAAGAATGGCAATCATGAGGAAACTTGCTGGCACAAGCTGGGGAGCAGACGAAAGTATACTAAAGAAACTGTACACTGGAAGAGTGAGACCAGTTCTCGAGTATGGCATTGCGGCATGGACAACAGCAGCAAAGGCGAACTTCGATAAAGTTATCAAACTCCAAAACCAAGCCATGAGAGTTATAACAGGAGGCATGAAGTCAGCGCCAATTGTAGAACTTGAAAAGATTACAAAACCGCAATCCATGACCGACAGAAGAGACTGCAGAGCCCAACAGCAATCAGAGAAAATCAGAAGACTGACTCACCATCCAATGCACCAGAGACTAAACAATTTCGGAATTGGGAAACTAAAGCGAATAAACTTTGCAGAAATAGCCAAAGCAAAGATGCACGAAAACCCCATGAACGCACTAACAACACCAAAGCCCATCCCTACTGTACGAAAACCTACCTGGAGGCAGCATATATTTCCAGAGGTGGTAGAAAATATACCAGGTATTAGAAACAAAAACTGCCAGTCCGAAAAAGAAAGAAGAGATACTACCCTGAGTTACATAACGGAAAACTACCCAAGCATGGACTGGACCCATGCATACACCGACGGTTCCGTAACAAATACAACCCAGTACGGAGGGGAAGGAGCATTCCTGAGCCTACCAAATGGCAGAAAAATAACACTTTCATTCGCTACTGGAAAATACACAAGCAATTTCAGAGCGGAGGCAGAGGCACTGAGGGCGGCAGTGGAAGAAATGGTGACAGGTAAAAGGAATGAAAGCCACATAGTCCTGCTTACAGATGCACTGGCCGTAGTCACAGCGCTGAAAAACCAGAAAAATACTGAACTTAATGATTTAAGAGCAGTACTCTGTCAACTATGGCAGCAGGCCACACCAAAAAGGGTAGTGGTACAGTGGGTTCCATCTCACTGCAACATCCAAGGCAACTGGGAGGCAGACAGACTGGCAAAAGAAGGTGCAAAACTACCACAACCTGATACTAGTATGACATACGAAGAGTCAAAACGGCTTATTAGAGCTAGATACATCACCAATATGGGAAACCGAACATACTGGCTACACCAAAAACGATGCCTTTTACCAGTTGAACAGAAGAGAGCAGGTCGTGGTCTTCAGACTTCGCACTGGCTACAATAGACTCAGGTACCACTTATTCAACAAATTGAAGATAGGTGGCACCGATGCATGCCCGTGTGGTACCGGGAAAATGACCGCTGAGCATTTGCTGCAAAACTGCCCGACATACGATGATCAGAGAGAGCAGATGTGGCCATCACCAGTGGCAACACTAGACAAACTCTATGGCAGTGTCGACAGCCTCAGGATGACGGCTGCTTTTTTCGAAAAAATAATGGTTACTGTCTGACTGCGTACGAAGAAGATCCCTTCTCGTCTGGGGACCGGGTTAACCTTCCTTCTTCGATCCCTTCTCGTCTGGGTACCGGGCTAGCCTTCCTTCTTCGATCCCTTCTCGTCTGGGTACCGGGTTAGCCTTCCTTCTTCGATCTCTTCTCGTCTGGGTACCGGGTTAGCCTTCCCTCTTCGATCCCTTATCGTCTGGGTACCGGTTTAGCCTTCCCTCTTCGTTCCCTTGTCCTTAGCCAGTCTGGGTACCGGTTTAGCCTTCCCTCTTCGATCCCTTCTCCTTAGCCAGTCTGGGTACCGGGTTAGCCTTAGCTCTTCGATCCCATCTCGTCTGGGTACCGGGTTATCCTTCCCTCTTCGATCCCTTCTCCTTAGTCAATCTGGGTACCAGAGTTAGCCTTCCTTCTTCGATCCATTCACCTAAGCCAGTCTAGGTACCGGGTTAGCCTTCCCTATTTGATTCTTCGAAATCTTCTCCTTAGCCAGTCTGGGTACCCGGTCAGCCTTCCCTTTTCGATTCCTTCTCAGCCAGTCTGCCTGTTGCAGCCTGTTATCCAGGATTATGAAGGGGAAGGGGTGGAGGTAGAGAAGGGTCTTGGCAGCTTTGTGTCGCTGACCCTGACACTAGCAGTCAGCTTTGTGTCGCTGACCCTGACACTAGCAGTCAGCTTTGTGTCGCTGACCCTGACACTAGCAGTCAGCTTTGTGTCGCTGACCCTGACACTAGCAGTCAGCTTTGTGTCGCTGACCCTGACACTAGCAGTCAGCTTTGTGTCGCTGACCCTGAAGCTAACAGTCAGCTCTGGGTAGCTGACCGTTACAGCTCATGCACGGCTCAGCATCTTGATTCCGCTGTTCTATTCACTTCATGTGTTATGTTTCGCTTGTCCAAATATTTATAATATTTTTTTGGGTAATTTTCTTCCCTCTATTTGTTCCATGTATTATGTTTAGCTCTTCTACATTTAACTACAGATCTAGTTATCCACTTTTTTGGGGGGAGCTTACCGTCTCACATGGAATAAATTGCTGTTTTAAAATATAGCTATTGATCAGTCAGTCTTCACTGATCTCGTTTACGCGGACTACATTGTCCTATTCGGCACATACAGATCTGCGCTGTAGCACTCTCTGGAAATGTTAGACAGCGAGACGCCCTTCCTAGGCCTGTCTATATCCTGGGCCAAAACCAAAGTTCAGAATCTCATTTCCGACACAGCACTCCGGGGTATTGAAACTCAAGGTCCCACTGCGGAGAGCATCAACGAATTCATCTATCTCGGTAACTTGATATCATCTGATGGGAGTAGATGTCAAGGCAGATCGGACTAGCTGCAAGGAATGACAGCCATATAGTCCTGCTTACAGATGCTCTGGTCGTAGTCACAGCGCTAAAAAGCCAGAAAAATATTGAACTTAATGATTTAAGAACAGTACTCTGTCAACTATGCCAGCAGTCCGCACCAAAAAGGGTAGTGGTGCAGTGGGTCCCATCCCACTGCAACATCCAAGGCAACGAGGAGGCAGACAGACTGGCAAAAGAAGGTGCAAGACTACCACAACCTGATACTAGTATGACATACGAAGAGTCAAAACGGCTTATTAGAGCTAGATACATGACCAAATGGGAAACCGAACATACTGGTTACACAAAAAACGATGCCTATTACCAGTTGAACAGGAGAGAGCAGGTCGTGGTCTTCAGACTTCGCACTGGCCACAATAGACTGAGGTACCACCTATTCAACAAATTGAAGATAGGTGGCACTGACGAATGCCCGTGTGGTACCGGTAAAATGACCGCTAAGCATTTGCTGCAAAACTGCCCGACATACGAGGACCAGAGAGTGCAGATGTGGCCATCACCAGTGGAAACACTAGACAAGCTCTATGGCAGTGTCGACAGCCTCAGGATGACCGCTGCTTTTTTCGAAAAAATTAAGGTTGACGTTTGACTGCGTACGAAGAAGAAGAAGAAGAAGAAGGACTAGCTGCACGATCGATATGCACGACCTCCGACGTGTGTGGAGTAATGGCAAGATCTCCTTGGGACAAAAATCCGCATCTACCAGTCATGCGTGGTCCCAGTCATGCGTGGTCCCAGTCATGCGTGGTCCCAGTCATGCGTGGTCCCAGTCATGCGTGGTCCCAGTCATGCGTGGTCCCAGTCCTGCTTTAAGGTTCCGAAATCTGGACATTGCTGAAACATGTCGAGACTGGAAGCCTGTCACGTGCACAACCAGCGGCGTATCCTGTGCATCTGATGGCATGACTACATCCGCAACGTGGGGGTCTCTGCTAAAACAGGCCTCCACCCAATCTCAGAAACACTTGACCGGCACCAAGTTTCTTTGTTCGGACATGGTGTACGGCTGGACCAGGAAACCCGTGCTCACAAGATACTACACAAGTCGTTCCTCCGGGCCAAACGTCTCCCCCGACCGGCTGGAGACGCAGAAGAGGCCGTCCCCGAACAGTATGGCTCCAGCAGTAGCAACCTCCTCCTCCGCTAGAGACGAGACTGGAACCACGCCACAGCTGTGGGTCGTGGACGAGGCCTGGAACCACGCCACAGCTGTGGGTCATGGACGAGGTCTGGAACCACGCCACAGCTGTGGGTCCTGGACGAGGCCTGGAACCACACCACAGCTGTGGGTCATGGACGAGGTCTGGAACCACGCCACAGCTGTGGGTCATGGACGAGGTCTGGAACCACGCCACAGCTATGGGTCGTGGACGAGGCCTGGAACCACGCCACAGCTGTGGGTCGTGGACGAGGCCTGGAACCACGCCACAGCTGTGGGTCGTGGACGAGGCCTGGAACCACGCCACAGCTGTGGGTCATGGACGAGGCCTGGAACCACGTCACAGCTGTGGGTCATGGACGAGGCCTGGAACCACACCACAGATGTGGATCATGGATGAAGCCTGGAACCACGCCACAGATGTGGGTCATGGACGAGTCCTGGAACAACACCACAGCTGTGGGTCATGGACGAGGCCTGGAACCACGCCACAGCTGTGGGTCATAGACGAGGCCTGGAACCACGCCACAGATGTGGATCATAGATCTGGCCGAGTGACGCAACGAGCCTCGGACGCCTAAGCGAATATTATTATTATTTAACATTCATTACATCTAGGTCACCACTCTACTTCAACGTGCGTTTCTTTGGCAATATTCTTCCAGATGACATAGTTCGCTGCTTGTAATTGACATCTGTCTTATAGTAAATGTATGTTCTTGTACTTATGTTTTCCCAGATTGCAGGAGAGTGTCGACAAACGCAATCTGATTGATATGGGACCTTACCTTAGTAGAGTTGCCTGAGGTGGCGAAGGCATAATGATATCGATTGTTGATAACAATAAATGATACTCACTAACGTAGTTCATCGGCTTCTGATACTTATGCGGATAGAGGCTGTTTTTAATGACCTGAAATATTAATCACAGAGACTAAACAGTGACCCACATACGTATGGAGGATACAAGTATCTGCTGTTCATGTTATCGTACTATCTAGGTCATCAACTTAACCGTGTCGATTGTTTCATTCATGGGTGACGTGGTTTCAATATTTGGCCTGGACTTGATGAAGTGTAGATAGAAGGATTATGTGACAGGTGGTGGTAGGTTTCGTGATCTGTATAGCGGAGATGATAGTCAACAAGGTTATGTATGTCTCTGAATCTTGATCGTTGATATATACTTTTAGTTAGCTGTTATAGATCTCTAGTTAGCTTTTATAGACTATTAGCTAGTTTATATAGACTTTTAGTTAGCTGATATAGACTATTTGTTAACTGGTATAGACTATTCGTTAGCTGATATAGACTTTTAGTTAGCTGATATAGACTATTAGTTAACTGGTATAGACTATTAGTTAGCTGGAATATACTATTAGTTAACTGTTATAGACTATTAATTAGCTGATATAAACTATTAGCTAGTTTATGTAGATTTTTAGGAAGCTGATATAGACTATTAGTTAACTGGTATAGTCTATTCGTTAGCTGATATAGACTTTTAGTTAGCTGATATAGACTATTAGTTAACTGGTATAGACTATTAGTTAGCTGATATAAACTATTAGCTAGTTTATATAGACGTTTAGCTGATACAGACTATTAGTTAACTGGTATAGACTATTAGTTAATTGGTATAGTCTATTAGTTAACTGGTATATACTATTAGTTACCTGGTATTGACTGTTAGTTAACTGGTATAGACTATTAGTTAACTGAAATAGACTATTAGCTGAAATAGACTATTAGTTAGCTGGTATAAATCTCGAGTTAGCTGATATAGACTATTAGTTAGCTGAAATAGACCATTAGTTAGCTGATATAGACATTAGCTAAAATAGACTATTAGTTAACTGAAATAGAATATTAGTTAGCTTAAATAGACTATGAGTTAGCTGATACAAAATATCAGTTAGCTGATAAAGAATATTAGTTAGCTGAAAAAGACATTTCGCTGATATAGACTGTTAGCTGATATAGAATATTAGTTAGCTTAAATAGACTATGAGTTTGCTGATATAGACTATGAGTTAGCTGATATAGACTATTAGTTAACTGTTAGCTGATATTTACTATTAGTTAGAAGATATAGACTATTTGTTAGCTGATATTTACTATTAGTTAGCTGATATAGACTATTACTTACCTGAGTTTTGATATAATATATTAGTTAGCTGTACCCTTAGTACATTCTATTTCTTAGACATAATCTGACAAAGAGTAAACTATTAAATTTTTTATGTGGAGTGGAACAAGTTGTTATGTACGTTTCTTCTAATTTAGAATTCCTGTGGGCAGACTTCTCTAAAATTTCAGCCACGTATTTACTTGTAAATAATAAATTAACAAAAGGTATTTATAACTATGTTATGTATTGTTGCACAGAACCGATATCGCTGGACTACGAGCATACTTATAGGCGGTCAGTCTCATTCAGCTAGGGCTGAATAGTAGTACGCGTATGGTTCATTTGAGTGATTGCTTGTATTCACGTCTGATCAAATCTCTGATTTGGCTCACTGATTGTCTCGGTTGGCTTACTGTTTGTTTCATTTGGCTCACTAGTTGCCTCATTTGGCTCACTGTTTGTAGTCCCATCTGAATGTCTCTAATTTGGCTCAATGGTTGGAGTCCCATCTGAATGTCTCTAATTTGGCTCACTTGTAGTAGTCACATCTGACCAGTCTCTCATTTGCCTCACTGGCTAGAGTCCCCTCTGATCGTCTCTGATTGGCTCACTGGCTAGAGTCCCCTCTGATCGTCTCTGATTGGCTCACTGGTTGGAGTCTCCTCTGATCGTCTCTCATTTGCATCACTGGTTGTAGTCACATCTGACCAGTCTCTCATTTGCCTCACTGGTTGGAGTCACCTCTGATCGTCTCTCATTTGGCTCACTAGTTGGAGTCTCCTCTGATCGTCTCTCATTTGCCTCACTGGTTGGAGTCTCCTCTGATCGTCTCTCATTTGCCTCACTGGTTGTTGTCTCCTCTGATCGTCTCTCATTTGCCTCACTGGTTGGAGTCTCCTCTGATCGTCTCTCATTTGCCTCACTGGTTGTTGTCTCCTCTGATCGTCTCTTATTTGGCTCACTGGTTGGAGTCACCTCTTTTCAAGTGTCTCATTTGGTTCACTGGTTGGAGTCTCCTCTGATCGTCTCTCATTTGCCTCACTGGTTGGAGTCACCTCTTTTCAAGTCTCTCATTTGGTTCACTGGTTGGATTCTCCTCTGATCGTCTCTCATTTGCCTCACTGGTTGGAGTCACCTCTGACCAGTCTCTCATTTGCCTCACTGGTTGGAGTCTCATCTGATCGTCTCTCATTTGCCTCACTGGTTGGAGTCCCCTCTGATCGTTTCTCATTTGGCTCACTGGTTGGAGTCACCTCTTTTCAAGTCTCTCATTTGGTTCACTGTTTGGAGTCTCATCTGATCGTCTCTCATTTGGCTTAATGGTTGTTGTCATCTCTGATCGTCTCTCATTTGCCTCACTGGTTGGAGTTTCCTCTGATCGTCTCTCATTTGCCTCACTAGTTGGAGTCTCCTCTGATCGTCTCTCATTTGCCTCACTGGTTGGAGTCTCCTCTGATCGTCTCTCATTTGGCTCACTGGTTGGAGTCTCCTCTGATCGTCTCTCATTTGCCTCACTGGTTGGAGTCTCCTCTGACCAGTCTCTCATTTGCCTCACTGGTTGGAGTCTCATCTGATCGTCTCTCATTTGTCTCACTGGTTGGAGTCACCTCTGATTGTCTCTCATTTGCCTCACTGGTTGGAGTCACCTCTGACCAGTCTCTCATTTACCTCACTGGTTGGAGCCTCATCTGATCGTCTCTCATTTGCCTTACTGGTTGGAGTCACCTCTGATCGTCTCTCATTTGCCTCACTGGTTGGAGCCTCATCTGATCATCTCTCATTTGCCTTACTGGTTGGAGTCACCTCTGATCGTCTCTCATTTGCCTCACTGGCTGGAGTCACCTTTTTTCAAGTCTCTCATTTGGTTCACTGGTTGGAGTCACCTCTGATCGTCTCTCATTTTGCTCACTGGTTCCTGTCACCTCTGATCGTCTCTCATTTGGCTCACTGGTTCCTGTCACCTCTGATCGTCTCTCATTTGGCTCACTGGTTTGGGTCACTTCTGATCGTATCTCATTTTGCTCAGTGGTTCAGGTCACCTCTGATCGTCTCTCATTTTGCTCAGTGGTTCGGGTCACCTCTGATCGTCTCCCATTTTGCTCAGTGGTTTGGGTCACCTCTGATCGTCTCTCATTTTGCTCAGTGGTTCGGGTCACCTCTGATCGTCTCTCATTTTGCTCACTGGTTCGGGTCACCTCTAATCGTCTCTCATTTGGCTCACTGGTGCGGGTCACCTCTGATCGTCTCTCGTTTGGCTCACTGGTGCGGGTCACCTCTGATCGTCTCTCATTTGGCTCACTGATTCGGGTCACCTCTGATCGTGTCTCATTTGGCTCAGTGGTTCGGGTCACCTCTGATCATTTCCCTCACTGGTTGGAGTCTCCTCTGATCATTTAGCTCACTGGTTGGAGTCACCTCTGATCGTCTCTCATTTGCCTCACTACTTGGAGTCACCTCTGATCATTTGGCTCACTGGTTCGGGTCACCTCTGATCAAGTCTTTCTCTCGACTATCATTCCAGTCAGCAGAGGACGGCGTGGCCTAGTGGTTAAGTGGCACGGCTCACAACTCGAAGGTGCTGGGTTCTATCTCCATCACAGCACCAGCCGTTACCCCGGGGAAGCAAACCCTTAGAAAATGCAGGAGGAAGCAGACCCTTACATAAAATACATGCTGAAGTCGGATGCACTGGGCCGACAGGCGCAAAATAAAAACCACAGTGCAACGTACACCGCCTTGGCGAATAGAGAAATAAGGCGAAGGCAAAAGAAAATTAAAAATTAAAAAATTAAAAATTCCAGCCAGCGGTCACACAATTGCTTTTTTTTTAATCGTTATCTGAATGTTACAGGGTTAAAAAGAGGAGCAACAGAAAGCAACATTCTAACCTGCCATATATATCGCAAGCGACGAGTAAGAAAGCTTTTTCGTTGATCTGGTCTCCTCATCTTGTAGAAGCTTGTTTAAGCCACAAGAGCATGTTTCACCTGACCCTGATCACTTGTGGTTCCCACTTTGATCAGTATGTTTCACCTGAACCCGGCTACTCTTCTCTCTCACCTTGATCAGTATGTTTCACCTGACCCTGATTACTTGTGGCTCCCACCTTGATCAGTATGTTTCACCTGACCCCGATTACTCTTCTCTCCCACCTTGATCAGTATGTTTCACCTGACCCTGATTACTTGTGGCTCCCACCATGATCAATATGTTTCACCTGACCCTGATTACTTGTGGCTCCCACCATGATCAGTATGTTTCACCTGACCCTGATTACTTGTGGCTCCCACCTTGATCAGTATGTTTCACCTGGTTCTGATTACTCCTCTCTCCCACCTTGATCAGTATGTCTCACCTTATCCTGATCACTCGTCCCTCCTATGTTGATGTTCGTTTCACCTGACCCTGATTACTCCCCCCTCTTTCCCCCTGACATTGATCAGTTTGTTTCACCTGACCGTGATAACATACACCATTAGGTGATATGAATTGAAACGGTGTTGGGTACATATCTATCTATCTATCTATCTATCTATCTATCTATCTATCTATCTATCTATATATCTATCTATCTATCTATCTATCTATCTATCTATCTATCTATCTATCTATCTATCTATCTATCTATCTATCTATCTATCTATCTATCTATCTATCTATCTATCCATCTATCTATCTATCTATATATCTATCTATCTATCTATCTTTCTATCCATCTATCTATCTATCTATCTATCTATATATCTATATATCTATCTATCTATCTATCTATCTATCTATCTATCTATCTATCTATCTATCTATCTATCTATCTATCTATATATCTATCTACCTATCCGTCCATCCATCCATCCATCCACCCATCCATCCATCTATCTATCTATCTATCTATCTATCTATCTATCTATCTATCTATCTATCTATCTATCTATCTATCTATCTATCTATCTATCTATCTATCTATATATCTATCTATCTATCTATCTATCTATCTTTCTATCCATCCATCCGTCCATCCATTCATCTATCTATCTATATATCTATCAATCTATCTATCTATCTATCTATCTATCTATCTATCTATCTATCTATCTATCCATCCATCCATCCATCCATCCAACTTATCCTATCTTATCTTATCATATCTTATCTTGTCTTATCTTATCTTCATCTTCATCCACCTACATCAATCCATTCGTATGTCTGTATTTCTATAAACTTGCAAACTATGTATGTCTCTATATAGTGGTCTGGCATAACATACTGATCGGACATGTTAGTCATGGTCAGGCATGACATACTGATCGGACATGTTAGCCAGGGTCATGCATAACATACTGATCAGACATGTTAGTCAGGGTTAGGCATAACATACTGATCGGACATGTTAGTCAGGGTCAGACAAAATATACTGGCCATGACCCCCACCTCGACTTCCTTGCAGTTCTCTTTGGAAACGGACTGTTTTCATAGCAGCCTGGCTAACGAGGTGAGGGATCGATGTAATCCTCGCAGTAGTGAGCGACACGCACATAAAGCTAAGCACAGCACAACGGCCTCGAGGACCCTGGTCTAACTACATCAGCACCCTCGAGATGCGAGGAAAGCTACTGCAACCCGCCATTTAACGCCCTTTTCAGGGTGCACAAAAGAGTAGACTTACTCATTGTGGGCATTCAACATCAAGATATCAATCATGTATGTCTATACATTCGCACGTTATCGATCCGTATATCTATCCTTCTATCCTCTAGTCTATTTATCCGTGTGTCTATTTATCCGTGTGTCTATCTATACGTATGTCAATCTGTACATGTGCCTCGCCTATCTATATCTCACACATCCTGCCTGTCTGTTTTTGTGTCTCCACATCAAATCTTTACCACATCAGTTAGCGAAGTTTCTCCGCGTTGAGTTTGATATTTTCCCGTACAGTCTTAGATCCGTGGGAGGCTTGTTTTCTCCTTTCTTAAAAAAAATCTAGTACCACCGCTTAACCAAAGCCGATGTTTGGTTACACTGGGCCTTATTTTTTTTATTTTCTTGCCCGCTTGCGGTCTATTTCTTTTCTTTTTTAAATGGAATGTAGAAGGTAAACGGCGAGGAATGTGCTGGTCGAGACGGGGCAAGGGATGTGAGATTGTGGGTCACGCTTAGGCTAGCCAGTGTTTGGCGCCTCTAAAAATGGTAAGGAGGTCTGCTTAGCGTCAACCATAGTCGACTGTAGTTAGCAGACACGCTCGCCTGGTAGCACGACGGAGATGTGTAGGACCCGGAACGTGCAGTACACGTAGAGTAGTCACGTGTGCTTCATGATTGCCCTATTGCATTCTGGGAGGGATTTGTGTGTGACAGAAGAGAGAACAGGCCCACTGCCACACTGAGAGTTGACTGTAAGAGTCAACTAATAGTCTAGGGTAGGTAAAAGGTAGTAAAGGTAGTGCCCTAGTAGACACTGCTATCAGAAATGAAGTGTTAGAGATTTCATTGTACGAGGTCACCGCTTGTTTATGAGGTGGGGTGGCCAGTTCCCTTCCTCGCTGTCGCTCCTTCCTTAGCAGTAAACAAGATACACATTTACATTTGGGTCGTCTGGAGTTGAGCCCATATATTTGCCGGCAAAAACGAGTGCTCTACCCATATGTTAGTCAAACGGCCATTTAGGGTAGAAGACAATCCACCTCAGGACGTTGCTCACACTGTAATTCACACATCCCAAATAATAGATATGTGTAGAGTAGCTGTCTAGGTTTTAAATTTAGCTCTAAAAACAATAACTCATTGTACGAAACACGAGTTGGTGTTGTTATTGCTGTTCTAGAAAAATAACCCTATGTACGATACATAACTTAATGTTGTTTTTGTTGTTCAAATAAGTCGACAAGACGTTTTTTTCCCTCTCGACGACGTTTCTCTTGTAGCAGGTTACTGTGGTTCTTCCTATATCCAGAGAAGGTGGGACTGGACACTTCTGGCTGTTGTGTGTTTGTTTCTTAGTAGACTCTCCATTACGGTGACCACAGTTTCGTTTACCAGGCTGCTGTAATATGACGAGTTTCCAGGTGCACGGCATGTGCGTGAGGTCGAGTCTTGGCTAAGTGGAGTTTTTGTTGGTGGAATTTTGGTGAGGTGAAGTCTTGTTAAGGGGGAGTCTTGGTGAGGTGTAGTTTTGGTGAGGTGTAGTCTTGGTGAGATGGAGTCTTGGTGAGGTGAAGTCTTGGTGAGATGGAGTCTTGGTGAGGTGAAGTCTTGGTGAGGTAAAGTCTTGGTGACGTGTTGTCTTGGTGAGGTGGAGTCTTGGTGAGGTGTAGTCTTGGTGAGGTAAAGTCTTTGTGAGGTGTAGTCTTGGTGAGGAGGAGTCTTGGTGAGGTGTAGTCTTGGTGAGGTGTAGTCTTGGTGAGGTGGAGTCTTGGTGAGGTGTAGTCTTGGTGAGGTGTAGTCTTGGTGATTTAAAGTCTTGGTGAGGTGTAGTCTTGGTGAGGTGTATTCTTGGTTAGGTAAAGTCTTGGTGAAGTGGAGTCTTGGTGAGGTGGAGTCTTGGTGAGGTGTAGTCTTGGTGAGGTGTAGTCTTGGTGAGGTTGAGTTTTGGTGAGGTTGAGTTTTGGTGAGGTGGAGTCATGGTGAGGTGTAGTCTTGATGAGGTGTAGTCTTGGTGAGGTAAAGTCTTGGTGAGGTAAAGTCTTGGTGAGGTTGAGTTTTGGTGAGGTTGAGTTTTTGTGAGGTAGAGTTTTGGTGAGGTGGAGTCTTGATGAGGTGTAGTCTTGGTGAGGTAAAGTCTTGGTGATGTGGAGTCTTTGTGAGGTGGAGTCTTGGTGAGGTGGAGTCTTGGTGAGGTGTAGTCTTGGTGAGGTGTAGTCTTGGTGAGGTTGAGTCTTGGTGAGGTTGAGTCTTGGTGAGGTTGAGTCTTGGTGAGGTTGAGTCTTGGTGAAGTTGAGTCTTGGTGAGGTTGAGTCTTGGTGAGGTGGAGTCTTGGTCAGGTGTGATCTTGGTCAGGTAGACTTTTGATTGGGTAGAGTCGTAGTCTTGGTCAGGTGGAGTCTTGGTGAGGTCGAGTCTGGTCAGGTAGACTTTTGATTGGTAGTGTGTTGGTGTTGGTCAGGTGGAGTCTTGGTGAGGTCGAGTCTGGTCAGGTAGACTTTTGATTGGTAGTGTTGGTCAGGTGGGGTCTTGGTGAGGTCGAGTCTGGTCAGGTAGACTTTTGATTGGTAGTGTGTTGGTGTTGGTCAGGTGGAGTCTTGGTGAGGTCGAGTCTGTTCAGGTAGACTTTTGATTGGTAGTGTGTTGGTGTTGGTTAGGTGGAGTCTTGGTCAGGTGTGATCTTGGTCAGGTAGACTTTTGATTGGGTAGAGTCGTAGTCTTGGTCAGGTGGAGTCTTGGTGAGGTCGAGTCTGGTCAGGTAGACTTTTGATTGGTAGTGTGTTGGTGTTGGTTAGGTGGAGTCTTGGTCTGGGCGTTAATGTGCTTTAATATGTTTTCCGAAAGATTGTCCTTATGAGATTATGTGGCTAAATATTTGTTTGATCTCTATATTATGTCAGAAACAAGAAAGTTTACCTTACAAATTCTCTGTCAGTCTTTATTGGCCTCACAAATCATATAAACAACAATTCGGACAGTCAAGACACACAATTCAAGACTCATGAATATCGATTACAATTTCAAAAGAGTGAAAATTCACTTTAATATACATTAAATGAGGAGGCAGAGTAGCCAAAGATAGGGCAAGCAAAACCCAAAACTGAAGACAGGGCTACATGTGAAGAAATATATTTATCAGAATTAGCCCAAACTGAAGACAGGGCTACATGTGAAGAAATACTGACAAGAATTAACCCAAACTGAAGACAGGGCTACATGTGAAGAAATACTTATCAGAATTAACCCAAACTGAAGACAGGGCTACATGTGAAGAAATAATGATCAGAATTAACCCAAACTGAATACAGGGCTACATGTGAAGAAATACTGATCAGATTTAGCCCAAACTGAAGACAGGGCTACATGTGAAGAAATACTGATGAGAACTTCAAAGACAAGTGGCACAGAGAGCACCCGGAATCTGATAAAGCAGAACCATACTAATACTTGGCAAGAAATCAAGAGACAATATTCAGACTGCCAACAGGCTACTGTAGAATGAAAGATAATCTGTTCAATAAAATGAAAATCGGACAGTCAGACAATGGCCAGTGTAGGTGACAACAAACAAATGGTGGAAAAAATTATCCACGAGAAGAGGAGAATGACAGCATGATCTTCTCAACACAATTGCAGAATAAACTCTATGGTGACGAGCGAAGTCTGAGACGGATCGATGAGTCTATGGTGACGAGCGAAGTCTGAGACGGATCGATGAGTTTAGTATAGGTGGCGAAGTTGCCAAATGGATTGAAAATTGGTTAACGGGAAGAAGGCAGAGGGTGGGCATAAATAAGGAGTACTCTGAGTGGAGTGAAGTGAAAAGTGGTGTGCCACAGGGCTCGGTTTTGGGACCAATTTTGTTCTTGATATATATAAATGATTTGGACATTGATATGAGATCCATGATTGCAAAATTTGCTGATGACACAAAACTATGCAGTAGTGTCTCATCTAAAGCGGAAGTGGATATATTGATGTCGGATTTAGATAAAATTCGAGAATGGTCTGTAAGCTGGCAAATGGAGTTTAATGTAGATAAATGTACAGTCATCCACATGGGTAGATCCAATATGGAACATAATTACAGAATGGGAGAAAACAATATTAGAAAGATAGATAAGGAAAGGGACCTAGGGGTTATAATAGATCATACAGGAAAGGTGAGTGAGCAAGTTAAGGTAGCAGTGAAAAAGGCAAATGCAATGTTAGGTATGATAAAAAGAAATATTAAACATAGGAGAAAGGAAGTGATCGTCAAACTGTATAAAGCTTTAGTTAGACCTAGATTGGAGTACTGTGTACAGGTGTGGAGTCCTTATCATAGAGGGGACATAAACATGCTAGAAAGAATACAAAAAAGAGCGACAAAGATGATAGTGGGATTCCAGAATTACAGTTATGAGGAACGACTCAGAAAAACCGGCCTACAGTGTCTCGAATAGAGAAGAATTCGTGATGACTTAATACAGGTTTATAAGATGATCAGAGGAATCGATAAATTAGACTATAACAAGTTTTTTTAAAATACAGCCACCTACAATAACACGAGGGAATAGCTACAAGCTGATTAAAGAGAGGTCCAGGTTAGATATTAGGAAATATTTTTTTAGTCAGAGAGTGGTGTCTGCTTGGAATGCATTGCCAGGGGAGGTAGTGGAGGCAGGGACAGTTAATGCATTTAAGAATAAACTGGATGCGCATAGATTTTAGAGCAAGGTGATGTAAATGTAACTGGTTGTATACAGACTCTGCAGGGTCTTCTAAACCAGTATAAAGATGTTAAGTTAAGTGTTAAGTTTATGGTGACGAGCGAAGTCTGAGACGGATCGACCAGTTTATGGTGACGAGCGAAGTCTGAGTCGGATCGATGAGTTTATGGTGACGAGCGAAGTCTGAGACAGATCGACCAGTTTATTGCGACGAGCGAAGTCTGCAACGGATCGGCGAGTTTATGAAGGAAAAAATCGATTACTTGAGAGTGTTCGAGAAAGAAGAAAATCTTTATCCTGTGGAGCCGATTGAGAAATCACGGTAGACGCTACAGACAGGAGGACCCAGACCCATCTTCATCAGTACGTCTCAGGATATAAAAGGAGCCACTGTAACTCACTACCACAGGAACACAGTAAAGAGTGAAGAGCTCCAGGAACGAGTTTCATCGAAGAACAAAGGGCATAGATGCGCACGTTAAATACGTCATCAACCATAACTCAACAGCCCCCTATCGAGAAATATATTATAACAATCTTCCAACAGCATCCATATCCAGAATCAGCCATATCCAGAGACATATTCTAACAATCTCCCAACATCAGCAATATACAGTAACATAGTCTAACAATCTCCCAACATCAGCCATATACAGTAACATATTCTAACAATCTCCCAACATCAGCCATATACAGTAACATAGTCTAACAATCTCCCAACATCAGCCATATACAGTAACATAGTCTAACAATCTCCCAACATCAGCCATATACAGTAACATAGTCTAACAATCTCCCAACATCAGCCATATACAGTAACATAGTCTAACAATCTCCCAACATCAGCCATATACAGTAACATAGTCTAACAATCTCTAAACAGCAGCCATATACAGTAACATAGTCTAACAATCTCCCAACATCAGCCATATACAGTAACATAGTCTAACAATCTCTAAACAGCAGCCATATACAGTAACATAGTCTAACAATCTCCCAACATCAGCCCTATACAGTAACATAGTCTAACAATCTCTAAACAGCAGCCATATACAGTAACATAGTCTAACAATCTCTAAACAGCAGCCATATACAGTAACATAGTCTAACAATCTCTAAACATCAGCCATATACAGTAACATAGTCTAACAATCTCCCAACAGCAGCCATATACATTCACATAGTCTAACAATCTCTAAACAGCAGCCATATACAGTAACATAGTCTAACAATCTTCCAACATCAATTTCTAGAATCATGTCCTAACAATCTTTCAACATCAGTCAAATCGAGAGACATTTTCTAAAAATCTTCTGGACGAAATGACCCGTGTCTGTCACATTCGAAGCGATTAACTTCAAGCATGAACAACAAATACAGTTTATGAACACAATAGTTGCTTATTACCAGTTGCAACCATATCGTTCGTTCAAGACCTATAGTTGAAGGGGAACCAAAACGACATTTTCTTGCTGTATTAGAAATATAATATATATTGCTATAAGTATAAATATAAATGAACAAACATAATTTTAATGAAAACACTTGTAAGTGAAACTAAATGAGAAAATATGTTCTGGTTGAATTACAATTCAAATGTTCTGGTTGTTCTGCAACTCAAATGTTCTGGTTTTATTGCAACTCAAATGTTGTCTTGTATTGGGACTCAAATGTTCGGCGCATGACATGGAAAAGTCAGATCGAGAGAAACCGAATGAGAGTCAGACAAAGAATGGCAATCATGAGGAAACTTGCTGGCACAAGCTGGGGAGCAGACGAAAGTATACTAAAGAAACTGTACACTGGAAGAGTGAGACCAGTTCTCGAGTATGGCATTGCGGCATGGACAACAGCAGCAAAGGCGAACTTCGATAAAGTTATCAAACTCCAAAACCAAGCCATGAGAGTTATAACAGGAGGCATGAAGTCAGCGCCAATTGTAGAACTTGAAAAGATTACAAAACCGCAATCCATGACCGACAGAAGAGACTGCAGAGCCCAACAGCAATCAGAGAAAATCAGAAGACTGATGAACACGGTAACAACACAAAAGCCCATCCCTACTGTACGAAAACCCACATGGAACCAGCATATCATTCCGGAGGTGGTAGAAAATATACCAGGTATTGGAAACAAGAACATCCAGTCTGAAAAAGAAAGAAGAGACATAACCCTAAGGTACATAACGGAAAACTACCCATACATGGACTGGACCCATGCATACACCGACGGTTCTGTAACAAACACAACACAGAACGGAGGGGCAGGGATATTCATGAGCCTGCCAAATGGTAGAAAAATAACACTGTCAGTGGTAACTGGAAAATACTCAATCAATTTAAGAGCGGAGGCAGAGGTACTGAGGGCTGCAGTAGAAGCAATGCTGACAGGCGAAAGCAATGAAAGCCAGATAGTCCTGTTTACAGATGCCCTGGCCGTAGTTACAGCACTAAAAAGCCAGAAAAATACTGAACTTAATGATTTAAGAGCAGTACTCTGTCAACTATGCCAGCAGTCCACACCAACAAGAGTATTGGTACAGTGGGTTCCATGCCACTGTAACATCTAAGGCAAAGAGGAGGTAGACAGACTGGCAAAAGAAGGTGCAAGACTACCACAACCATATTCTAGTGTGACCTACGAAGAGTCCAAACGGCTTATTAGGGCCAGATACATGCCCAAATGGGAAACAGAACATACTGGCTACACAAATAATGATGCCTATTACCAGTTGAACAGAAGAGAGCAGGTCGTGGTCTTCAGACTCCGCACAGGCCACAACAGACCTATTCAATAAACTGAAGATAGGTGGCACTGACGAATGCACTTGTGGTACAGGGAAAATGACCGCTGAACATCTGCTGCAAAACTGCCCGACATACGAGGACCAGAGAAAGCACAAGTGGCCATCACCAGTGCCAACACTAGACAAGCTCTATGGCAGTGTCGACAGCCTCAGGATGACAGCTGCTTTCTTCGAACAAATACAGGTTGACGTCTGACAGCGTACGAAGAAGAAGAAGAACAAGAAGAAGAAGAAGAAGAACAAGAAGAAGAAGAAGAAGAAATGTTGTCTTGTATTGTGACTCAGATGTTCTTTTTGAATTGCAACTCAAATGTTCTGGTAGTATTGCAACTCAGGTGTTCTTAACATCTTTATACTGGTTTAGAAGACTGCAGAGTCTGTAAACAACCAGTTTCATTTACATTACCTTGCTCTAAAAGCTATGCGCATCTAATCTTCACTTAAATGCATTAATTGTCCCTGCCTACACTAACTGAACTTATTTTTTTTATCTCACTAACTTAACTTAACTTAACTTAACGCTTTTATACTTGTTTAGAAGACTTTGCAAAGTCTTTAGACAACCAGTCACATTTGCAATGTCTTGCTTTAAAATCTATGTAAATTCAACCTTTTCTTAAATGCATTAACTGTTTCTGCCTCCACCACCTCCTGTGGTAATGTATTCCAAGCATTCACCACTTTCTGACTAAAAAAATACAGATTGGTTGTCATGAGAGCGATGTTCTGCAAAGGACATGCTTACTTACTTACTTCCCCTGTCCAGGCACCACGTTATACAGTATGCATCCAGTATTTAGCGATATGGATTGCCTTGTCACTTGCCTCCAACATGTCGCACCTATTGCATGTTTCCTGGAGGTAGGGCAGGTCATCAGGTGGTTCTGTATCGCGCCTCAGTCACGTGTGTCATCATATATGTATCCCCATCGTTTCATATTCCTCTTGCACCGTGATACACCAGTTCTGAGTCTGTTCAGCGACTTCCATGTCGTGTATGGTAGATGATGTCCCATATTCCTCTTGCACCGTGATACACCAGTTCTGAGTCTGTTCAGCGACTTCCATGTCGTGTATGGTAGATGATGTCCCATATTCCTCTTGCACCGTGATACACCAGTTCTGAGTCTGTTCAGCGACTTCCATGTCGTGTATGGTAGATGATGTCCCATATTCCTCTTGCACCGTGATACACCAGTTCTGAGTCTGTTCAGCGACTTCCATGTCGTGTATGGTAGATGATGTCCAGGAGCAGGTTCCTCCCGAAGTTCCATCTCTGGGACCTGCATCAATTCGTGCCACCTCTCGAAACGGCGACTTTCAGGGTTTATCTGTATGGGATGTGTTGATTTTAGGAAGCTATGTGTGAATTTGAGTCTTGTGCTCTGTACCTGATGTCCAAACATTGGGTGCTTTGAGTCTTGTGCTCTGTACCTGATGTCCAAACATTGGGTGCCTTGAGTCTTGTGCTCTGTACCTGATGTCCAAACATTGGGTGCTTTGAGTCTTGTGCTCTGTACTTGATGTCCAAACATTGGGTGCCTTGAATCTTGTGCTCTGTACCTGATGTCCAAACATTGGGTGCCTTGAATATTGTGCTCTGTACCTGATGTCCAAACATTGGGTGCCTTGAATCTTGTGCTCTGTATCTGATGTCCAAACATTGGGTGCCTTGGGTCGTGCTCCTGTTGTTCTCGTTCGATTTCTAATACATAATGATGGTGATGATGCTAATGTTTTGTAAGATGGACAACTGGCAAGGACCAAGTACAGAAAGGTCATGTTGGGACAGAAAATGTATGAGAAAAGTGCGAGTAAGACAAAGAAATGTAAGTTTCGCGAGCGAAGATGTGTACATAATTGTGTTTAACAAGTAGATAATAAGGCGATGTTCCGTGTAACCCTAGCCTTACATGATAGGCATCTAGGGTTTCCACAAGATTTTCTGACTCAATAAAATAGCTACAACCGTGTCTGTAGTTGTAAGCACAGAACAACTTTTTTCTCTCCTTTGTCGTTCATCCTGAAACGAACGTTTTGTTACTTTGTGCAGTAGTTTACAGCGAGGCTGCGATATCTGCGCCTTTCGGTTTCTGTAGAGCCCTTTTGAGACCAGGTTTGCCTTCCCTCTTTAACCACTATTCTCTTAGCCAGGCTGTATGGGTGCAGTCTGATTCCAGGGCCGCCACTTGTAGGCGAGAAAGGGTTTTGGTCAGCTATGAGTCACTAGCTGCTATAAGCTCAGTCACTGCTGCGCCTTCGGCTCTATATGCATGTAGCATTAATTCTATTTCTTTATTAGCACATCAATATTTACAGGAATTATGTATGAAACTGTTGTACACGTTTGATAGCAATAGAAAATATTGATAGATTTGAAAACTTGAATAAAAGAAGCTTCAAAAATCTTCATAACTAATTACCAGACCAAACAACCACAATTTCATCCCTCCCCCCCCCCCCCACACTACCCCTCCCCTCTGGGTAAGGACTTCTGCTGTAAGGATTTGCTAATGGTCGCAGAGTGACCAGTGTTTTTTTTTAATGTGACGTCTGACTTCGTGCAAGGAAGAAATAACAATCATAACCAATTTCTAATCAGTTTCAGTTATTAATCATAACCAATTATTAATCATGACCAGCTATTAATCACAACCAATTGTTAATCATTAATCATTATTCAAAGCCAATTATTAATCATAACCAATTATTAATCATGACCAGCTATTAATCACAACCAATTGTTAATCATTAATCATTATTCAAAGCCAATTATTAATCATAACCAATTTTTAATCATGACCAGCTATTAATCACAACCAATTTTTAATCATTATTCATTTTTCAAAGCCAATTATTAATCATAACCATTTTTCTTCACAACCCATTTTTTTTTATCGTAATGACTTTTGATTATAACCAACTATGAATCATAACCACTTTTAATTATAACCTATTGTTGATAATCACACCAATTTTCATCACAACAAATTCTTAATCATAACCAATTATCAATCATATTCAGTTATTAATCATAGCCAATTATTAATTTTAACTATTTTTTATAATAACCAATTATTAATCATAACCAATTATAAATCATGACCAATTATTAATCATATTTCATTTTTCATCCTAATCAATAGCTTATCATAGTAAATTATTATTCATTGCAAATTATTAATCTTAACCAATTATTAATTTTAGACAATTATTAATCACAACAATTTTTCATCACAACAAATTCTTAATCATTACCAATTATCAATCATATCCAATTATTAATCATAGTAAATTTTTAATCATAGCCAATGATTAATTATAGCAATTATTTTAGAATAACCAATTATTAATCATAACTAGCTATTAATCATACTCAATTATTAATCATACTTCTTTTTCATCATAGTCAATGGCTAATCATAGTAAATTATTAATTATTGTAAATTATTAATCATAACTATTAATTAATCATAGCTAAGAATTAATTAAAACTAATTGTTAATCATAACCACTTATTTATAATCAACTGTTAATCATAACCAATTATGATTAGATTATTCTAGTTACAACTGACTGATCACACTAATGTCGGCTGATCTGTAGATAAAATACATTGTATACTCGGTTACCCTGAGATTGCTGGGTTACTCAAGGATAAAAGGAAAGCGCTTAACTTGCTGACGTAAATATCGCCTGCATGTAAAGAGGCTCAATTATCTCTTTGGCTTCCGTATCTCGCCCTGACAGTTAATGGACACAGTTACTAAGAAGTGACTGGGGGTTGTATATACCCCACTTTTGTATGGCATGTTCATGAAATCACTATCTCCCAAAGTAATGGGGAAGATAGTTTTCTTACTTGCGTGATCTATTTTCATAGCAGTGACCTATAATATGTAAAATGTGTGGGAGTATGCGCGACCAACACCATTTCCGTGGCTAGCTGGTAGCAGTCGAAACGTCTCGGTTCAGACACCGTTCGACTAAAGTGATTGACGGGCCCGTTAGGTGGGGAGGGGGTGTGGGTGGGAATGTGGTTGCCGGAGAAAGAAAAAAGAGGACGATCTAGGTCACGGAAAAACGTGTAGCCGAACCGAACCGTTGGTGTTGCTGTTGTCACTATAACGTCACAGACCAGACGTTTCATTATCCTTTCTCAACCTTCTCTTATTTCATTGTATATGACCTCATCAGTTTCATCATAGGTGATTGATATTTTACTGTTAGCAGTCAGTACTAGCATAGCCTTTGTTGGACATCTAAAGTCGAAAGCCCCTAGAAGTTGGTGGCGTTGAACATGACGACATAACCAGTATCTAGGTCGTTGTGCGCGCATTACTGATGATGGACGCTGGATGGAGACACTTACGGTTACAGTTTCTCTGACATGTTGGATATGTTATTTGCACGGTAAGATGGATACTTAACATCTCGCCACTCTCGCGAGAGACTATTTTGTAGTTTGTGTGTACGTGTTTGTGAATATGCAAGAGAAAGATGCAATGAAAGATGTTGGTGACTCATGGATGAATGAGAATAACAAGTATGTATCAAGAGCACATGCGACTATTGCATATTATTATATTTCATCCTGCGTGCATGAAATAGACTATGCATTTCTGCTACACTTCTCTGTCTCTGAATGAGTCCATTTACTTCAGCAACATTTTCAAATAATTGTATATAATCTAATTGCAAATACGTTAGATAGCCCTGGAAAAACGCAATTCAATGTATCAACAATAGCTCTACGTAGTCCTTAGATCCTAAAACAAGTGAAGTATTTTTCAGTGAATTAATTGTGCTTTAAAATGCACAAAATGGCTTAAAGAGGAAAATATAAACTTTTGAGTTCTACGTACAACCCAGTCAGTGTAGCACACTTTTCAGGACTGACCTGTCCAAAGTAGTGGGCTGGATTTACATCAAAGCCTACGCTCGTGGTACATCGATGTAATTTGGGGGATTTGTCATTATTGCAGCCAGACCTGTGAACTACATAAATTGTCAGTTTCAATTTGCCAGTTTGAAAGTGTCAACATGGCCGACAGAAAGTTCTAAGCATGAACATCAACGGTAAAGATCTCAGAATAATGAAAAGATAGTACATACGAATAAGCGCAGCAGCTGTTGTGTTCTGTTAACAATGTTTCTAAAGCCGCGTGCTGAATACACCATTACATGTTGTTTGCAATGTTTCTACAGTCGGGTGCCGAATACATTATTACATGTTGTTAGCAAGCAATGTTTATAGAACCGGGTGCCGAATTCACCATTACATGTTTTTAGCAAACAATGTTTATAGAACCGGGTGCCGAATTCATCATTACATGTTGTTAGCAAACAATGTTTATAGAACCGGGTGCAGAATTCACCATTACATGTTGTTAGCAAACAATGTTTATAGAACCGGGTGCCGAATTCACTATTACATGTTAGCAAACAATGTTTATAGAACCGGGTGTCGAATTCATCATTACATGTTGTTAGCAAACAATGTTTATAGAACCGGGTGTCGAATTCATCATTACATGTTGTTAGCAAACAATGTTTCTACAGTCGGGTGCCGAATTCATCATTGCATGTTAACAATTTTGTGAAATCCTTGTACTGAATTTGCGTCCGAGTGTTACCGAGGTCCGAAAGGGGAACAACGAATAGCATCATTGTAACCTGCCAGGCATGTTGTAAGAGGCTACAAAGGAAGGTTGGACGTGGGAGGCTCGCTATCCCACGATGTAGACATTTAGAACCGAAACAACTTTAACAGACATGGTCAGGTCAACATTTGATGACATTGCGTGTATTTGTTGATAATACCTGGAGCTCAACATGTTTTGATTGATTAATTGATTTCTACTAAATAAATCATCATATGTTTGTAACAATTTTCTGACAATTGACGTAATGTAGCTCTGCACATATAATGCCTAAGTCAATACAAACATGCTCTCATACTCTGAGTCAGTTCGGACTGAACCAGACCTGATCAAGAACGTGTCGGACTGAACCAGACCTGATCAAGACCGTATTCCGCCTTCAATCAGCGACCCTGGAAACATGCTGCACTAATGGATTAATACTAAGTGAATAGGGATCGCAGGGATCGGGCCGAAAGGCGCAGATATCGCAGCTTCGCTGTAAACTACGACACAAGATCACACAGTCCTTTTCAGAACGAACGCTAAAGAAGTTTATACTGAAGGCTATATACCATTGTATTGTACTGCTCTTGTTTAAGTGACGGAAGCTGTCAGAGTGACTGTATCTCATGACGAATAGCATTAGTGCATCCCTGGTTTGACATGCTTCAGGGCATCAGTGTCTAGAAAAGATAAGAATTCGAGATGATTTAATACAGGTTAATAAGACAATCAACGGAAAGGATAAATGAGACTATAACAAGTTTTTTTCAAATACAGCCGCCTAAAGAAACAAGATGGCACAGCTACACATTAATTAAAGAAAAGTCCAGATTAGATACTAGGACATATTTGTTTAGCCAGAGAGCGGTGAATGCTTTGAATGCATTGCCACAGGAAATGGTGGAGGCAGGGTCAATTAATGCATTCAAAAATAGATTTGATGCGCATAGTTTTTAGACTAAGTGAAGTAAAAGAAACTGGCTGTATACAGAATCTTTAGAGACTTCTAGACCAGTATAAAGATGTTAAGTTCAGTTTCCCAAGCTGTAAATAGGTACTGATCTACACCTAGTTCTCAGGTAGGCATCCGGACACACAATCTCAGAAAAAAAAAACTGAAACCTCGCACATTGCTAACTTCAACTTCATTCGCGACGGCCGTGTCTGCCTTGAGACTACATTTACCGTCTTCCTTCGTATATTATTGCAACTGTTTGTTAACAATTGTAGAGTTCAACATCTGTAACAAAACAAGTCACCAAAAAAAAGCAAAGGCCGCCGTCCATCGTAGACGATGATGGCCTAATTTATTTTGCTATCGCTATTTTTAGTAAGGCGCTACATTTTATCCTCACTCTCTCGTCTCGAGCCGCCCGACCCAAGTGGCAAGTCAAGGACAAGACGACTAGAGGGCCACTACGAAATAGGGGTGACTCCGCATAAAGCACCCGTGAAAGGGACGGCGGAGTTCGGAGTCGAACCCACACCACCTGATCACGAGGCCGACGGCTTAACCACTTCGCCACGGAATCCCCATGCCACACTGAAAGTAGATTTTATGCTGACGTTTTATGTGAAGTTGATCGCACAGCTGGGAGGTGGGAGGCCACTGCCCTACCTCGGCCTCCCGAAGTTATGTTTAAGGACAACTTATTTTGATCTGAGAAGGAAAATGATATATGTAAAAATGCATTTTGGTCACGACAACTAAAGAGACATGTACATGGGACTAGTAACGTAGTATTCATGTAGAATAGATAACTACTGTAAATGGGGAATAAAAAATGACTTCGTCACTCCTCTTTGCGCATGTGGAATAGAGTCCTCTACCATGGGGTGTAGAGTCATCTACCATGGGGCGTAGTCCTCTACCATGGGGTGTAGAGTCCTCTACCATGGGGCGTAGAGTCATCTACCATGGGGCGTAGTCCTCTACCATGGGGTGTAGAGTCCTCTACCATGGGGTGTAGTCCTCTACCATGGGATGTAGTCCTCTACCATGGGGTGTAGAGTCCTCTACCATGGGGCGTAGTCCTCAACCATGGGGTGTAGAGTGCTCTACCATGGGGTGTAGTCCTCTACCATGGGGTGTAGAGTCCTCTACCATGGGGTGTAGAGTCCTCTACCATGGGGTGTAGAGTCCTCTACCATGGGGTGTAGTCCTCTACCATGGGGTGTAGAGTCCTCTACCATGGGGTGTAGAGTCCTCTACCATGGGGTGTAGTCCTCTACCATGGGGTGTAGAGTCCTCTACCATGGGGTGTAGAGTCCTTTACCATGGGGTGTAGTTCTCTACCATTGGGTGTAGTCCTCTACCATGGGGTGTAGAGTCCTCTACCATGGGGTGTAGAGTTCTCTACCATGGGGTGTAGAGTCCTCTACCATGGGGTGTAGTCCTCTACCATGGGGTGTAGAGTCCTCTGCCATGGGGTGTAGAGTCCTCTACCATGGGGCGTAGTCCTCTACCATGGGGTGTAGAGTCCTCTACCATGGGGTGTAGAGTCCTCTATCATGGGGTGTAGTCCTCTACCATGGGGTGTAGTCCTCTACCATGGGGTGTAGTCCTCTACCATGGGGTATAGAGTCCTCTACCATGGGGTGTAGATGTATTGACGGATTTAGACTTGCTGAGGCCGTAAACTACACACAGATTGGAAGCCTTTTGTTAAAAACAAACACACCAGAGGGAATCACAGAAAATGAAAACATATATTCCCTTAAATTATTTAATAGCAACGCGCTTCAAGTAACAAGTACAAATTCTTTTCACGTGAACGCATTGACTCATTACATATTTCTCGTTTGATTGCTTTCATCTCTGTCGTAGATTATGCTAGAGTATACCAATTGGACGAATTACAATACGAGTCACATATCTAATCTTTCTGAACTAGAGAGCTCAGTGTCGTTACTTCCGGAAGAGCCAAGATTTATTTTTAAAAATTTTAAAAATCGTGGAATTGAGAAGCAGAAAATGCCACACAAGCAGTTTCAAACGTTTACAGAATATATATATATATTTAAAAAACGAGTGTTCTTGAAATTGTTAGGAAGGAGTTATGCCAGGATAAAAACCTATTGACTATAGTAAAAACACGAAAATTGACATGGTATGGACATATATCACGATCGGTGGGGCTGGCCAGGACCGTCATGCAAGGCACTGTGCCTGGGAAGCGTGGGAGAGGGAGACCAAAAAAGAAAAAGATGGGAGGACAATATAAAAGAGTGGATGGGAAGGTCAATAGCTCAAATTAAAACCCTGGCGAAAAATATGGCGTGAACTGGTTCGACATACTGTAATAACGGTGCCTCAACGACCTTCTAGGTTACGGTACTGATGACAATATTTTTTTTTAAAATGTGTTTCTTGTTAGTAGCATGTCCTTTGCAGAACGTCGCTTTTTAAAAAATGCCAAACTATTTGGCTGTCATTCGTTTCTTGGCAACAGTAGGTTGCCACTTCCATCAGCTGAGAAGCGATCGTAAAAAGAAATATATATGTATATATATGGGGAACTGAAAAGCTAGACCAGTCAGGCACAACATACTGACCAGGATGCCGCATCAAGTCAGGTGGTATATGCTCACCAAGACCACAACTCTCTTCCACGAAGCGTTCTCTTGATACAGGTTGTTTTCAAGGCAGCCTGGCTAACGAGATGTGGATTGACGTGATCATCGTAGTAGTGAGCGTCACGCAGATGAAGTCAAACTTAGGACAATAGCCTGAAGGATCTCGGTCTACCTTCATCATCTACCTTCATCAGGATGGTCGTGACGTGAGTAAAACTACTGCAACCCACAACTTAACGGCATTTACAGGGCGCACAAAAGGGCAAACCAAGTCATCGTGTGCATTCCACAACAAAAACAACAATATACAAACAATGGTCCTAAATCCAACACTTTATTTTAAGTCTTCTTGTAATCTTGTGGGTTAAATTTTCTACACAATGGGTATATCCAGCCCCATGCACAACCTTGCTTGGTAGACTTTTACAACAAAACTAGCTTGTTACTGCGTTGCTATTATTTTCTTCCCATTCGGACCCTGGTAAAGCATTGACAAAAAAAAAAAAGAAGAGAAAGAGGTCAAATCGAAGGTACCATTTTTGTTGACGATAGGAGCTGGTTTATAGAAGAAGGGAAAAAGGTGACGTTGTTGACGATATGAGCTGGTTTATAGAAGAAGGGAAAAAGGTGACGTTGTTGACGATATGAGCTGGTTTATAGAAGAAGGGAAAAAGGGGACGTTGTTGACGATATGAGCTGGTTTATAGAAGAAGGGAAAAAGGTGACGTTGTTGACGACATGAGCTGGTTTATAGAAGAAGGGAAAAAGGTGACGTTGCTAGGACGATATGAGCTGGTTTATAGAAGAAGGGAAAAGGTGACGTTGCTGTTGACGATATGAGCTGGTTTATCAAGAAGATAGGAGAAATATGGACAATATACATTCTTCACTCGTAAAGACATTTTAAAAATGAGTCGCCAGTGTCAAATTCATTGTGATTATTATGTACTATGAACATAAAGATTAACGCTGGCCCAGGTATAAGGATCGACTGAAGTCATTTCGTGAAAACAATCAGATAGTGACAACGTCAAATGAATGTGTAGGACAACAAGAATGAGAGAAATGATAGGAGGCATATGAGGAATGACCAGAACAGTACTGGAAGAGATAACAACTAGATACCAATCAAATATTTGCTAAACGTTCAGAAACACATGACACTTTATTGAGGACCGTGTTACAATAACATGAACACGTATAATAAGAATACGCTAAAGATGGAGATATAACAATGACAGATTGATAAACAATAGCCTCTCAGAGTTTAACACTATTCTGAGAGATGGATAAACAATAGCCTCTCAGAGTGTTCCACTATTCTAAGAGATGGATAAACAATAGCCTATCAGAGTGTACCACTATTCCAATAGATGGATAAACAATAGCCTCTCAGAGTGTAACACTTTTCCAATAGATCGATAAGCTATAGTGTACCAGACTACACAACCAGACATAGAGGTAGACAAACAGTAGTTGATCAGAGTGTACCATCAAGACAAGAGGTAGACAAACAGTAGTGGATCAGAGTGTACCATCAAGACAAGAGGTAGACAAACAGTAGTTGATCAGAGTGTACCATCAAGACAGGAGGACATTATGTTTAATACCCATTCAAATCTAGACCTTTCTTCTTCTTGTCTTATTGTCGTTCCATACGGAGCATAGCGCAAGCGACAACGCTGATGGATCTCTTAAAGAAGTGTCTTCATCAAATCGCCTACGTTTATTTAATGTAGGGGGTATCTGTAACCATTCGTTTTACACAAAGTTACTAACCCCATGCACAACCATCTTTAGGCGTGTTTGATAACACTATCGGAAGGCTACAGTATTGCTATTATTTCCCTCGTGTCTCTACCATCTGCCGCGATATTAATTAATATGGGGTTTGACAGTCATACAAATCACACGAACACACAATTGGTTAGTGGTCACAATTATTGAAGAAGTTTATTAACAACGCACTTTTAACTAATAGTGGTTGTATTATTTTGTCTCTGACTTGTGTGCGTTTTAGCGTGCGCACGCGTATGCACGCTCGAACACACACACACACGCACATTGCTTTCGCGACGTAGGAATACCCTCCCCTGCCCCCACGATGCTCGCGCGTGTGAATACACACCTCCTCCCCCCTCCCAACACACGCACCCACTTTCACACACACACGCTCGCGCATTGGCGCAGAAAGTAAACGGTTCAGTCCCTAACTGATATTTGTCTGCTTCCCAGGAGAAAGCTCAGTATTACATTCGAGAATAATCAGTATTATTGAGCATTGACAGCGACCTTCATACAGGCAGAGAGAGCTAGATTGGAAGAATGAGAAAGAACGGGTCCCCGACCCCCCTCTCCCATCCCAAACAGCTCTGGTGTTCCCAAATAGTGCGGCGCCCACACTGGTTCTTTCTCCTACAGGTTCAGCACCCAGATTGTGTTTTGGCGCCCGCTCTGGTTCTGACTGGAGCAACTCGATGGAAGAGATGTGGCGCGAAGATTCAAAGGCTTCTATTATCAATAAACAAATCGGCGTGACGCCGAATATTGCGAGCAAATCTTTATTTCGAAATTGCGACACAGATAAAAAGTTGAGAACCACTGGCTCAGAGTAAGTTGGCCGGTCGGAAGACGCGCACCCTTCTGCACTCTTTCTACGGCTCCGTTTTCAGGCCACAAATATCACGAAGGTCACGCAAAGGCCTGGCACTCGCTAACCTAGGGAGGGTTTTATTTCCCCTTCGTCATCTTTGTTTCTGGGTTATTTTAGTTTAGCCGAGAACTGTGGGTCGCGGTTTGGAGGACGTGGCACACGCAAAGAGAGTCACATCTTTTTATCCTCCCCTAAGTTTGCCCCCCCCTTTTCCCCCTCTTCATGCTTCTGTCTCATTCTTGATTATACTGTTTAATTTATCCCTCTCATTGCTCTCACTAAAAGTACCACCTCGCTTTTCCTCCCCGCGTGATCTGCTACGTGGCTACATGGTCTCGTTTTTCTTAAAGTGCAAGACCTCTCGTTCCTGCCTTTCTTTCTCCTCTACATTTCTTCCCCGCCTCCTTCTCTCACTCTACTTTGTTTTTTAATGTGCTTTTTCTTACATTCTGGTGTTTTAGTAGACAAATATGTACACGTACACACACACACATAAATGCAAACTGAGATTGATAATCTAATGATATTGTTCATCCAGTGAAATAGGACACATGTGACATATATACAAATACACAGACACACACACACACATATATACACACTCGTAACAATAATATACGACAACATAGTGAATACATATATTGCCCATACATATATACCGACACATACATATACAGTACACACTTGTACTATTAACATTTGTGCATTCAGATGAACTTTAACAGACGAATCTAGGACGAATGTTTTGGGTAAGCGGGTTAGTGACCTAAATTCACCGCCCGATCTGGAACGAACTGAAAAATGAGGTCAAGAACTTAATGAGGTCAGTTCTTTCAGCTGCTACATGGTCCACGCCAGCACGATTGGGCTCTATGCGCTTTGTTTCTCTACGAAATACTGTTTCTTAACATCTTGCTGTTTGTTTCTTGTTTCTATCATCCTTATTAATTCAGCCGTGGAGAGATTGGAGACTTGAGCATTCTTTGCTACAAATTCTCACACCACCTTCCCGCAGTCAACATCAGAGGTAAAAATCAATGGGTTTGTTGGAGAATCGAAGAATGACAGAAATGTCGATAGCCTTCTCGTCTGTTTTATCGCTCCAGCCGGAGTATAGGGTCATCACTACAGTCGGCATCCGTTAGAAAGCCTGCGCCAACGTCCTTTACGTGCTCAATGATGGTTTCTGTAGCAATTTGTTTTACATGTTGAGGTTGCTAGCCCCATGCACAGCTCTCTTTAGTCGCTTTTACGACATACACGGTGGTGTAGTGTGTCTATTCTTTCATCTCCAGGAAGTGGCGTCCAGGATCTACATAGACAAGTATGGGTTGGTTAGGCATGAGCATAAATAGAAAAATAACAGACGTTACGACTAAAAGGTCTTCGTCAGGGACAAACAAATTACCACGCAAATGAGTAATTCTTGTCATTTTATGTCTCATTCGTTCTATGCGTGCCAGATCTGTCTTATTCATCTGCCTCGTTTAAATATGTTATTTCGTCTTAATGTTATTCTTCTTCTTTTCTTCTTTCTTCTGGTGTTCCTTCATTGATTTTTACACTGTCAGACGAGTTCCCGTGATGAACTCAACCTTTTTCGGGAGCTACTCCTTATTTAACCCCCTACGGGGACGGCGTGGCCTAGTGGTTAAGTGACACGGCTCACAACCAGAAGGTGCTGGGTTCGATCCCCATCACAGCACCGACCGTTACCCCGGGGAAGCAAACCCTTAGAAAATGCAGGAGGAAGCAGACCCTTACATAAAATGCATGCTGAAGTCGGATGCACTGGGCCGACAGGCGCAAAAGAAAAACGCAGTGCAACGCACATCGCCTTGGGGATTAGAGAAATAAGCCGAACGAAAAGAAAAAAAAAACCCAACAACTTTGAGTTTAGTGTTGACTCATTTGGCCTGTGAGACTTTCTCGACATAGGACTGTCCCGTAAAATATGATCTCCAATGTATTTTCAAAATCAGAATGATTTATGTAATATGTAAAGAACCGGCTGCGCCTCTATTCCCTGACGAAGACATTTTGATCGTAACGTAGTAGGCGATTGTCTCTTGTATTTGCGCTCTCGCCAAATAGGTCGAACTTGTTCAACCTGTACGTGTTTGATACGTGCCCTGGTTTGTTATAGTTCGCCCACCGTCTGACAAGAAATGCACTTTCCAACTACGGTAGTCAATCTGTGTATATTTGGTCGTCTAGTTGGCGTAGTGGTAGAGGACTCGCTTTTCGCAGCAAAGGTACGGAGTTCTTCTTGTTTCTTCTTCGTGATTTTCATCATTATTCACTCATATTAGAATTGATTTCCATCTCAATAAATCACCTCAAGCTATTCTGGACCCCCACACAGTTTATCTCACAATTGGGCTAGACAATGATCTCAAAAAACCGTCAGACCTCATGCAAATCTTCACCTCGTTTTTATTCTCCCCATATGGGCATATATATGTTTGCCCAATTGTTTGATTTGTTGAACATATGATTTATCAGTCTGCAGTGATCTGTTCGCAGTCTGAATATTGTCTCGTGATCTCTTCTTGCCTAGGAGTGGTATGCTTCTTATCTAGGAGTGGTATGCTTCTTGGCTAGGAGTGGTATGCTTCTTGGCTAGGAGTGGTATGCTTCTTGGCTAGGAGTGGTATGCTTCTTGGCTAGGAATGGTATGCTTCTTGGCTAGGAGTAGTATGCTTCTTGGCTAGGAGTGTTATGCTTCTTGTCTAGGAGTGGTATGCTTCTTGGCTAGGAGTGGTATGCTTTTTGACTAGGAGTGGAATACGTCTTGGCTAGGAGTGGTATGCTTCTTGGCTAGGAGTGGTATGCTTCTTGGCTAGGAGTGGTATGCTTCTTGTCTAGGAGTGGTATGCTTCTTGTCTAGGAGTGGTATGCTTCTTGGCTAGGAGTGGTATGCTTTTTGACTAGGAGTGGAATACTTCTTGGCTAGGAGTGGTATGCTTCTTGGCTAGGAGTGGTATGCTTCTTGGTTAGGAGTGGTATGCTTCTTGTCTAGGAGTGGTATGCTTCTTGGCTAGGAGTGGTATGCTTCTTGGCTAGGAGTGGTATGCTTCTTGGCTAGGAGTGGTATGCTTCTTGGCTAGGAGTGGAATACTTCTTGGCTAGGAGTGGTATGCTTCTTGTCTAGGAGTGGTATGCTTCTTGACTAGGAGTGGTATGATTCTTGTCTAGGAGTGGTGTGCTTCTTGGATAGGAGTGGTATGCTTCTTGGCTAGGAGTGGTATTATTCTTGTCTAGGAGTGGTATGCTTCTTGGCTAGGAGTGGTATGCTTCTTGTCTTGGAGTGGTATGCTTTTTGGCTAGTAGTGGGATACTTCTTGGCTAGGAGTGGAATACTTCTTGGCTAGGAGTGGTATGCTTCTTGGCTAGGAGTGGTATGCTTCTTGTCTAGGAGTGGTATGCCTCTTTGTCTAGGAGTGGTATGCGTCTTGGCTAGGAGTGGTATGCCTCTTTGTCTAGGAGTGGTATGCTTTTGCTGTATCAGATCATGGGTGCTCTCTGTACCATTTGTCTTTGACGTTTATTTGTATCATTGTCTTTATATTTCCAAATGCAGCCGTGTCTTCAGTTTAGGTTTTGCGTCCTCCCTCTTGTGCCAGTCTATCTGCTTCATCATTTCCGTGTATCTGACAGTGTGCAGAAATCTACTGAAATTTGATTCGGTGTCAAATATAGTGGCAGCGTATGAGCTGCAGTGGTCAGCGACCCATAGCTGGCTGCTAGCACCAGGGCCAGCGAACCAGAGCTGCCAAGATCCTTCTACACCTCCACGCGGTGATCCTGGATAACAGGCTACAGCAGGGCAGACTGGCTAAGGAGAAGGGATCGAAGAGGGAATGCTAACCAGGTACTCAAAAATGTTTGCCGAACTTGGATGTGTTGGACCGAATGGTGCAAATATCACAGTCAAGCTGTAAACTACGACACAATGCATTCCGTTCTCTGGACTACATTCTTCTACTTAAGCCCTTTCAGGGTTTGGTAGCGGGAGATTGAGAACGAACGAAGCCAAGCCAAGCCAAACCAAATGTAGTTTGTGTAGTCGAGAACACGCTGTCAAGTTCGTTGGTGTTGTTTTCTGAGAGCTATTATGATTGATTATCTTGGCTTTAGCATTCCCGTTACCGATACGGTCCAGTCGACCCAGTTGTATATAAAGTGGTTTACGGCCAGGGAAGGAAAAAGGCAACGGAGAAGGGAACTGGCTATCACACTTATTAAATACGCAATGGCTTAGTACAATCATATCTAAAACACATCATTTCTTGACCTGCAGTCACTGACGTGAGACTGACTACCTTAGTACAGTCACATCTCTAACACATTGCCTGACCAACAGTTATATATATGAGACTGTCTTGACTTCATTAAGGCGTTGTTTGCATTCCAGCATAATGGTGTGCGTGTATCTGTGTGTGTATCATCGCTAGAACTCGTTCCGCCGTGGACCCCAGATTGGCTACATCATCGTTCATGTCAATGCTCCAAGAAGAGCACAAAGTCACCACTACAGTTGATCTCCGCCCATAAAGTCACCACTACAATTGATCTCCGCCCATACATTTACTACTACAGTTGATCTCCATCCATACATTTACCACTACAGTTGATCTCCGCCGATACATTTACCACTACAGTTGATTTCTTTCCATACAGTCACCACTACAGTTGATTTCTTTCCATAAAGACACCACTACAGTTGATTTCTTTCCATACAGTCACCACTACAGTTGATGTCTTTCCATACAGTCACCACTACAGTTGATTTCTTTCCATACAGTCACCACTACAGTTGATTTCTTTCCATACAGTCACCACTACAGTTGATCTCCGCCCATAAAGTCACCACTACAATTGATCTCCGCCCATACATTTATCACTACAGTTGATCTCCGCCGATACATTTACCACTACAGTTGATTTCTTTCCATACAGTCACCACTACAGTTTATCTCCGCCCATACATTTACCACTACAATTGATCCCCGCCCATACATTTACCACTACAGTTGATCTCCGCCGATACATTTACCACTACAGTTGATGTCTTTCCATACAGTCACCACTACAGTTTATCTCCGTCCATACATTTACCACTACAGTTGATGTCTTTCCATACAGTCACCACTACAGTTGATGTCTTTCCATACAGTCACCACTACAGTTGATGTCTTTCCATACAGTCACCACTACAGTTGATGTCTTTCCATACAATCACCACTACAGTTTATCTCCGTCCATTCATTTACCACTACAGTTGATTTCTTTCCATACAGTCACCACTACAGTTGATTTAATTTTATAAGGTCACCACTACAGTTAATTTAATTTTTATAAAGTCACCACTACAGTTGATTTCTTTTCATACAGTCATCACTACAGATGATCTGCTTTCATAAAATCACCACTACGGGTGATCTCCTTTCAAAAAGTCACCACTAGAGTTGATGGAGCTTCATTCATAAATTCACCACTACAGTTGATTTCTTTCCATACAGTCACCACTACAGTTGATTTATTTCCATACAGTCACCACTACAGTTGATTTGTTTCCATACAGTCACCACTACAGTTGATTTCTTTCCATACAGTCACCACTACAGTTGATTCCTTTCCATACAGTCACTACTGCACATGATCTCCTGTCGGAACCTTACTTAATCTTTTTGGTTCTTCATGAAATATAAGGTTACAATGGATGCTCTCCATCTGTTTCTATTTTAGATTTTCTTCTTGTCCTCCACCCACGAGTCCTGCTCTTTCGTATTTAACTGTCAGGTGTACTTTCACCCTCTCCACTTGATTATATCTCAGTGATCCCAATCCAGTGCTTGTCAGACTATATTGTCAAGCTTAATTCTGAAGATATGTTATATACATCTCCATTTTCTTTCCCGTTTTCAGTTGGTTCTTGAAGTTAAGGTACCATTTTGTTTTACGTGAAATGGTAGTAATGTCCCTTGCAGAGCGATTCGTCGTTGTTGACACAATGCTAAGAAGGTTGCAGCTGTCCTCTTCTTTCATTCACAATGAAGGTGTCGAGAAGTACACAGGGAAAGGATTGACATCAGTGGCCATCAAACTTTCTTCCCTAACGTTTTGATACCAGACTTTGACACTACGCCTCTTTAATCCTTTGATGTTTCGCTGATATCTAGGTGGTACACAAGCACATTACACAAAGTTCATCGTTTAATGTTTCTCAAATGTTTTTGTGGCACACAAGCAGATTACAACAAGTTAATCGTTTGATGTTTTTGTGGAACACAAGCAGATTACACCAAGTTAATCGTCTGATGTTTTTGTGGCACACAAGCAGATTACACCAAGTTAATCGTCTGATGTTTTTGTGGCACACAAGCAGATTACACCAAGTTAATCGTCTGATGTTTTTGTGGCACACAAGCAGATTACACCAAGTTAATCGTCTGATGTTTTTGTGGCACACAAGCAGATTACACCAAGTTAATCGTCTGATGTTTTTATGGCACACAAGCAGATTACACCAAGTTAATCGTTTGATGTTTTTGTGGCACACAAGCAGATTACACCAAATTAATCGTCTGATGTTTTTGTGGAACACAAGCAGATTACACCAAGTTAATCGTCTGATGTTTTTGTGGCACACAGGCAGATTACACCAAGTTAATCGTCTGATGTTTTTGTGGCACACAAGCAGATCGACTGATGTCTGGTTAATGTTTTGGTGGGTCTGTTTTAGTTAATCGAATAAATGATAATGTACGAATGCAGAATTTGCATGTGACAGTAGAAGAAGCGAGAACAGTATTATAATTTCAACCACAATCGTGTCTCCCACCCCCGCGCACACAACATCAGTGTAAGCATATTTATATTTTGAATTTTAAAAATATATTATAATTCAATTTCACATAAGTACATCCTGTTTTTGACAATGTTGACTAACTATTCACTAATCAGTGATAGTAATGGCAGATATGGGCTACCGGATGGCGTTCTTGTGTTTATTTTTCGGGGCCATGGAGATTCCGTTGTTACCACGTGTGTGTTTACAGTATCTCATACCTTTCAGGCCCGACATTTACACAGATAGACGCACGCCAAGTTTAAGTGCATACATCTGCTTACATAGCAGAACTAGCTAGCTTTGAGTTCAGCCCTTCACAGGTCTATCTGTATACGCCAAGTTTATGTGCATACATCTGCATACATAGCAGAACTAGCTAGCTCGGAGTTCAGCTCTTCACAGGTCTATATACGCCAAGTTTAAATGCATACATCTGCTTACATAGCAGAACTAGCTAGCTCGGAGTTCAGCTCTTCACAGGTCTATATACGTCAAGTTTGCATACATCTGCTTACATAGCAGAGCTATCTAGCTCGGAGTTCAGCCCTTCACAGGCCTATATACGCCAAGTTTAAATGCATACATCTGCTTACATAGCAGAACTAGCTAGCTCGGAGTTTAGCTCTTCACAGGTATATATATACGTCAAGTTTGCATACATCTGCTTACATAGCAGAACTAGCTAGCTCGGAGTTCAGCTCTTCACACGCCAAGTTTCAGTGCATACATCTGCTTACATAGCAGAACTAACTAGCTCGGAGCTCAGCTCTTAACAGGTCTATACACGCCAAGTTTAAATGCATACACCTGGTTACATAGCAGAACTAGCTAGCTTGGAGTTCAGCTCTTCAGAGGTCTGTACACGTCAAGTTTAAGTGCATACATCTGCTTACATAGCAGAACTAGCTAGCTTGGAGTTCAGCTCTTAACAGGTCTATACACGCCAAGTTTGCATACATCTGCTTACATAGCAGAACTAACTAGCTCGGAGTTCAGTCCTTCACATGCCTATTTGTCGACCTTCTCCATCTTCTTATACCATGTTGGTTCCCATCGAAGCAGAAGACCACCGATAAAGCCTACACATTTACACAAAGCCTGGTCAATGCATAAACGATCTACTCTTACAGTTGTTGTTTCTGTAGCAAATCGTTTCATTTAACGAGGTTGCTGGTCACATGCATGACCTCCTCTTGTCACATTTTGTGACATGTTTGGAAGTTTGCACTGTTTCCATTTGTTTCTTCCTCGGTGTACCAGTTTGGTTACATTAATTAATGAGTTCGCGAATATTTACGAGGCGTGTTCATATGAAACCCGACATAATTGCACCAAGGGGAAATAAGTACGATGCGCATGATGACGTCACTTCTGATGTAAACAGCACATACGTCAAGTTTGCAAAATTTCATTATCCTAACGACTCATAGTTTCATCAGCAGACCGTTGTAAACATGGCGAATGTGATACAGAATCCGTCCAGAGTTGATCAGCGAGAGATAATTCGGTTTCTAACAGATGAAGGATGTCGACCAGTTGACTGTAGGTAGTATATGGTGACAAAAGTGTGTCGAAGACAACAGTGAAGAATTGGACAACGATGTTTAAATAAGGACGGGAGTTAGCGAAAGATCTTCCCAGACCAGGTCAGGCGCATATTGTTGCGTCAGAAAGTGCCAACAATTCGGGTGGACCGTCGACGGAGCTTACGTTCGCCACACTTTTGTCACATTACCTGCATTCTGCGATGAATGTCAACTGGTCGACATCCTTCAGCTGTTAGAAACCAATGTATGTTTTCTTACTGGGAACTTGGGTCAGAGCAGAGAAAATTGTATACTTTTACATCGGTGGTTTCTGTAGCAATATAATTTACATGATGAGGTAGCTAACCAAATATAAAACTCTATTGCTTTGACTTTCACGGTTTGCAGGGGGATTTAGTTGGCATATTCTTTTCTCTCAGTAAGCGGTTAAATGATCCCGCAGGAACAGTAAGTGTGTGCAGCTTATTGTGTGTGTAAGCGGATTTTTCAGCAGTGCTTAATTATTCAACAAAGGTACGGGTTTGATTCCCGTTATTGACACGCTCCAGTCGAACCAACTGTAAATGGATAGCTGGCTTTCTATTAAGGAAATGCAAGGCAGCGGCAAAGGGAATTGGCCACTCCATCTCATAAACAAGTTGTGATCTAGTACTGTGAAGTCTCTACACGTGATCCCCGACGACAGAGTCTACTATGGGAATACTTTGAACGTTTCAAGGTTCCGACTTAGATGTCAGTTGTTTATGATGACTAATATGCACTGATATCACCAAAATGACTGTCTGTGCTTTTCACACGTCTCATAAATGGTCCAGACATTATGGAACGACACATTGGACTATTTCAAATCTTGGAAAGGAGCGGGTACTCACATCTTGTAGATCAGCGGGTATTCAAATCTTGGGAAGGAACGAGTACTCAAATCTTGGGAAGGAGCGGCTACTAAAATCTTGGGAAGGAGCGAGTATTCAAATCTTTGGAAGGAGCAGGTACTCAAATCGCAGATGAGAGGGTACTCAAACCTTGGGAAAGACCGGGAATTAAAATCTTGTAAATGAGCGGGTACTAAATCTTGGGAAGGAATGGGTACTCAAATCTTGGGAAGGAACGGGTACTCAAATCTTGGGAAGGAACGGGTACTCAAATCTTGGGAAGGAACGGGTACTCAAATCTTGGGAAGGAACGGGTACTTAAATCTTGTAGAGGAGCGAGTACTCAAATCTTGGGAAGGAACGGGTACTCAAATCTTGGGGAAGGAACGGGTACTCAAATCTTGGGAAGGAACGGGTACTCAAAACTTGGGAAGGAGCGGGAACTCAAAACTTGGGAAGGAGCGGGAACTCAAATCTTGGGAAGGAGCGGGTACTTAAATCTTGTAGATGAGCGGGTACTCAAATCTTGGGAAGGAGCAGGTACTAAATCTTGGGAAGGAGCGGGTACTTTAATCTTGTAGAGAAGCGGCTACCCACGCACATCTTGTAGAGGAGCGGCTACTCAGGCACGTTTTGTAGATAAGCGGGTATTCAAATCGTGCAGAGGAGCGATAATTACTCAAGTTTTGTAGAAGAGCTTGTACTCAAGTTTTGTAGAGCAGCGGATACTCAAGTCTTGTAGAGCAGCGGGTAATCACTCAAGTCTTGTAGAGGAGCGGGTAATCACCCAAGTCTTGTAGAGGAGTGGGTAATCACTCACGTCTTGTAGAGGAGCGGGTAATCACCCAAGTATTTTAATATACCCGCGTAATCACCCAAGTCTTGTAGAGAAGCGCGTACTAAAATGATGTAGAGGATGTGCTACACATTTAGCGCAGCGAAGCTGACACACAGATCTTGTTGAGGGGCAGGCACCTGCAGCTTCTAAAGAATCGATGTTGTTGTAGATTAACTTAACTTAACTCAACTCAACTCAACTCAACTCAACTCAACTTAACTTAACTTACAGTCTTAATACTGGTTTAGAAGACCCTGCAGAGTCTGTATACAACCAGTTACATTTACATCACCTTGCTCTAAAAGCTATGCGCATCCAGTTTATTCTTAAATGCATTAACTGTCGCTGCCTCCACCATCTCCCCTGGCAATGCATTCCAAGCAGACACCACTCTCTGACTAAAAAAATATTTCCTAATATCTAATCTGGACCTCTCTTTAGTCAGCTTGTAGCTATGCACTCGTGTTATTGTGGGTGGCTGTATTTTAAAAA
Source organism: Ariolimax columbianus (assembly GCA_036924085.1). Classification (NCBI taxonomy): domain Eukaryota; kingdom Metazoa; phylum Mollusca; class Gastropoda; order Stylommatophora; family Arionidae; genus Ariolimax; species Ariolimax columbianus. Next base: position 5,299,751 of record JAVGWX010000012.1, on the reverse strand, counting down.
AACTTGTTATAATCTAATTTATCCATTCCTCTGATCATCTTATAAACCTGTATTAAGTCACCACGAATTCTTCTCTCTTCTAGACACTGTAGGCCGGTTTTTCTGAGTCGTTCCTCATAACTGTAATTCTGGAATCCCACTATCATCTTTGTCGCTCTTTTTTGTATTCTTTCTAGCATGTTTATATCCCCTCTATGATAAGGACTCCACACCTGTACACAGTACTCCAATCTAGGTCTAACTAAAGCTTTAAACAGTTTGACGATCATTTCCTTGCTCCTATGTTTAATATTTAATATTTCTACTTTAACTTGATCAGTCACCTTTCCTGTATGATCTATTATAACCCCTAGGTCCCTTTCCTTATCTATCTTTCTAATATTGTTTTCTTCCATTCTGTAATTATGTTCCATATTGGATCTACCCATGTGGATGACTGTACATTTATCTACATTAAACTCCATTTCCCAGCTTACAGACCATTCTCGAATTTTATCTAAATCCGACATCAATATATCCACTTCCGCTTTAGATGAGACACTACTGCATAGTTTTGTGTCATTATCAAATTTTGCAATTATGGATCCCATATCAATGTCCGAATCATTTATATATATCAAGAACAAAATTGGTCCCAATACCGAGCCCTGTGGCACACCACTTTTCACTTCACACCACTCAGAGTACTCCTTATTTATGCCCACCCTCTGCCTTCTTCCCGTTAACCAATTTTCAATCCATTTGGCAACTTCCCCACCTATTCCATGTGATTTTAACTTTCGAAATAATCTTTGATGAGGTACTCTATCAAAGGCCTTTGCAAAGTCTAGATAAATAACGTCCACTGGCTCCCCTTTATCTATGATTTTAGTAACCTCCTCCATGAATTCTAATAGATTTGTTAAGCATGATCTCCCTCTAGTAAACCCATGCTGACTATTTCTAATTAGATGAAATTTGTCTAAATGCATTACAATGTTTTCTTTGATTATTGACTCTAACAATTTGCAGACTATGCTAGTCAAACTCTTACTTACTTACTTAGTCGCTCCTCTTCTACCGTGAGGTGTAGAGGTTGCTCGTCAAACTCACAGGTCTATAATTCGCTGGATCTGATTTTTTGCCTTTTTTGAATAAGGGGATCAATCCTGCATCTTTCCAATCCCTTGGAACAATCCCTTTTGTAAGTGATTGAGAACATAATATAGCCAATGGTTTTGCTAGTTGGTCTCTAATTTCATACGGCAATTTTGGATGAATACCATCTTGACCTGTTGACAACCATGTGGTGTTGACAACCACGTGGAACTAATTATTTTTTCGCTGCTATTGAAAAGTCATCCTTAACTACTTCATTCCTATCTCCATGCAAGCTTAATTGCTTCAGTTGTTATGCCATCCATATTCAGTGACTTATTTCAAGAACTGTTCTTTATATCTTTCTATTTCTTGAATCATTATTTTTGGTACGAATGATGACTTATTTTCTCCTGGGATAAATATATTGGATTGGATTGTATAGATACTCTCTCTCAAACAATGGCAACGACGACAAGAAGTGGTGGCTAAGATGTAATCATAGGATAATGTAATCATAGGTTAATGTAATCATAGGTTAATGAAATCATAGGTTAAAGTCTGTAGAAATGTCAGTTCATGTTCATGACATTAACATCCGAAGTGACCATATATATATATTGTGATTTGCCGGGGCTCTTTGCTCGAGATGAAAGAATATAACCTACAGCAATCACAAATATAGACGGGAAATGTAGTTTGTAACGAATAAAGGTTTTTTTCTGTTAGTATTTTATATTTGCCATTGAAAATGATCTGGAAATCCGATTAGGTCATTAAAATAAAACAAAAAAGTGCTAACTTGTTTCTGGTGTTCAGGAATGGACAGTATAATTTGTTTGTAATGTGCGTACACAAATTGACAGCAAGTCAATAACCATTGGCAGACAGCTGACAAACAAAAATGGTTGTGATTTACAAAAACAAACAAAATACTTTGTAATAAGAGAGAGAGAGAGAGAGAGAGAGAGAGAGAGAGAGAGAGAAAGAAAGAGAGAGAGAGAGAATCAAGTGTATATGGACTGTGCACACATTGAGACAATTGACTACCATAGCCCGTCAGTTGCTAGCGAGGAAAGAGATTGACGGAAAAGACTACGGAATAAGTGAGTGAAAGACGCAGTGGAAGAACTGACAGATGGCGAATAAAAAAGGTCGTTTGGAGAATTAGGTGATTCAGATGTTCTTTACCCTGCCAACTTGTCATGCCATCCGAGATAGTTACTATCAATTATGCAATTTCTTGCCCTTAAATATTTTCATTGTTACAAGATTTTTCATTCTCCATATTAAATATACGGCCAGTGATGATGTGTGTCCCCATCTGACTTTTGTTGCATGTCTCCATCTCTTTCACCTTTGTTGTGTGTCCCCCATCTGACTTTCGTTGTGTGTCCCCATCTGACTTTTGTTGTGTGTCTCCATCTCTTTCACTTTTGTTGTGTGTCGCCCATCTGACTTTCGTTGTGTGTTCCCATCTGACTTTTGTTGTGTGTCCCCATCTCTCTGACTTTTTGTGTGTGTCCATCTGTCTTTTGTTGTGTGTCCCCATCTCTCTCACTTGTGTTGTGTGTCCCCCATCTCACTTTTGTTGTGTGTCCCCATCCCATCTCACTTTTGTTGTGTGTTCCCATCTCTCTCACTTTTGTTGTGTGTCCCCATCTTACTTTTGTTGTGTGTCCCCATCCCATCTCACTTTTGTTGTGTGTCCCCATCACTCTCTCACTTTTGTTGTGTGTCCCCATCTCTCTCACTTTTGTTGTGTGTCCCCATCTTACTTTTGTTGTGTGTCCCCATCCCATCTCACTTTTGTTGTGTGTCCCCATCACTCTCTCACTTTTGTTGTGTGTCCCCATCTCTCTCACTTTTGTTGTGTATTCCCATCTCTCTCACTTTTGTTGTGTGTCCCCCATCTCTCTCACTTTTGTTGTGTGTCCCCCATCTCACTTTTGTTGTGTGTCCCCATATGACTTTTATTGTGTGTCCCCATCCCATCTCACTTTTGTTGTGTGTCCCCCATCTCTCTCATTTTTGTTGTGTGTCCCCATCTGACTTTTGTTGTGTGTCCCCGTCTGACTTTTGTTGTGTGTCCCCATCCCATCTGACTTTTGTTGTGTGTCCCCATCTCTCTCACTTTTATTGTGTGTCTCCATCTGACTTTTGTTGTGTGTCCCCATCCCATCTCACTTTTGTTGTGTGTCCCCATCCCATCTGACTTTTGTTGTGTGTCCCCATCCCATCTCACTTGTGTTGTGTGTCCCCATCCCATCTCACTTTTGTTGTGTGTCCCCATCTCTCTCACTTTTATTGTGTGTCTCCATCTGACTTTTGTTGTGTGTCCCCATCCCATCTCACTTTTGTTGTGTGTCCCCATCTCTCTCACTTTTATTGTGTGTCCTCATCTGACTTTTGTTGTGTGTCTCCATCTCTCTTTTGTTGTGTGTCCTCATCTCTTTCACTTTTGTTGTCTGTCCTGATCTGTGTCAATTTTATTGTGTGTCCCCATCTCACTGTTATTGTGTGTCCCCATCTCACTTTTATTGTGTTGCTCATCTCTCTTTTGTTGTGTGTCCTCATCTCTCTCACTTTTGTTGTCTGGCCTGATCTCTCTCTTTTATTGTGTATTCCCATCTTTCTTTTGTTGTGTGTCCTCATCTCTCTCACTTTTATTGTTTGTCCCCATCTCACTTTTGTTGTGTGTCCCTATCTCATATTTGATGTCTGTCCCTATCTCATATTTGTTGTGTCCTCATCTCACATTTGTTGTGTGTCCTGATCTCTCTCACTTTTGTTGTGTGTCCTCGTCTCACTTTTGTTGTGTGTCCCCATCTCTCTCACTTTTATTGTGTATTCCCATCTTTCTTTTGTTGTGTGTCCTCATCTCTCTCACTTTTATTGTTTGTCCCCATCTCACTTTTGTTGTGTGTCCCTATCTCATATTTGATGTCTGTCCCTATCTCATATTTGTTGTGTCCTCATCTCACATTTGTTGTGTGTCCTGATCTCTCTCACTTTTGTTGTGTGTCCTCGTCTCACTTTTGTTGTGTGTCCCCCATCTCTCTCACTTTTGTTGTGTGTCCCCATCTCTCTCACTTTTGTTGTGTGTCCCCATCTGACTTTTGTTGTATGTCCCCCATCTCTCTCACTTTTGTTGTGTGTCCCCATCTCTCTCACTTTTGTTGTGTGTCCCCATCCCATCTCACTTTTGTTGTGTGTTCCCATATCTCTTCACTTTTGTTGTGTGTCTCCCATCTCACTTTTGTTGTGTGTCCCCCATCTCACTTTTGTTGTGTGTCCCCATATGACTTTTATTGTGTATCCCCATATTACTTTTATTGTGTGTCCCCATCCCATCTCACTTTTATTGTGTGTCCCCATATTACTTTTATTGTGTGTCCCCATCCCATCTCACTTTTGTTGTGTGTCCCCATCCCATCTCACTTTTGTTGTGTGTCCCCATCCCATCTCACATTTGTTGTGTGTCCCCATCTCTCTCACTTTTGTTGTGTGTCCCCCATCTCACTTTTGTTGTGTGTCCCCATCTCTCTCACTTTTGTTGTGTTTCCCCATCTCTCTCACTTTTGTTGTGTGTCCCCATCCCATCTCACTTTTGTTGTGTGTTCCCATCTCTCTCACTTTTGTTGTGAGTCCCCTATCTCACTTTTGTTGTGTGTCCTCATATGACTTTTATTGCGTGTCCCCATCCCATCTCACTTTTGTTGTGTGTCCCCATCTCTCTCATTTTTGTTGTATGTCCCCATCTGACTTTTGTTGTGTGTCCCCATCTGACTTTTGTTGTGTCTCCATTTCTCTTTTGTTGTATGTCCTCATCTCTTTCACTTTTGTTGTCTGTCCTGATCTCTGTCACTTTTATTGTGTGTCCCCATCTCACTGTTATTGTGTGTCCCCATCTCATTTTTTGTGTGTTGCTCATCTCTCATTTGTTGTGTGTCCTCATCTCTTTCACTTTTGTTGTCTGGCCTGATCTTTCTCACTTCTATTGTGTGTCCCCATCTCACTTTTGTTGTGTGTCCTCACCTTATTTTTGTTGTGTGTCTCCATCTCACTTTTGTTGTGTGTCTCTATCTCATATTTGTTGTGTGTCCCTATCTCATATTTGTTGTGTCTCCATCTCACATTTGTTGTGTGTCCTCATCTCTCTTACTTTTGTTGTCTGTCCTGATCTCACTTTTATTGTATGTCCTGATCTCTCTTACTTTTGTTGTCTGTCCTGATCTCTCTCACTTTTGTTGTGTGTCCTCATCTCACTTTTGTTGTCTGTCCTGATCTCTCTCACTTTTGTTGTCTGTCCTGATCTCTCTCACTTTTGTTGTGTGTCCTCATCTCACTTTTGTTGTGTGTCCCCATCTCACTTTTGTTGTGTGTCTCCATCTCAATTTTGCTGTGTCCTCATCTCACGTTTGTTCTGTTCTCATCTCACCTTTGTTGTGTTCTGATCTCTTTTACTTTTGTTGTGTGTCCCCAATCTTATATTTGTTGTGTGTCCCTATCTCACTTTTATTGTGTATCCCCATCTCACTTTTGTTGTGTGTCCCCATCTCACTTTCGTTGAGTGTCCCCATCTCACTTTTGTTGTGTGTCCTAATCTCACTTTTGTTGTGTGTCCTCATCTCACTTTTGTTCTGTCTCTCTTTTACTTATGTTGTGTGTCCCCATCTCACTTTCGTTGAGTGTCCCCATCTCACTTTCGTTGAGTGTCCCCATCTCACTTTTGTTGTGTGTCCTAATCTCACTTTTGTTCTGTTCTCATCCCACCTTTGTTGTGTTCTGATCTCTTTTACTTTTGTTGTGTGTCCCCATCTCACTTTTGTTGTGTGTCCCCATCTTATATTTGTTGTGTGTCCCTATCTCACTTTTATTGTGTGTCCCCATCTCACTTTTGTTGTGTGTCCCCATCTCACTTTCGTTGAGTGTCCCCATCTCACTTTTGTTGTGTGTCCTAATCTCACTTTTGTTGTGTGTCCTCATCTCACTTTTGTTATGTCTCTCTTTTACTTATGTTGTGTGTCCCCATCTCACTTTCGTTGAGTGTCCCCATCTCACTTTCATTGAGTGTCCCCATCTCACCTTTGTTGTGTGTCCCCATCTCACTGTCCCCATCTCACTTTTGTTTTGTCCTCATCTTACCTTTGTTGTGTGTCCCGATATCAATTTTTGTGTGTGTCTCCATCTCACATTTGTTGTGTGTTCTCATCTCACCTCTGTTGTGTGTCACCATCTCACCTCTGTTGTGTGTCCCCACCTCACCTCTGTTGTGTGTCCCCACCTCACCTCTGTTGTGTATCCCCACCTCACCTCTGTTGTGTGTCCCCATCTCACCTCTGTTGTGTGTCCCCACCTCACCTCTGTTGTGTGTCCCCATCTCACCTCTGTTGTGTGTTCTCATCTCACCTCTGTTGTGTGTTTAGTCAATCTGTGTGTTGTAACCACTCTGAACGCCCTATCCACTATTGGAGCCTTAAAGACTCATTTTGAGCGTTCTACTTTGAACGTTATAATCATTCTGTGTGCTCTAACCCTACTGAGTGCTCTAACCCTACTGAGTGCTCTAACCCTACTGTGTGCTCTAACCCTACTGTGTGCTCTAACCCTACTGTGTGCTCTAACCATTCTGAGCGCTCTAACCATTCTGAGCGCTCTAACCCCACTGAGTTGTCTAACCTACCACAACCACTCGACAAGCACTGTAGCCATATCTGTTAACTAATGTCACCTAGGGTGTATTTGCTCTGTATATGTTATCGTAATTATTCGAATATGAATAGTCTGGCCGCAAAGTTAGTAGAGGAATTGGTGTCCTTACATCATCAACATTGTCTGGCCGCGAAGTTAGTAGAGGAATGACTTCCTTTTATTAATTTATCAAGACAAATATCAGCAAAACCTGAAAAAATAAACACATGACAATTTGCTGACAATTTGCAATAAACTGGAAAAGTGAGTATATAATAGTTAGGAAAATTGATTTCAAGCATGTGAAGGACACTAGAGTGTTCAGATGACCAGATATAGGAAGCGACCACCACCTAGTTAAAATAAAGAGAGAAATCGAAATAAGTTATCTAGCCAGGCAACACCCATCTACACCAGCAGGAAAACATAATAACACACAAGGAGAAAATAAAATGAAGGCTTACAAACTAAGAGAACTATATGTTAAGAGGAGATACCAATGGTTCATAACAACAGCAATAGGAAGGATAGTGCAATCTAAAAAAGATATGGAAATGCTCTGGATAAAATTCACAGACCTCCTCAAAGAGGCTGCAATAGAGGCATGCGGTCAAACTAGAGAATGGTGGAAGGGTAAAGTACCCCATGGTGGACAGAAAAAGTGAAAAGAATAATACGTGAAAAAAAGGCATGGAAGCAATACCTAGGGGCTAGGAATACAGAAGAACAAACAGAGAAATATAAAGAATATGTAAATTTTAGAACAAATGCAAAGAAGACTGCTCAAGGCCAAACAGAAATCCTGGGAAAAATTTTGAGAGAAACTGGAAAATAATGCTGGAGAAAACCAGAAACTGTTCTACAGGACCTTAAAGAACACGAGGAAGGAAAAGAAATGGCCCCTGAAATTTGTTAAAGATAAACAAGGTGCGCTGTTCACCGCCCCAGATGAGGTAATGAACAGATGGAAAGAATATTTCTCAGATCTTCTTGGAGTGGAGGAAAACCAAGCTCTGGAAGTAACAGTCCCAATTCAAGAAAAGGGAGCCATGGAGGGAAACGATAATATCACAATGGAAGAACTAAAGGCAGCATTGGAGAAAATTTAGATTGGTAAAGCAGCAGGACATGATGGTATAACACCAGAAATGGTTAAATACATGGGAGCGTCAGGAGAGATGCTATTCATGGAGATTCTCAAGGCAGCTTGGTGCCACAAGAAGATACCAAGAGACTGGGAGGTTGCAATAATAATACCAATATTTAAAAAAGGTGACAATCGACAATGTAAAAATCACAGAGGTATTTCCCTTCTCAGTGTTCCCGGGAAAGTATACTCTAGAATTCTAGAACAGTCATTAAGAGGTCTAGCAGAGCTAAATATGGACTACACTCAATGTGGTTTTCGGGCAAACAGAAGTACTCAAGACCTTATCTTTACACTCAGACAGCTGAGCGAAAAGGCTAGTGAGTATGATAAGGAGATGCATCTCTGCTTTTTTTATTTGGAGAAAGCATTTGATAAAGTTCCTTGGTACAAACTCTGGGAGTGCCTGACAAGGAAGAACATCCCAGACCCCCTGATCTCTGCCATACGGAGTTTCTGTAAAACATGCAGAAATTATGCGCGGACATCAAATCAAAAGTCAGGAGAGTTCCAGACCACTAGCGGAGTAAGACAGGGTGACATTCTATCACCGTACGTTTTTATACTCCTCATGGATGAAGTCATCAAAGCCTGCAAGGCACGGACAAAAAAAAGTATAAAGTAGGGTACTGGAAGATGAGACCAAGTTACATATCGGAACTAGCGTTTGCAGATGACGCGACCCTGATCACGAAATCCGAGGCACAACTCCAGATCAACTTGCAGGTCTGGGAAGAAGAGTTGAAGAAGAGAGAAATGCACATCAGCAACTCCAAAACAAAAACCATGTTGATCGTCAGAGATGAGAAGAGACATCAGATAACCCTTGGAACACGAACACTGGAGCAGGTCAGCAACTTTAAATATCTAGGAGTGGTAATAGACAGCAGGGGAGGAATCAAAGAGGAGTTAACTGCACGAAGGCCAGCAGCAGTAGACTTTTCCATGCAATAAACAGAGGATTCCTCAGCAAAAGAGAAATAAGCAGGAAAACAAAGATGGATGTATACCGCTCGACCTATGCACCTGTCCTGACATACGGATGTGAGTCATGGGCAATGACCATAACCCTCAAGAAAGGCAACTACAAACTTCAGAAATGCAAAAAGGGACAAGATCCGTAACCAGATAATTCGTAGCAATCTCGAAGTCCAACCCCTGCAGACACGAGTGGACCAGTCCCAACTACAGTAGTTTGGCCATGTCTGTAGAATGGAAGAAGATCGGATACCAAGCCGGTCATGGGAGATAAAAAGTCAAGGAAGCAGACCTCCAGGATGTCCCAAAGTACGTTTGGAAGACAACATATGACAGTCCGTAAGTGACCGGTGTAGGGCTGGATTGGAAAAAGGCCAGGAAAAAGACGGTGGATAGAACAGTATGGCGTTCTCTCTGGCAAACCTCTGCACAATACGGCAGAAGAGGAGCGACTAAGTAAATATAACCTGGAAAAGGCTGATTATTTGATGTGTTCAAATGGCAAACATTTACCGGAGGAATCGATGTATTTTCTGCTTGCTAAACACTATTTGTGACGATAATTCTTTTGTACAAGATAATAGTGGCTTTCCTTTTTTTAAACTATGTGTACTGAAGAAGGTAGACTTGGATCCTCCTGGCTGAAGTGCAATGCGAGGCTTGTGAGCACGTTCACCACTACGGTGATCACAATGTCAGTCCTCACCTCGTTGGTCATCCTGTTGTAGAACAGTATGTTTTCAAGAACATGAAGCGTACCTGAGGTAAGCTCTTGGTGAGTGTGTTGTTTGACACGGTGAGGTGGGCTCTTGGTGAGTGTGTTGTTTGACACGGTGAGGTGGGCACTTGGTGAGTGTATTGCTTGACACGGTGAGGTGGGCTCTTGGTGAGTGTGTTGTTTGACACGGTGATGTGGGCTCTTGGTGAGTGTTGTTTGACACGGTGAGGTGGGCTCTTGGTGAGTGTGTTGTTTGACACGGTGAGGTGGGCTATTGGTGAGTGTGTTTGACACGGTGAGGTGGGCTCTTACATACTGATTGAGGTGGATCATACTGATTGAGGTGTATCGTACTGATTGAGATGGATCATACTGATTGAGGGGGATCATACTGATTGAGGGGGATCATACTGATTGAGGTGGATCATACTGATTGAACGAGATCATACTGATTGACTGGGATCATACTGATTGAGGTGGATCATACTGATTGAGGTGTATCATACTGATTTAATCGGTACATACTGATTGAGGGGGATCATACTGATGAAGGGGATCATACTGATTGAGGTGGATCATACTGATTGAGGGGGATCATACTGATTGAAATGGATCATACTGATTGAGGTGGATCATACTGATTGAACGAGATCATACTGATTGAGGGGAATCATACTGATTGAGATGGATCATACTGATTGAGGTGGATCATACTGATTGAACGAGATCATAGTGATTGAGGGGGATCATACTGATTGAGATGGATCATACTGATTGAGGTGGATCATACTGATTGAGGGGGATCATACTGATTGAGGGGGATCATACTGATTGAGGTGGATCATACTGATTGAGGTGTATCATACTGATTGAACGAGATCATACTGATTGAGGGAGATCATACTGATTGAACGAGATCATACTGATTGAGGCGGATCATACTGATTGAGATGGATCATACTGATTGAGGTGCATCATACTGATTGAGATGGATCATACTAATTGAGGTGGATCATACTGATTGAACGAGATCATACTGATTGACTGGGATCATACTGATTGAGGTGGATCATACTGATTGAGGTGGATCATACTGATTAAGGTGAATCATACTGATTTAATCGGTCGATACTGATTGAGGGGGATCATACTGATTGAAGGGGATCATACTGATTGAGGTGGATCATACTGATTGAAGGGATACATGCTGATTGAGGGGATACATGCTGATTGAAGTGGATCATACTGATTGAGGTGTATCATACTGATTTAATCGGTACATACTGATTGATGGGGATCATACTGATTGAGGGGGATCATACTGATTGAGGGGGTACATACTGATTGACTGGGATCATACTGATTGAACGAGATCATACTGATAGAGGGGCATCATACTGATTAAGGGGGATCATACTGATTGAACGAGATCATACTGATTGAGGGGGATCATACTGATTGAGGTGTATCATACTGATTTAATCGGTACATACTGATTGAGGTGGATCATACTGATTGAGGGGGATCATACTGATTGAGGGGGATCATACTGATTGAGGGGGATCATACTGATTGAGGGGGGATCATACTGATTGAGGGGGATCATACTGATTGAGGGGGTACATACTGATTGACTGGGATCATACTGATTGAGGTGGATCATACTGATTAAGGTGGATCATACTGATTGAGGCGGATCATACTGATTGAACGAGACCATACTGAATGAGGGGGATCATACTGATTGAGGGGGATCATACTGATTGAACGAGATCATACTGATTGAGGAGATCATACTGATTGAGATGTATCATACTGATTTAATCGGTACATACTGATTGAAGTGGATCATACTGATTGATGTGGATCAAACTGATTGAGGTGGATCATACTGATTGAGGTGGATCATACTGATTGAGGGGGATCATACTGATTGAGGGGGTACATACTGATTGAACGAGATCATACTGATTGAGGGGGTATATACTGATTTAGGACGTACATACTGATTGAAGGGGATCATACTGATTGAGTGGGTACATACTGATTTAGGAGGTAAATACTGATTGATGGGGTACATACTGATTGAGGTGGTACATACTGGTTGAGGAGGTACACACTGATTGAGGTGGTACACACTGATTGAGGTGGTACACACTGATTGAGGCAGTATATACTGATTTAGGAGGTAAATATTGATTGAGGGGGTACATACTGATTGAGGGGGATCATACTGATTGAGTTGGTACATACTGATTGAGGGGGTACATACTGATTGAGGGGGATCATACTGATTGAGGGGGATCATACTGATTGAGGGGGGATCATACTGATTGAGGGGGATCATACTGATTGAGGGGGTACATACTGATTGACTGGGATCATACTCATTGAGGTGGATCATACTGATTAAGGTGGATCATACTGATTGAGGCGGATCATACTGATTGAACGAGATCATACTGATTGAGGGGGATCATACTGATTGAGGGGGTACATACTGATTGAACGAGATCATGCTGATTGAGGGGGTATATACTGATTTAGGAGGTACATACTGATTTAATCGGTACATACTGATTGAGGTGGATCATACTGTTTGAACGGGATCATACTGATTGAGGGGGATCATACTGATTGAGGGGGGATCATACTGATTGAGGTGGATCATACTGATTAAGGTGGATCATACTGATTGAGGCGGATCATACTGATTGAACGAGATCATACTGATTGAGGGGGATCATACTGATTGAGGTGGATCATACTGATTAAGGTGTATCATACTGATTTAATCGGTACATACTGATTGAGGGGGATCATACTGATTGAAGGGGATCATACTGATTGAGGTGGATCATACTGATTGAAGGGATACATGCTGATTGAGGGGATACATGCTGATTGAGGTGGATCATACTGATTGAGGTGTATCATACTGATTTAATCGGTACATACTGATTGATGGGGAGCATACTGATTGAGGGGGATCATACTGATTGAGGGGGTACATACTGATTGACTGGGATCATACTGATTGAACGAGATCATACTGATTGAGGGGCATCATACTGATTAAGGGAGATCATACTGATTGAACGAGATCATACTGATTGAGGGGGATCATACTGATTGAGGGGGTACATACTGATTGACTGGGATCATACTGATTGAGGTGGATCATACTGATTAAGGTGGATCATACTGATTGAGGCGGATCATACTGATTGAACGAGATCATACTGATTGAGGGGGATCATACTGATTGAGGGGGATCATACTGATTGAACGAGATCATACTGATTGAGGGGATCATACTGATTGAGATGTATCATACTGATTTAATCGGTACATACTGATTGAAGTGGATCATACTGATTGATGTGGATCAAACTGATTGAGGTGGATCATACTGATTGAGGTGGATCATACTGATTGAGGGGGATCATACTGATTGAGGGGGTACATACTGATTGAACGAGATCATGCTGATTGAGGGGGTATATACTGATTTAGGAGGTACATACTGATTGAAGGGGATCATACTGATTGAGTGGGTACATAGTGATTTAGGAGGTAAATACTGATTGAGGGGGTATATACTGATTTAGGACGTACATACTGATTGAAGGGGATCATACTGATTGAGTGGGTACATACTGATTTAGGAGGTAAATACTGATTGATGGGGTACATACTGATTGAGGTGGTACATACTGGTTGAGGAGGTACACACTGATTGAGGTGGTACACACTGATTGAGGTGGTACACACTGATTGAGGCAGTATATACTGATTTAGGAGGTAAATATTGATTGAGGGGGTACATACTGATTGAGGGGGATCATACTGATTGAGTTGGTACATACTGATTGAGGGGGTACATACTGATTGAGGGGGATCATACTGATTGAGGGGCATCATACTGATTGAGGGGGGATCATACTGATTGAGGGGGATCATACTGATTGAGGGGGTACATACTGATTGACTGGGATCATACTCATTGAGGTGGATCATACTGATTAAGGTGGATCATACTGATTGAGGCGGATCATACTGATTGAACGAGATCATACTGATTGAGGGGGATCATACTGATTGAGGGGGTACATACTGATTGAACGAGATCATGCTGATTGAGGGGGTATATACTGATTTAGGAGGTACATACTGATTTAATCGGTACATACTGATTGAGGTGGATCATACTGTTTGAACGGGATCATACTGATTGAGGGGGGTCATACTGATTGAGGGGGGATCATACTGATTGAGGTGGATCATACTGATTAAGGTGGATCATACTGATTGAGGCGGATCATACTGATTGAACGAGATCATACTGATTGAGGGGGATCATACTGATTGAGGTGGATCATACTGATTAAGGTGTATCATACTGATTTAATCGGTACATACTGATTGAGGGGGATCATACTGATTGAAGGGGATCATACTGATTGAGGTGAATCATACTGATTGAAGGGATACATGCTGATTGAGGGGATACATGCTGATTGAGGTGGATCATACTGATTGAGGTGTATCATACTGATTTAATCGGTACACACTGATTGATGGGGAGCATACTGATTGAGGGGGATCATACTGATTGAGGGGGTACATACTGATTGACTGGGATCATACTGATTGAACGAGATCATACTGATTGAGGGGCATCATACTGATTAAGGGAGATCATACTGATTGAACGAGATCATACTGATTGAGGGGGATCATACTGATTGAGGGGGTACATACTGATTGACTGGGATCATACTGATTGAGGTGGATCATACTGATTAAGGTGGATCATACTGATTGAGGCGGATCATACTGATTGAACGAGATCATACTGATTGAGGGGGATCATACTGATTGAGGGGGATCATACTGATTGAACGAGATCATACTGATTGAGGGGATCATACTGATTGAGATGTATCATACTGATTTAATCGGTACATACTGATTGAAGTGGATCATACTGATTGATGTGGATCAAACTGATTGAGGTGGATCATACTGATTGAGGTGGATCATACTGATTGAGGGGGATCATACTGATTGAGGGGGTACATACTGATTGAACGAGATCATGCTGATTGAGGGGGTATATACTGATTTAGGAGGTACATACTGATTGAAGGGGATCATACTGATTGAGTGGGTACATAGTGATTTAGGAGGTAAATACTGATTGAGGGGGTACATACTGATTGAGGGGTACATACTGGTTGAGGAGGTACACACTGATTGAGGTGGTACACACTGATTGAGGTGGTACACACTGATTGAGGGGGTATATACTGATTTAGGAGGTAAATATTGATTGAGGGGGTACATACTGATTGAGAGGGATCATACTGATTGAGTTGGTACATACTGATTGAGGGGGTACATACTGATTGAGGGGGATCGTACTGATTGAGGTGGATCATACTGATTGAAGGGGATCATACTGATTGAGGGGGTACATACTTATTGAACGAGATCATGCTGATTGAGGGGGTATATACTGATTTAGGAGGTACATACTGATTTAATCGGTACATACTGATTGAGGTGGATCATACTGTTTGAGGGGGATCATACTGATTGAGGGAGATCATACTGATTGAGGGGGGATCATACTGATTGAGGGGGATCATACTGATTGAGGGGGTACATACTGATTGACTGGGATCATACTGATTGAGGTGGATCATACTGATTAAGGTGGATCATACTGATTGAGGCGGATCATACTGATTGAACGTGATCATACTGATTGAGGGGGATCATACTGATTGAGGGGGATCATACTGATTGAACGAGATCATACTGATTGAGGGGATCATACTGATTGAGATGTATCATACTGATTTAATCGGTACATACTGATTGAAGTGGATCATAATGATTGATGTGGATCAAACTGATTGAGGTGGATCATAATGATTGAGGTGGATCATACTGATTGAGGAGGATCATACTGATTGAGGGGGTACATACTGATTGAACAAGATCATGCTGATTGAGGGGGTATATACTGATTTAGGAGGTACATACTGATTGAAGGGGATCATACTGATTGAGTGGGTACATACTGATTTAGGAGGTAAATACTGATTGAGGGGGTACATACTGATTGAGGTGGTACATACTGGTTGAGGAGGTACACACTGATTGAGGTGGTAAACACTGATTGAGGTGGTACACACTGATTGAGGGGGTATAAACTGATTTAGGAGGTAAATATTGATTGAGGGGGTACATACTGATTGAGGGGGATCATACTGATTGAGTTGGTACATACTGATTGAGGGGGTACATACTGATTGAGGGGGATCGTACTGATTGAGGTGGATCATACTGATTGAGGGGGTACATACTGATTGAACGAGATCATGCTGATTGAGGGGGTATATATTGATTTAGGAGGTACATACTGATTGAAGGGGATCATACTGATTGAGTGGGTACATACTGATTTAGGAGGTAAATACTGATTGAGGGGGTACATACTGATTGAGGTGGTACATACTGGTTGAGGAGGTACACACTGATTGAGATGGTACACACTGATTGAGGTGGTATACACTGATTGAGGGAGTATATACTGATTTAGAAGGTAAATATTGATTGAGGGGGCACATACTGATTGAGGGGGATCATGCTGATTGAGTTGGTACATACTGATTGAGGGGGTACATACTGATTGAGGGGGGTCGCACTCATTGAACGAGATCATACTGGTTGAGGGAGATCATACTGATTGAACGAGATCATACTGATTGATGGGGATCATACTGATTGAGGGGGATTATACTGATTGAGGGGGTACATACTGATTGATTGGGATCATACTGATTGAACGAGATCATACTGATTGAGGGGGATGATACTGATTGAACGAGATCATACTGATTGAGGGTGATCATACTGATTGAGGGTGATCATACTGATTGAGGTGTATCATACTGATTTAATCGGTACATACTGATTGAGGTGGATCATACTGATTCAGGGGGATCATACTGATTGAGGGGAATCATACTGATTGAGGGGGATCATACTGATTGAGGGGGATCATACTGATTGAGGGGGTACATACTGATTGACTGGGATCATACTGATTGAGGTGGATCATACTGATTAAGGTGGATCATACTGATTGAGGCGGATCATACTGATTGAACGAGATCATACTGATTGACTGGGATCATACTGATTGAGGTGGATGATACTGATTGAGGTGGATCATACTGATTGAGGGGGATCATACTGATTGAGGGGGATCATACTGATTGAGGGGGATCATACTGATTGAGGGGGTACATACTGATTGAACGAGATCATGCTGATTGAGGGGGTATATACTGATTTAGGAGGTACATACTGATTGAAGGGGATCATACTGATTGAGTGGGTACATAGTGATTTAGGAGGTAAATACTGATTGAGGGGGTACATACTGATTGAGGTGGTACATACTGGTTGAGGAGGTACACACTGATTGAGGTGGTACACACTGATTGAGGTGGTACACACTGATTGAGGGGGTATATACTGATTTAGGAGGTAAATATTGATTGAGGGGGTACATACTGATTGAGGGGGATCATACTGATTGAGTTGGTACATACTGATTGAGGGGGTACATACTGATTGAGGGGGATCGTACTGATTGAGGTGGATCATACTGATTGAGGGGGTACATACTTATTGAACGAGATCATGCTGATTGAGGGGGTATATACTGATTTAGGAGGTACATACTGATTTAATCGGTACATACTGATTGAGGTGGATCATACTGTTTGAGGGGGATCATACTGATTGAGAGGGATCATACTAATTGAGGGGGGATCATACTGATTGAGGGGGATCATACTGATTGAGGGGGTACATACTGATTGACTGGGATCATACTGATTGAGGTGGATCATACTGATTAAGGTGGATCATACTGATTGAGGCGGATCATACTGATTGAACGTGATCATACTGATTGAGGGGGATCATACTGATTGAGGGGGATCATACTGATTGAACGAGATCATACTGATTGAGGGGATCATACTGATTGAGATGTATCATACTGATTTAATCGGTACATACTGATTGAAGTGGATCATAATGATTGATGTGGATCAAACTGATTGAGGTGGATCATACTGATTGAGGTGGATCATACTGATTGAGGGGGATCATACTGATTGAGGGGGTACATACTGATTGAACAAGATCATGCTGATTGAGGGGGTATATACTGATTTAGGAGGTACATACTGATTGAAGGGGATCATACTGATTGAGTGGGTACATACTGATTTAGGAGGTAAATACTGATTGAGGGGGTACATACTGATTGAGGTGGTACATACTGGTTGAGGAGGTACACACTGATTGAGGTGGTAAACACTGATTGAGGTGGTACACACTGATTGAGGGGGTATATACTGATTTAGGAGGTAAATATTGATTGAGGGGGTACATACTGATTGAACGAGATCATGCTGATTGAGGGGGTATATACTGATTTAGGAGGTACATACTGATTTAATTAGTACATACTGATTGAGGTGGATCATACTGTTTGAACGGGATCATACTGATTGAGGGGGATCATACTGATTGAGGGGGGATCATACTGATTGAGGTGGATCATACTGATTAAGGTGGATCATACTGATTGAGGCGGATCATACTGATTGAACGAGATCATACTGATTGAGGGGGATCATACTGATTGAGGTGGATCATACTGATTGAAGGGATACATGCTGATTGAGGGGATACATGCTGATTGAGGTGGATCATACTGATTGAGGTGTATCATACTGATTTAATCGGTACATACTGATTGATGGGGATCAAACTGATTGAGGGGGATCATACTGATTGAGGGGGTACATACTGATTGACTGGGATCATACTGATTGAACGAGATCATACTGATTGAGGGGCATCATACTGATTAAGGGAGATCATACTGATTGAACGAGATCATACTGATTGAGGGGGATCATACTGATTGAGGGGGTACATACTGATTGACTGGGATCATAGTGATTGAGGTGGATCATACTGATTAAGGTGGATCATACTGATTGAGGCGGATCATACTGATTGAACGAGATCATACTGATTGAGGGGGATCATACTGATTGAGGGGGATCATACTGATTGAACGAGATCATACTGATTGAGGGGATCATACTGATTGAGATGTATCATACTGATTTAATCGGTACATACTGATTGAAGTGGATCATACTGATTGATGTGGATCAAACTGATTGAGGTGGATCATACTGATTGAGGTGGATCATACTGATTGAGGGGGATCATACTGATTGAGGGGGTACATACTGATTGAACGAGATCATACTGATTGAGGGGGTATATACTGATTTAGGAGGTACATACTGATTGAAGGGGATCATACTGATTGAGTGGGTACATAGTGATTTAGGAGGTAAATACTGATTGAGGGGGTACATACTGATTGATATGGTACATACTGGTTGAGGAGGTACACACTGATTGAGGTGGTACACACTGATTGAGGTGGTACACACTGATTGAGGGGGTATATACTGATTTAGGAGGTAAATATTGATTGAGGGGGTACATACTGATTGAGAGGGATCATACTGATTGAGTTGGTACATACTGATTGAGGGGGTACATACTGATTGAGGGGGATCGTACTGATTGAGGTGGATCATACTGATTGAGGGGGATCATACTGATTGAGGGGGTACATACTTATTGAACGAGATCATGCTGATTGAGGGGGTATATACTGATTTAGGAGGTACATACTGATTTAATCGGTACATACTGATTGAGGTGGATCATACTGTTTGAGGGGGATCATACTGATTGAGGGAGATCATACTGATTGAGGGGGGATCATACTGATTGAGGGGGATCATATTGATTGAGGGGGTACATACTGATTGACTGGGATCATACTGATTGAGGTGGATCATACTGATTAAGGTGGATCATACTGATTGAGGCGCATCATACTGATTGAACGTGATCATACTGATTGAGGGGGATCATACTGATTGAGGGGGATCATACTGATTGAACGAGATCATACTGATTGAGGGGATCATACTGATTGATATGTATCATACTGATTTAATCGGTACATACTGATTGAAGTGGATCATAATGATTGATGTGGATCAAACTTATTGAGGTGGATCATACTGATTGAGGTGGATCATACTGATTGAGGGGGATCATACTGATTGACGGGGTACATACTGATTGAACAAGATCATGCTGATTGAGGGGGTATATACTGATTTAGGAGGTACATACTGATTGAAGGGGATCATACTGATTGAGTGGGTACATACTGATTTAGGAGGTAAATACTGATTGAGGGGGTACATACTGATTGAGGTGGTACATACTGGTTGAGGAGGTACACACTGATTGAGGTGGTAAACACTGATTGAGGTGGTACACACTGATTGAGGGGGTATATACTGATTTAGTAGGTAAATATTGATTGAGGGGGTACATACTGATTGAGGGGGATCATACTGATTGAGTTGGTACATACTGATTGAGGGGGTACATACTGATTGAGAGGGATCGTACTGATTGAGGTGGATCATACTGATTGAGGGCGTACATACTGATTGAACGAGATCATGCTGATTGAGGGGGTATATACTGATTTAGGAGGTACATACTGATTGAAGGGGATCATACTGATTGAGTGGGTACATACTGATTTAGGAGGTAAATACTGATTGAGGGGGTACATACTGATTGAGGTGGTACATACTGGTTGAGGAGGTACACACTGATTGAGATGGTACACACTGATTGAGGTGGTATACACTGATTGAGGGAGTATATACTGATTTAGAAGGTAAATATTGATTGAGGGGGCACATACTGATTGAGGGGGATCATGCCGATTGAGTTGGTACATACTGATTGAGGGGGTACATACTGATTGAGGGGGATCGTACTCATTGAACGAGATCATACTGGTTGAGGGAGATCATACTGATTGAACCAGATCATACTGATTGATGGGGATCATACTGATTGAGGGGGATTATACTGATTGAGGGGGTACATACTGATTGATTGGGATCATACTGATTGAACGAGATCATACTGATTGAGGGGGATCATACTGATTGAGGGGGATGATACTGATTGAACGAGATCATACTGATTGAGGGTGATCATACTGATTGAGGTGTATCATACTGATTTAATCGGTACATACTGATTGAGGTGGATCATACTGATTCAGGGGGATCATACTGATTGAGGGGGATCATACTAATTGAGGGGGATCATACTGATTGAGGGGGATCATACTGATTGAGGGGGTACATACTGATTGACTGGGATCATACTGATTGAGGTGGATCATACTGATTAAGGTGGATCATACTGATTGAGGCGGATCATACTGATTGAACGAGATCATACTGATTGACTGGGATCATACTGATTGAGGTGGATGATACTGATTGAGGTGGATCATACTGATTGAGGGGGATCATACTGATTGAGGGGGATCATACTGATTGAGGGGGATCATACTGATTGAGGGGGTACATACTGATTGAACGAGATCATGCTGATTGAGGGGGTATATACTGATTTAGGAGGTACATACTGATTGAAGGGGATCATACTGATTGAGTGGGTACATAGTGATTTAGGAGGTAAATACTGATTGAGGGGGTACATACTGATTGAGGTGGTACATACTGGTTGAGGAGGTACACACTGATTGAGGTGGTACACACTGATTGAGGTGGTACACACTGATTGAGGGGGTATATACTGATTTAGGAGGTAAATATTGATTGAGGGGGTACATACTGATTGAGGGGGATCATACTGATTGAGTTGGTACATACTGATTGAGGGGGTACATACTGATTGAGGGGGATCGTACTGAATGAGGTGGATCATACTGATTGAGGGGGATCATACTGATTGAGGGGGTACATACTTATTGAACGAGATCATGCTGATTGAGGGGGTATATACTGATTTAGGAGGTACATACTGATTTAATCGGTACATACTGATTGAGGTGGATCATACTGTTTGAGGGGGATCATACTGATTGAGGGGGATCATACTGATTAAGGGGGGGATCATACTGATTGAGGGGGATCATACTGATTGAGAGGGTACATACTGATTGACTGGGATCATACTGATTGAGGTGGATCATACTGATTAAGGTGGATCATACTGATTGAGGCGGATCATACTGATTGAACGTGATCATACTGATTGAGGGGGATCATACTGATTGAGGGGGATCATACTGATTGAACGAGATCATACTGATTGAGGGGATCATACTGATTGAGATGTATCATACTGATTTAATCGGTACATACTGATTGAAGTGGATCATAATGATTGATGTGGATCAAACTGATTGAGGTGGATCATACTGATTGAGGTGGATCATACTGATTGAGGGGGATCATACTGATTGAGGGGGTACATACTGATTGAACAAGATCATGCTGATTGAGGGGGTATATACTGATTTAGGAGGTACATACTGATTGAAGGGGATCATACTGATTGAGTGGGTACATACTGATTTAGGAGGTAAATACTGATTGAGGGGGTACATACTGATTGAGGTGGTACATACTGGTTGAGGAGGTACACACTGATTGAGGTGGTAAACACTGATTGAGGTGGTATACACTGATTGAGGGGGTATATACTGATTTAGGAGGTAAATATTGATTGAGGGGGTACATACTGATTGAGGGGGATCATACTGATTGAGTTGGTACATACTGATTGAGGGGGTACATACTGATTGAGGGGGATCGTACTGATTGAGGTGGATCATACTGATTGAGGGGGTACATACTGATTGAACGAGATCATGCTGATTGAGGGGGTATATACTGATTTAGGAGGTACATACTGATTGAAGGGGATCATACTGATTGAGTGGGTACATACTGATTTAGGAGGTAAATACTGATTGAGGGGGTACATACTGATTGAGGTGGTACATACTGGTTGAGGAGGTACACACTGATTGAGATGGTACACACTGATTGAGGTGGTACACACTGATATAGGGGGTATATACTGATTTAGAAGGTAAATATTGATTGAGGGGGCACATACTGATTGAGGGGGTACATGCTGATTGCGTTGGTACATACTGATTGAGGGGGTACATACTGATTGAGGGGGATCGTACTCATTGAACGAGATCATACTGATTGAGGGAGATCATACTGATTGAACGAGATCATACTGATTGATGGGGATCATACTGATTGAAGGGGATTATACTGATTGAGGGGGTACATACTGATTGATTGGGATCATACTGATTGAACGAGATCATACTGATTGAGGGGGATCATACTGATTGAGGGGGATGATACTGATTGAACGAGATCATACTGATTGAGGGTGATCATACTGATTGAGGGTGATCATACTGATTGAGGTGTATCATACTGATTTAATCGGTACATACTGATTGAGGTGGATCATACTGATTCAGGGGGATCATACTGATTGAGGGGGATCATACTGATTGAGGGGGATCATACTGATTGAGGGGGATCATACTGATTGAGGGGGTACATACTGATTGACTGGGATCATACTGATTGAGGTGGATCATACTGATTAAGGTGGATCATACTGATTGAGGCGGATCATACTGATTGAACGAGATCATACTGATTGACTGGGATCATACTGATTGAGGTGGATGATACTGATTGAGGTGGATCATACTGATTGAGGGGGATCATACTGATTGAGGGGGATCATACTGATTGAACGAGATCATACTGATTGAAGGGATCATACTGATTGAGATGTATCATACTGATTTAATCGCTACATACTGATTGAAGTGGATCATACTGATTGATGTGGATCATACTGATTGAGGTTGATCATACTGATTGAGGTGGATCATACTGATTGAGGGGGGTCATACTGATTGAGGGGGTACATACTGATTGAACGAGATCATGCTGATTGAGGGTGTATATACTGATTTAGGAGGTACATACTGATTGAAGGGGATCATACTGATTGAGTGGGTACATACTGATTTAGGAGGTAAATACTGATTGAGGGGGTACATACTGATTGAGGTGGTACATACTGGTTGAGGAGGTACACACTGATTGAGGTGGTACACACTGATTGAGGTGGTACACACTGATTGAGGGGGTATATACTGATTTAGGAGGTAAATATTGATTGAGGGGGTACATACTGATTGAGGGGGATCATACTAATTGAGTAGGTACATACTGATTGAGGGGGTACATACTGATTGAGGGGGATCGTACTGATTGAGGGGGATCATACTGATTGAGGGGGTACATACTGATTGAACGAGATCATGCTGATTGAGGGGGTATCTACTGATTTAGGAGGTACATACTGATTGAAGTGTATCATACTGATTTAATCGGTACATACTGATTGATGGGGATCATACTGATTGAGGGGGATCATACTGATTGAGGGGGTACATACTGATTGACTGGGATCATACTGATTGAACGAGATCATACTGATTGAGGGGCATCATACTGATTAAGGGAGATCATACTGATTGAACGAGATCATACTGTTTGAGGGGGATCATACTGATTGAGGGGGATCATACTGATTGAGGGGGGATCATACTGATTAAGGTGGATCATACTGATTGAGGCAGATCATACTGATTGAACGAGATCATACTGATTGAGGGGGATCATACTGATTTAGGTGGATCATACTGATTAAGGTGTATCATACTGATTTAATCGGTACATACTGATTGAGGGGGATCATACTGATTGAAGGGGATCATACTGATTGAGGTGGATCATACTGATTGAAGGGATACATGCTGATTAAGGGGATACATGCTGATTGAGGTGGATCATACTGATTGAAGTGTATCATACTGATTTAATCGGTACATACTGATTGATGGGGATCATACTGATTGAGGGGGATCATACTGATTGAGGGGGTACATACTGATTGACTGGGATCATACTGATTGAACGAGATCATACTGATTGAGGGGCATCATACTGATTAAGGGAGATCATACTGATTGAACGAGATCATACTGTTTGAGGGGGATCATACTGATTGAGGGGGATCATACTGATTGAGGGGGGATCATACTGATTGAGGGGGATCATACTGATTGAGGGGGTACATACTGATTGACTGGGATCATACTGATTGAGGTGGATCATACTGATTAAGGTGGATCATACTGATTGAGGCGGATCATACTGATTGAACGTGATCATACTGATTGAGGGGGATCATACTGATTGAGGGGGATCATACTGATTGAACGAGATCATACTGATTGAGGGTATCATACTGCTTGAGATGTATCATACTGATTTAATCGGTACATACTGATTGAAGTGGATCATAATGATTGATGTGGATCAAACTGATTGAGGTGGATCATACTGATTGAGGTGGATCATACTGATTGAGGGGGATCATACTGATTGAGGGGGTATATACTGATTTAGGAGGTACATACTGATTGAAGGGGATCATACTGATTGAGTGGGTACATACTGATTTAGGAGGTAAATACTGATTGAGGGGGTACATACTGATTGAGGGGGATCATACTGATTGAGGGGGATGATACTGATTGAACGAGATCATACTGATTGAGGTTGATCATACTGATTGAGGTGTATCATACTGATTTAATCGGTACATACTGATTGAGGTGGATCATACTGATTCAGGGGGATCATACTGATTGAGGGGGATCATACTGATTGAGGGGGATCATACTGATTGAGGGGGATCATACTGATTGAGGGGGTACATACTGATTGACTGGGATCATACTGATTGAGGTGGATCATACTGATTAAGGTGGATCATACTGATTGAGGTGGATCATACTGATTGAACGAGATCATACTGATTGACTGGGATCATACTGATTGAGTTGGATGATACTGATTGAGGTGGATCATACTGATTTAGGGGGATCATACTGATTGAGGGGGATCATACTGATTGAACGAGATCATACTGATTGAGGGGATCATACTGATTGAGATGTATCATACTGATTTAATCGGTACATACTGATTGAAGTGGATCATACTGATTGATGTGGATCATACTGATTGAGGTGGATCATACTGATTGAGGTGGATCATACTGATTGAGGGGGGTCATACTGATTGAGGGGGTACATACTGATTGAACGAGATCATGCTGATTGAGGGTGTATATACTGATTTAGGAGGTACATACTGATTGAAGGGGATCATACTGATTGAGTGGGTACATACTGATTTAGGAGGTAAATACTGATTGAGGGGGTATATACTGATTGAGGTGGTACATACTGGTTGAGGAGTTACACACTGATTGAGGTGGTACACACTGATTGAGGTAGTACACACTGATTGAGGGGGTATATACTGATTTAGGAGGTAAATATTGATTGAGGGGGTACATACTGATTGAGGGGGATCATACTGATTGAGGGGGTACATACTGATTGAACGAGATCATGCTGATTGAGGGGGTATATACTGATTTAGGAGGTACATACTGATTTAATCGGTACATACTGATTGAGGTGGATCATACTGTTGAGGGGGATCATACTGATTGAGGGGGATCATACTGGTTGAGGGGGGATCATACTGATTGAGGGGGATCATACTGATTGAGGGGGTACATACTGATTGACTGGGATCATACTGATTGAGGTGGATCATACTGATTAAGGTGGATCATACTGATTGAGGCGGATCATACTGATTGAACGTGATCATACTGATTGAGGGGGATCATACTGATTGAGGGGGATCATACTGATTGAACGAGATCATACTGATTGAGGGGATCATACTGATTGAGATGTATCATACTGATTTAATCGGTACATACTGATTGAAGTGGATCATAATGATTGATGTGGATCAAACTGATTGAGGTGGATCATACTGATTGAGGTGGATCATACTGATTGAGGGGGATCATACTGATTGAGGGGGATGATACTGATTGAACGAGATCATACTGATTGAGGGTGATCATACTGATTGAGGTGTATCATACTGATTTAATCGGTACATACTGATTGAGGTGGATCATACTGATTCAGGGGGATCATACTGATTGAGGGGGATCATACTGATGGAGGGGGATCATACTGATTGAGGGGGATCATACTGATTGAGGGGGTCCATACTGATTGACTGGGATCATACTGATTGAGGTGGATCATACTGATTGAGGCGTATGATATTGATTGATCGAGATCATACTGATTGACTGGGATCATACTGATTGAGGTGGATGATACTGATTGAGGTGAATGATACTGATTGAGGGGGATCATACTGATTGAGGGGGATCATACTGATTGAACGAGATCATACTGATTTAATCGGTACATACTGATTGAAGTGGATCATACTGATTGATGTGGATCATACTGATTGAGGTGGATCATACTGATTGAGGTGGATCATACTGATTGAGGGGGTACATACTGATTGAACGACGTCATGCTGATTGAGGGTGTATATACTGATTTAGGAGGTACATACTGATTGAAGGGGATCATACTGATTGAGTGGGTACATAGTGATTTAGGAGGTAAATACTGATTGAGGGGGTACATACTGATTGAGGTTGTACATACTGGTTGAGGAGGTACACACTGATTGAGGGGGTATATACTGATTTAGGAGGTACATACTGATTTAATCGGTACATACTGATTGAGGCGGATCATACTGTTTGAACGGGATCATTCTGATTGAGGGGGATCATACTGATTGAGGGGGGATCATACTGATTGAGGTGGATCATACTGATTAAGGTGGATCATACTGATTGAGGCGGATCATACTGATTGAACGAGATCATACTGATTGAGGGGGATCATACTGATTGAGGTGGATCATACTGATTAAGGTGGATCATACTGATTGAGGCGAATCATACTGATTGAAGGGGATCATACTGATTGAGGTGGATCATACTGATTGAAGGGATACATGCTGATTGAGGGGATACATGCTGATTGAGGTGGATCATACTGATTGAGGTGTATCATACTGATTTAATCGGTACATACTGATTGATGGGGATCATACTGATTGAGGGGGATCATACTGATTGAGGGGGTACATACTGATTGACTAGGATCATACTGATTGAACGAGATCATACTGATTGAGGGGGATCATACTGATTGAGGGGGTACATACTGATTGACTGGGATCATACTGATTGAGGTGGATTATACTGATTAAGGTGGATCATACTGATTGAGGCGGATCATACTGATTGAACGAGATCATACTGATTGAGGGGGATCATACTGATTGAGGGGGATCATACTGATTGAACGAGATCATACTGATTGAGGGGATCATACTGATTGAGATGTATCATACTGATTTAATCGGTACATACTGATTGAAGTGGATCATACTGATTGATGTGGATCAAACTGATTGAGGTGGATCATACTGATTGAGGTGGATCATACTGATTGAGGGGGATCATACTGATTGAGGGGGATCATACTGATTGAGGGGGTATATACTGATTTAGGAGGTACATACTGATTGAAGGGGATCATACTGATTGAGTGGGTACATACTGATATAGGAGGTAAATACTGATTGAGGGGGTACATACTGATTGAGGTGGTACATACTGGTTGAGGAGGTACACACTGATTGAGGTGGTACACACTGATTGAGGTGGTACACACTGATTGAGGGGGTATATACTGATTTAGGAGGTAAATATTGATTGAGGGGGTACATACTGATTGAGGGGGATCATACTGATTGAGTTGGTACATACTGATTGAGGGGGTACATACTGATTGAGGGGGATCGTACTGATTGAGGTGGATCATACTGATTGAGGGGGATCATACTGATTGAGGGCGTACATACTGATTGAGGGGGTTCATACTGATTGAGGTGGTACATACTGGTTGAGGAGGTACACACTGGTTGAGGAGGTACACACTGATTGAGGTGGTACACACTGATTGAGGTGGTACACACTGATTGAGGGGGTATATACTGATTTAGGAGGTAAATATTGATTGAGGGGGTACATACTGATTGAGGGGGATCATACTGATTGAGTTGGTACATACTGATTGAGGGGGTACATACTGATTGAGGGGGATCGTACTGATTGAGGTGGATCATACTGATTGAGGGGGATCATACTGATTGAGGGCGTACATACTGATTGAGGGGGTTCATACTGGTTGAGGGGGATCGTACTTATTGAGGTGGTTGATACTGATTGAGGGCGTACATACTGATTGATGGGGATCGTTCTAATTGAGGGGATTATACTGATTGAGGGGGTATATACTGGTTTAGGGGGATCGTATTGATTGAGGGGATCATATTGATTGATGGGGATCATACTGATTGATGTGGTACATACTGATTGAGGGGGATCGTACTGATTGAGGTGAATCATACTGATTGAGGGGGTACATACTGATTGGTGGGGATCGTACTGATTGAGTTTAATCATACTGATTGAGGGTTATCATACTGATTGAGGGTTATCATACTGATTGAGGTGGTACATACTGATTGAGGGGGATCACACTGATTGAGGGGGTACATACTGATTGAGGGGATACATACTGATTGAGGGGGATCATACATCACAGAACCGGTCGTTACCCCGTGGAAGCAAACCCTTAGAAAATGCAGGACGGAGCAGATCCTTACATAAAATGCGTGCTAAAGTCGGATGCACTGGGCCGACAGGCGCAAAATAAAAACCACAGTGCAACGCACACCGCTTTGGGGATTAGAGAAATAAGGCGAACGCAAAAAAATAATACTCATTGAGCTGGTGCATTCTGATTGAGGGGGTACATACTGATTGAGGGGGTACATACTGATTGAACGAGATCATACTGATTGAGGGGGTATATACTGATTTAGGAGGTATATACTGATTTAAGGGGATCATACTGATTGAGTGGGTACATACTGATTTAGGAGGTAAATACTGATTGAGGGGGTACATACTGATTAAGGTGGTACACACTGATTGAGGTGGTACACACTGATTGAGGTGGTACATACTGATTGAGGGCGTACATACTGATTGAGGGGGTACATACTGATTGAGGGGGTACATACTGATTGAGGGGGTACATGTTGATTGAGGGGGTACATATTGATCTAGGAGGTACATACTGATTTAGGAGGATCATACTGATTGAGGTGGTACAAACTGATTGAGGAGGTACATACTGATTCAGGGGGATCATACTGATTGAGGTGGTACATACTGATTGAGGGGGTACATACTGATTGAGGGGGATCGTACTGATTGAGGTGGAACATACTGATTGAGGTGGTACATACTGATTGAGGGCATACATACTGATTGAGGGCATACATACTGATTGAGGGGGTTCATACTGATTGAGGGGGGGGGTCGTACTTATTGAGGTGGTAGATACTGATTGAGGGGGATCGTACTGATTGAGGGGGATTATACTGATTGAGGGGATCATACTGATTGAGGGGGTACATACTGATTGATGGGGATCGTACTGATTGAGGGGATTATATTGATTAAGGGGGATCATACTGATTGATGTGGTACATACTGATTGAGGGGGATCGTACTGATTGAGAGGATCATTTTGATTGAGGGGGATCATACTGATTGATGTGGTACATACTGATTGAGGGGGATCGTACTGATTGAGGGGAATCATACTGATTGAGGGTTATACTGATTGAGGGTTATCATACTGATTGAGGTGGTACATACTGATTGAGGGGGATCACACTGATTGAGGGGGATCATACATCACAGCACCGGTCGTTACCCCGGGGAAGCATACCCTTAGAAAATGCAGGAGGGAGCAGATCCTTACATAAAATGCGTGCTGAAGTCGGAGGCACTGGGCCGACAGGCGCAAAATAAAAACCACAGTGCAACGCACACCGCTTTGGGGATTAGAGAAATAAGGCGAACGCAAAAAAAATAATACTGATTGAGCTGGTGCATTCTGATTTAGGGGTTACATACTGATTGAGGAGGTACATACTGATTGAGGGGGATCATACTGATTGAGGGGAATCATACTGATTGAGGTTGGTCATACTGATTGAGCGGGGTCATACTGATTGAGGTGGGTCATACTGATTGAGGGGGGTTATACTGATTGAGGGGGTCATACTGATTGAGGGGGTACATACTAATGATGACCATCATCATGTGCTCGTTCATGCTCCTGGAAACAAGACATGTCTGGCCACCTAATGGCGATTGTCACCATAATTCCTCAAGTCGTGAGCTTACTGGGAAGCCTCGTATTGCACTACATTGGGGAGGAGTTTGGTTCACCTTCTTAAGTACTTCTTAGTTGTAAGAAGAGCCACTGTAACCAGCTAAAAATAATTGCGTCGTAAAATGTTGACTTAACACAGCACGAGTAGTTTCCAACAACAACAAAAACAACAACAACAATAACAACAACATTAACGGAGACACCATCACTTGCAAGTGTAGCAGTTATTTGACTACAGAAGTTGTTTGACTGACTACATAAGTTATGTGACTGACTGCAGAAGTTGTTTGACTGACTACATAAGTTATGTGACTGACTGCAGAAGTTGTTTGACTGACTACATAAGTTATGTGACTGACTGCAGAAGTTGTTTGACTGACTACATAAGTTATGTGACTGACTGCAGAAGTTGTTTGACTGACTACATAAGTTATGTGACTGACTGCAGAAGTTGTTTGACTGACAATGGCGTAATAGTGTGAAACTGTCATCTTATTAAGGAAACATTCCATTTCAGTGTCACCCAAGTGGTCAACGAGGCACGTGCGCATACCGGTCAAGGTCTAACTGTGTCCAGTAAGTACAGTGAAATGGACCTGCTGACTCACAGATTAAAGTGCACGCATTGACTTGTCATCGCCGAAAGTCTGGTCGGGGGGACACATTTAAAGTCGACAGGGACAGTGACATACTATAGGAGACGGACCGAGCAGAGGCTTTGGGACGTGTCTGTTCAAACAAACTGGGACACTGATATTGGAACATTTGGCAAGTGTTCTTATTTGGGACAAGGTCTATTCAGTAAAGGTGAAGGAAATACTTAAGTGTCTCAGGTTTGTTGGGTTTGCAAGTTTGTCAACATTAAGGAGATACCTGTGACCGTCGGTGGCCCAGTATCGGTATGAGGCCATGAAGGATCTCGCTCAGGTAAGTGTTTTTGTGGGAATGGAAGAGTTATCTTGACTGTTTGTAGTGTGCTAGGATTTTTGGACCTCCCTTTGGCGAGTTTGCCGCTCTTTCAAACTCAGACCGAATCTTCTTATTTATATGTGGACGTGCATAGGACAAGCAGCCTTTATTTCTCAGTCCGATCAATCCTGCCGGTGGATCCTAGCAATGGCAATAAGTACCCTAGTGATAGATTAGTCATATAGTAGTGTCAACTGCCGCCATGAACGTGCGGCCAGTGACTAACCCCTGGTCAATGCTGGTGCTATCATTGGGTCAACTAGTTAGCCGGGTAAGGCGCATATTTGATATAGGTGCAGTACTGACCTTAACTTAACTTAACTTAACGTCTTAATACTGGCTTAGAAGACTCTGCAGAGTCTGTATACAACCAGTTCCATTAACATCACCTTCCACTAGAAGCTGTACGCATCCAATCTGTTCTTAAATGCATTGACCGTCCCAGCCTCCACCACCTCACTTGGCAATGCATTCCAAGCATTCACTACTCTCTGGCTAAAGAAATACTTCCTAATATCTGATCTGGACCTCTCCTTAGTCAACTTGTAGCTGTGCCCTCTTGTCCTTGTTGGTGGTTGCACTTTAAAAAACGTGTTATAGTCTACTTTATCCATTCCTCTGATCATCTTATACACCTGTATTAAGTCACCACGAATTCTTCTCTCTTCCAGACACTGAAGGCCAGTTCTTTTTAATCTTTCTTCATAACTGTAATTCTGGAATCCCACTATCAGCTTTGTCGCTCTTTTTTGTATTCTCTCCAGCATGTCTATATCCCCTCTCTGATAAGGACTCCACACCTGTATACAGTACTCCAATCTAGGTCTAACTAATGCTTTATACAGTTTGACTATCACTTCCTTGCTCCTATGTTTAATATTTCTTTTTATCATCCCTAACATTGCATTTGCCTTTTTTACTGCTACCTGAACTTGCTCCCTCACCTTACATGTATGATCTATTATAACCCCTAAGTCCCTTTCTTTATCTATCTTTCTAATATTGTTCTCTCCCATTCTGTAATTATGTTCCATATTGGATCTACCCATGTGGATGACTGTACATTTATCTATATTAAACTCCATTTGCCAGCTTACAGACCATTCTCGAATTTTATCTAAATCCGGACTCAATATATCCACTTCTGCTTTAGATGAGACACTACTGCATAGTTTTGTGTCATCAGCAAATTTTGCAATAATGGATCCCATACCTATGTCCAAATCATTTATATATATCTAGAATAAAATTGGTCCCAAAACCGAGCCCTGTGGCACTCCACTTTTTACTTCACACCACTCAGAGTACTCCTTATTTATACCCACCCTTTGCCTTCTTCCCGTTAACCAATATTCTATCCATTTGGCAACTTCCCCACCTATTCCATGTGATTTTAATTTTCGAAATAATCTTTGATGAGGTACTCTATCAAAGGCCTTTGCAAAATCCAGATAAATAACATCTACTGGCTCCCCTTTATCTAACATTTTGGTAACCTCCTCCATGAATTCTAATAAATTTGTTAAGCATGATCTCCCTCTGGTAAACCCATGCTGACTATTTCTAATTAGATTAAATTTGTCTAAATGCATTACAAAGTTTTATTTGATTATTGACTCTAACAATTTACAGACTATGCTCGTTAAGCTCACAGGTCTATAGTTTACTGGATCTGCCTTTTTGCCCTTTTTGAATACGGGGATCACTCCCGCATCTTTCCAATCCCGTGGAACAATCCCTTGTGCAAGTGATTGAGAACATAATATAGCCAATGGTTTTGCTAATTGGTCTCAAATTTCAAACAGCAATTTTGGACGAATACCATCTTGACCTGGACATTTATCCACTTTCAACCCCTCCAATTTTTTAAAAACCATTTCCTCTGTAATACAGATTGATCCTAATCCTGCTGTATCCATGTCTCTTTGAAAAATATCTACAGGCTCTGTGATCTTGGAGCAGTCCTCTTTTGTGTACACTGTGCCAAAGTAGTGATTGAGTAGATTTGCTGCCTCCCTATTTTCACTTATTTTTTTTCCTGTGCTGTCTATGAGAGGGCCTACTTTGTCCTTTGATCTTTGTTTATTTCTAACATAAGAGAAGAAGCTTTTACTATCAGTCTTGATCCTCTGAGCAAGTTTCTTTTCGAAGTCTATTTTTGCTGTTTTATTCGCTTTCTGACACCATATGAAAAAAATGTACTTTTTGTATTTTAACTTTTGCAAAAATGCATCTGACAATTTACATGTTTATTTTACGATAAAAATGCACACAGTACTGGTTAATATAATTAATTAGAAAGACTAGTGAAAGCGTTCTGTATTAATTGTTAGTTCTCCCTTTTTATATTTATTTATAGTGTTGAAATGTATTTACAATTTTGGCTGCGGAACACTGAACATTTTCTTCTTGATTGGTAAACATGTTGTTTTCTATTGGATACATTATATCATGTGATCAATTCGTCATACATCACTTTGATGAATAGTGAAAGTTTAAGACCTTGAATAGGGCACATAATAACCGGACTCCGACATTGTCCTGACAAGTACATGGTTTTGTTTTACGGTACATATCAGGACGGTATTTACAGCAAAGCCCTTGGTCAATCAAACGTTACAGCATACATATATACACACTTATACAAGCTTATGATGTGATTTTGCTAGACACAAAAATGCCAATTATAAGCATTTCACTAAACTAGTGTTTCTCAAACGTTCTTAGCTCCAAGAACATTGTTTTGCCGTCTGGCATATTTACTGACCTGTTTGTAGAGTAGGAGGCAACACTGCACTAGAGGTGTTACTCTTAATTAGGCCAAGGTCAATTAGGAGAAACGTATATCGAGAGATATCTCCAACGGACTCGAACTCTAGCGAAGGGTATATAAAGAACTGTTGTACGACTGTATTTGCTTGGGTAGTCGACGGGTTTTTAGACTGAGGACTATATGCCGCTTCGTCACTGTTGTCAGTACGTCGTGTGCTGGCAATGTTTGTTTACTTCACCCCCAACAGGAAAACAGCATATGCCTTATCAAAGATTCGATCCACTGCCCTCCTTGTCAGCAGTCATGCATCGAAACCATTAGCGAATTCAGTTAACGCTGAACAAAACATTGACTATCGCTGGTGTGTTTACTCTGCAGTTCCTTGCTTTTTAGATATCAATAATGTGTGGCCGTGTTTATAAGGATGTCAAAAGTGTCCTGCACGTGCCCTCACGGTGCAGACGAACAACATGACGACATAATTACAGTTAAGAGATGGTCGTCCCACTATTAACATGCACCAAACAGGAGGAGCGTTCTGTTATCCGTTTTTTGAGCAGCATGCCTTTCAACCCAGCAAGTCTATGAGTGGAGTAGGAAGTTCCAAAATGGCTTAAGTTCTGTGACAGACTGTTTATGATCGGGTCAGGCACACCTAGTAATGACCCCAGAGTCGATTGCAGTCCGTAAAGCAACATCACCGATTAACTGTGAGTGAAATTGTCGCACACCTGAACATCAGTCAAGGTTTAACAGATCTGGGCATCAGTCAAGGTTCAGCACATCTGGACATCAGTCAAAGTTTAACACATCTGGGCATCAGTCAAGGTTTAACACACCTGGGCATCAGTCAAGGTTCAGCACATATGGGCATAAGTCAAGGTTCAGCACATCTGGACATCAGTCAAGGTTCAGCACATCTGGGCATCAGTCAAGGTTCAACACATCTGGGCATCAGTCAAGGTTTAACACATCTGGGCATCAGTCAAGGTTCAACACATCTGGACATCAGTCAAGGTTCAGCACATCTGGGCATCAGTCAAGGTTTAACACATCTGGACATCAGTCAAGGTTCAGCACATCTGGGCATCAGTCAAGGTTCAGCACACCTGGGTATCAGTCAAAGTTTAACACATCTGGGCATCAGTCAAGGTTCAGCACATCTGGGCATCAGTCAAGTTTCAGCACATCTGCGCATACATCAAGCAAGGTTCAGCACATCTGGGCATCAGTCAAGGTTCAGCACATCTGGACATCAGTCAAGGTTCAGCACATCTAGACATCAGTCAAAGTTCAGCACATCTGGACATCAGTCAAGGTTCAGCACATCTGGGCATCAGTCAAGGTTCAGCACATCTGGACATCAGTCAAGGTTCAGCACATCTGGGCATCAGTCAAGGTTCAACACATCTGAGCATCAGTCAAGGTTCAGCACATCTGGACATCAGTCATAGTTCAACACATCTGGGTATCAGTCAAGGTTCAAAACATCTGCAGTCAAGGTTCAGCACATCTGGACATCAGTCAAGGTTCAGCACATCTGGGCATCAGTCAAGGTTCAGCACATCTGGACATCAGTCAAAGTTCAACACATCTGGGCATCAGTCAAGCTTCAGCACATCTGGACATCAGTCAAGGTTTAACACATCTGGACATCAGTCAAAGTTTAACACATCTGGGCATCAGTCAAGGCTCACTACATCTGGGCATCAGTCAAGGTTCAGCACATCTGGGTATCAGTCAAGGTTCAGCGCACCACATCATCCAGGATGGGCTACAGTACCACAAAGTGTCTACGACGTCGGTCCCGCGGCAGCTGACTCCAGAAATGAAACAACGACACGTTGACGCCTGTCAAGAACTGTTGGGACTCTGAGTCAGAAGGTGGTGGTTTCCTAGCAAGAATTGTGACTAGAGATGAAACCTGGGTTCACTACCACCAGCCTGAAAGGAAGCTAGCGAGCAAGGAATGGCGCCATCATTCCTGTCCGAAACCGAAGAATTTTCGCTCACATCAATCTACAGGGAAGGTTAACCGGCTCTTTTTGGAGGATGAACGAGGCGTTGTTTCAGAACACTACATGTCCAGGTGGGAACATCACTGTAATCACGACCACGTATACAGATCTTCTCAGGAATCATCTTTGACCCGCAATAATATCCAAATGACGCGGACTTCTGAGTAAAGGTGTCCTATTGCAACATGACAATGCTTGATCCCATAATGTACGTGCAACGAACCAACTTTCAGTGCCTACCACATCCGTCGTACTCACCAGACCTAGCCCCAAGTGATTTCCACGTCTTTGGGCGACTAAAAGAGACATTGGGAGGAAAGACTTTTAGGTCCTATGAAGAGGTCCAGGAGGTGGGGCATGAGTAGTTACAGACACGACCAAGAGCATTTTTTTTCTTTAGAAATCAATGCACTTTAAAGCCGCTAAGGGAATTTTATCGAACGCAATGGTGACTACGTCGAAGAAAGATACATTTGTGTTTCACTTTTTCAGAATAAATTTACAAAAAAATATATATTTAAGGTTTTCATTTAAAGCCCCCCTGGTATGTAGAAGTTATTTGTTAAATTTCAAAAGTTCAACATCTAAAGTGAATATGCTCGTGACAATACAACTATAGTTCGTTTCACAATGGTTGCCATCAATTGCCATCGAATATATCACTAACCCTTGCACCTGTAAACGTGAATTTTTGCACATGGTCTTATATGTTAAATGTCCCACTGCCTTTATAATTTACATTTTGTCAGGTAGTACCGTTTTCTTAAATCGGCTAGTTCCTTTGATCTTTGTTATCAGAAGATTTGTCCCTGCAGAAAATAATTTACTGTAAATTAAACAAATTGTCTTTCTTTAGGCATAGGCATCTCTACAATTGTAATGAGATTTTCTGCATTAGGTTCCACATATTGTCCTTTTTACTGCAGCTCATGTATTCTAGGTACTGTAAGAAGTAACTACGCATTTTCTAGAAAGAATGTGTGAAGATGCACAAGCACAAGTTATATAGAACATATAAAGTACACACTTCAGATGGATTAGGCCAGTTTTTTTAAAAGACGCTGGGGCAAACCAATAAATGGTTATAATTCAGTTCTGAGATCCATCTTCTATCTGATTGAGGTGGCCCTGAAAAGGACTGTTTTGCCAAGGTGATGGAAACTTCTATTTCTCGAAAAACAAACATGGAAGTTAATTTCTCACTTTATTAGAGTCAGACGATTTCAACAAATTGACGACTGCTCTCGATTGAAGGAACGACAGTCCATCTTTTTTTCCAATAGCCTTCTTCTTTAAGACATGTTCCTCACATTTAGCACAATAATCTTTGTTTATATTTGAGAGGGCGACAAATGTTAGTTCTTTCATATCGTATAGTTTGAATGTTTTATTTTCAGCTGCTACTTGTCCTTTAACTTTCGCCCAAACGAGTTCAATTAGGTTTAAGTGGGAATGGTAAGGTGGCAGTCTCAGACACATATAACCATGTTCTTGGATCAACTTGTCTATGTGAAATTCTTTATTGCATCTTTTGTACCGGAGGATGTGGGGATTTCGTCTTCTTGTGTCACTGCGTTGTGGTATGATGCATTGTCCATTATCAGAAAAGAGGGTCTATCTAAGGACGAAAGAATCGTTTCTTTTTTAAATCCACTCTCTTAATATGTTACCATTCATCTCGGTATGATAGTCCCGATTGTCCGTATAATTTGAAGGACTTACAAGTTCTGCATTCTTCACCAGCCCATTATGACTGCTACCTGCATGTGCTATTATCAAGCGCTGTCCTTTGCCACTAGGTACTAATCTTTTAATTGTTCCATCCGCTGACTGCCAATCCTTTTCACTTGTGTGGTGAGCATTTATTCACATATTTCATCCACATACACAATATCATAACATTGTTTACGCATTTCGTGTACTTTACGTAAATACTGGCTTCTCATGGATACCAGATGCGGCTTCTCACAGATGACGTTTCTCCAGCTAGCAAACTTTCTAAAGATAAAGCCTATGCCCCTTACAGTTCACCACAACCAAGATTGTGATACATCAATGTCATTGTGTGTTCTCAGGCGAAACTTCAGTTTCCTTAGTGTCACTCTTTCTTTGGAATCAAACATTCTACAAATCTTTCTTCTAATCACATCCCTGTCAAAGATATCTACCCTTTTCTTTCTTCCTTGCGTATTTGTCGTGATGTACTTTTGGAAAGTACAATGACAAGAGAAACCAGAACAATAACACAAAAGACAATAACCTTGTAAACACTAGGCAGCTACCCTACCACTATGACACATGCATATACGGACGGCTCTGATTTGTAGGTCACTACGTGGAGCCTTAATAAAGTACCCAAAATGGCGATACACTCGAGCTATGTGGACCATGTGGAGAATACTGTAACAACCACCAAGCAGAAATCATAGCAATAAACACCACCATCCAGGAAATACTCAAGAAGTTCCAGCAATGCAAGCAATAAACACCACCATCCAGGAAATACTCAAGAAGTTCCAGCAAGGCAAGCAATAAACACCACCATCCAGGAAATACTCAAGAAGTTCCAGCAAGGCAAGCAATAAACACCACCATCCAGGAAATACTCAAGAAGTTCCAGCAAGGCAAGCAATAAACACCACCATCCAGGCAACACTCGAGAAGTTCCAGCAAGGAAAGCTAAAACCGTCTGATATTGTAGTCTTCACTGGTTGAAGAATAGCGCTACAAGCACTAGAAACATACCCACGGGCACTAGAGACATACATACAAGCACTAGAGACATACCTACAAGCACTAGAGATATACCTACAAGCACTAAAGGCATACCTACAAACACTAGAGACTACAAAAACTAGAGACATACCTACAAACACTAGAGACATACCTACAAACACTATAAACATGCCTACAAGCTAAGAACAAAGAAGTTAGCAACGTTGGCTGAAATTATTGTTAAGATACGAGGAGAATTTCCGGACAAATAGACATTTCAAGCAGCGAGAAAGCAGACAGACTAGCAAAACTTGGAACAAGTATGGTTCAAATAAAGACACCAGCCAACATACAGACAGCAAAATAAATACTTCAAAGAGGAATGGCTGAACCATAGACGAAAGGGTCTACTGGGCGTGGCATGTATAAAGAAATGACACACCCAAACATAACATTACATCAATAAGCTGTACCGCATGGTGCAGAGTGCAATCTTCCAACTTCGGACAGAACATATCAGACTTAATAAATGCATAGACATGTTAGATCCTGCGCATGAACCTGTCCTCAACTTCGCCCATCCAAATGAGACAGTTCAACATATGCTGCTCACTTGCCTAGGACTCGTCACAGAAAGAGAGAAGTGATTGCTTGCCACTCTAACAATCACTAACCACTCACCAGATATAAAACAAATTCAAATACTTCAAATTGGCATTGACTGATATAGTTCGAACACCTCGACAGCCCTACTTGATCACCAACAACAACTAAACATGATATATGTGTGACCTTGACACGAAATGATGACTAGACTTATGCCATATTTGTGACCTAGAACGAAATGATGACTAAATATGTTAAATTTGTGACCTTGGCACCAAATGACTAAACATGTTATATTTGTGACCTTGACACCAAATTTCTGAACATGTTATAGTTATGACCTTGGCACCAAATTATGAAACATGTTATATTATGACCTTGGCATCAAATGACTAAACATGTAATATTTGTGACTGTTGCACCAAATGACTAAACATGTTATATTTGGGACCTTGATACGAAATGATGAAACATGTTATATTTGTGACCTTGACACCAAATTACTAAACATGTTATAGTTATGACCTTGGCACCAAATGATGAAACATGTTATATTATGACCTTGGCATCAAATGACTAAACATGTAATATTTGTGACCTTGGCACCAAATGACTAAATATGTTATATTTGTGACCGTTGCGCCAAATGGCTAAACATGTTATATTTGGGACCTTGGCAATAGATAATGACTAGACCTATTATATGTGTGACCTTGACACGAAATGATGTCTAAACATATGTTAAATGTGTGACCTTGACAATAGATGATGGCTAGATCGATGTTATATTTGTGACCTTGAGACGAGATTGCCTACCATTTCCAACTGCCTCTCACAATGATACTTACTGGCGTTACTGAGGTTGAATGTAGGTCTGATTACCTTCTTTCACCATAATGAAATAATGGACATTATTACTCAATCATTTTTGTTTTAATTGTGAGCGCAAGTAAAGATATGCCATAACTACGCCATTTTGGACAATAAACATGTAGATAAAAACTCATTTGACCAAATAAAAGATATGAATATCTGTGAGCGGATAATTCAGAATCAATAAAGAAATTATCGACTGAAAGAAAAATCGTATGACAATGAACTCAAAGAT
Source organism: Ariolimax columbianus (assembly GCA_036924085.1). NCBI lineage: Eukaryota > Metazoa > Mollusca > Gastropoda > Stylommatophora > Arionidae > Ariolimax > Ariolimax columbianus. The sequence goes on along the minus strand of JAVGWX010000012.1, from coordinate 5,258,563 downwards.
CACCTTCTGGTTGAAGGACACCTCAATACCTGCTTGGAAATGTGCAGAAAGGATGACTTCAGCATGAGTGGATAAAGACAAAAGGACAAAACTTTAAGGAAATAGCATCGGCTATGCCTTTCATGATTTTCTTATAGAGACTTTAGCACCTGTGGGTTTGCCGTGTGTGCAATTAGTTCCATTCTGCATAATATAGAATGGAACACGTGAGCAACAGCAAATTAATAAGGCAGTCTCGAAAGATATTTATATATTTTTTGCAACAAATTAGGAATAACGGACAAGCAGACGTCTGAGAAGATGGATGAAGATTACAGCCATTCACGTGAATGATGTAAACTTCAGCTGAAGGGAGCCAGTTAATATTAGATACATGTACCATTATGGAACCGGGTCGCGTTTGAGGTCAAGAGAATTAAAAGCATGAATCGTTGACTAGGTAAAAAAGAAGATGTAAAGAAATTAATTAAATTATTTAATTTTTTTCTGTCCCCAAAATATTAAATTTGAACTTTCGTTTCCTCTATACATGACTTACTTACTTAGTCGCTCCTTTTCTACCCTGCGGTGTAGAGGTTTGCCAGAAAAAGCGCCAGACTTTTCTATCCTTGTTTTCTTCTTGGCCTGGTTTAAAGTCTAGTCCTCGGTCTCTTATAGACTGTCTTATGTTGTCATGCCAGCGGACTTTGGGTCGTCCTCGGAGCCTGATATGTTTCTCTTTGCTTCCCATGACTGCCCTTGTTTCCGACCTCCTTTCATTCTGCAGACACGACTAAATCGCCAAAGTTCATATTGCTCAACTCGAGTCTGCAAGGACTGGGTTTCGAGATCTTGTCGTATTGTCTGATTGCTTGTCTTCTCTCTACTTGATACTTGGACAACATTTCTTAGTTTTCTTATTTCAGAGGCTTGGAGCTTGGCTATCTCGGTTGTGGTTATTGCATATCATTTGTTCTTTGGTCTAAACCCCTGCCCCCCTTACAGTTGTTAATGAAGTTCAACCTGTATAAGTGTCTAACCAAAACTCGGCGAGTACGAGATTTAGATTTGTGGGTAATAGTGAATGTCAATAGTTAGTCACTACTTCCCCCACCCTCACCCCACCCCTCTCCATTTCTGTCCCAGTGCGTCTTAATGGGGAGGAAATAATAGATGCATTTCCTCCTGCAATAGGCAGTAAAACGGAAATGTATTGCATTAGCTGATGACCTCGATTTCGCAGATCATATATGAATGCTGTGACACAAGCAACATGACATACAAGGAACGATAGATAGACTAGCACATGAAGCAGCAAAAGTCGGATTGCCGAACATGTAAACAAAACAAGGAATTAAATAATATAGCTTGACCATGGCCGTGGATATTCCTCCATATGGCTCGGTCTCTCTCAGCAGAACGCACAGAGCACGAACTCCGTAGCTCCAGCAATCAACCAAGGGATCTCCGCAAGAAATTGTCATCATGAATCGATCGTCGCAGTTCGAATTCGAACCCCGAACGTCTGAACACGAGGCAAACGGCTTGACCACATAGATAATTATTGAATAATTGCAAACTGCTAGCTATTTGGGAAGTAACATTGGTAAAGACGGAGGAACGAACCAAGATGTTAACGCCAGGATTAACAAGGCCACATTTGCTTTCAACTCTGTTCGCACAATATGAAGCTCGACAGCATTCTTCACGGACAAAGAAGATTAGACTGTTAAACAGTAATGTAAAGTCATATATGGCTCGGAGACGTGGTATGTAACTAGGAGTGTCACATCGAGGCTGGATTGAGGATGATGCCTTTCTGAGTTGATCTAACCAGGTGGCGAGTGTGAGACCATGACATCATCGACAAGGCGAGCCAATGTATTCATCAATATTTTTCACGTGACCATAATGTTACTTTTCGTTCATTGGGATTCTAGGTCCTTATCCTGTCCCTGACGAGAGGTCCAGGTCCTGATCAGTATGTCTCACCTGACATCTGATGGTACTCTTCGCTCCCATATCAATAGTTTAAACGATAAGACTTTAATTATCTTCTATAGTACCCTTGGAAGACGACCCTGGTTCCATTCTGTCAACCTGTAGCCACTGAGTCAAGGATGTATTATTTCGAGAAATCCTGCCTGTGGTTTCCGTATCTCTTAATTTAAGGGGGGAAGGGGGGGGGGTGTGTGTGTGTGTGTGTGTGTGTGTGTGTGTGTGTGTTTGGGAGACTGCGCATTACTTTGCATATTGTAAATGTGACTAAGTAGGATGTTCATGAAACTGGCCATCACAGATGGATCTGCACCTGCACTAAGTAGGATGTTCATGACACTGGCCATCACAGATGGATCTGCACCTGCACTAAGTAGGATGTTCATGAAACTGGCCATCACAGATGGATCTGACTGGCCATCATAGATGGATCTGCAACAAATGATGTGAAAATCGGAGGAAGCCATTATATTTGTCTCCTATCCTGAAAACTATTGTGAGTTAAGGAGTCTAACCACTGGTAACATTCTGCCCTAACTACACAACTGAGGTTCAATTAGTCTAACCACTGGTAACATTCTGCCCTAACTACATAACTGAGGTTCAATTAGTCTAACCACTGGTAACATTCTGCCCTAACTACACAACTGAGGTTCAATTAGTCTAACCACTGGTAACATTCTGCCCTAACTACACAACTGAGGTTCAATTAGTCTAACCACTGGTAAAATTCTGCCCTAACTATACAACTGAGGTTCAATTAGTCTAACCACTGGTAACATTCTGCCCTAACTATACAGCTGAGGTTCAATTAGTCTAACCACTGGTAACATTCTACCCTAACTATACAGCTGAGGTTCAATTAGTCTAACCACTGGTAACATTCTACCCTAACTATACAGCTGAGGTTCAATTAGTCTAACCACTGGTAACATTCTGCCCTAACTACACAACTGAGGTTCAAGCTCTTAAACATGCTGCCAATATGATCATGACTGCCACCAGTTATTCAACTTCACAGATCTATACAGCCAGCTCTCACTGGTAAACTCTCGCGCTTGAGAAATGAATTAAGCAAAGTAGATGTGAGGAAGTTAACATTACTTCAGTGGCTACCATCCTACTTTGGCGGCAACGAGAACAATGCTTCAGTGGCTACCATCCTACTTTGACGGGAACAAGAACATTACTTCAGTGGCTACCATCCTACTTTGGCGGGAACGAGAACATTACTTCAGTGGCTACCATCCTACTTTGGCGGCAACAAGAACATTACTTCAGTGGCTACCATCCTACTTTGGCGGCAACGAGAACATTACTTCAGTGGCTACCATCCTACTTTGGCGGCAACGAGAACAATACTTCAGTGGCTACCGTCTTACTTTGGCGGGAACGAGAACATTACTTCAGTGGCTACCATCCTACTTTGGCGGCAACAAGAACAATACTTCAGTGGCTACCATCCTACTTTGGCGGGAACGAGAACATTATTTCAGTGGCTACCATCCTACTTTGGCGGGAACGAGAACATTACTTCAGTGGCTACCATCCTACTTTGGCGGCAACAAGAACATTACTTTAGTGGCTACCATCCTACTTTGGCGGCAACGAGAACAATACTTCAGTGGCTACCATTCTACTTTGGCGGGAACGAGAACATTATTTCAGTGGTTACCATTTTACTTTGGCGGCAACGAGAACATTACTTCAGTGGCTACCATCCTACTTTGGCGGCAACAAGAACATTACTTCAGGGGCTACCATCCTACTTTGGCGGCAACGAGAACATTACTTCAGTGGTTACCATCCTACTTTGGCGGGAACGAGAACATTACTTCAGTGGCTACCATCCTACTTTGGCGACAACAAGAACATTACTTCAGTGGCTACCATCCTAGTTTGACGGCAACGAGAACAATACTTCAGTGGCTACCATCCTAGTTTGACGGCAACGAAAACATTACTTCAGTGGCTACCATCCTAGTTTGACGGCAACGAGAACCTTACTTCAGTGGCTACCGTCCTACTTTGGCGGCAACGAGAACAATACTTCAGTGGCTATCATCCTACTTTGGCGTACCGGGCAACTAGAACAATACTTCAGTGGCTACCATCCTACTTTGGCGTACCCAGCAACTAGAACAATACTTCAGTGGCTACCATCCTATTTTGGCGTACCCGGCAACTAGAACAATACTTCAGTGGCTACCATCCCACTTTGGCCGTACCCGGCAACTAGAACAATACTTCAGTGACTACCATCCCACTTTGGCGTACCCGGCAACTAGAACAATACTTCAGTGGCTACCATCCCACTTTGGCGGCAACTAGAACAATACTTCAGTGGCTACCATCCTACTTTGGCGGGAATGGAAAGGGAGATAAACTTGCAACAAGGACAGGGATTGTGAACAAGAAGATATACTTTGAGAAAAAGAGTCATTCGTGCAGCCTGAAGAGGACAACACCAACCAAATGACGGCTATCACCATTGTCTAGCAGGGACAGATCACCATTCTTCGTGTCAGGACAGGGCACGACAAACTGAACAAACTAGTGTTCGTACTTCGACTGTCTGCTTCACCACTGTGTATATGTGAACAAACTAGTTTACACACTTCGACTGTTTGCTTCACCACTGTGTACATGTAAACAAAACGAACAGACTGATGGGCATATATTACAGGGCGTCCTCTGTGCATCCAGTTGAAGAAGATATACTTGCTTAAAGATTCAACACTAAACTCAAAACTGTATTGAGTTAAGGAGCTCCAAACAATTGTCAGTTTTCATCACAGGTTCTAGACTTTGTTGATTCAGGAAAATATAAATGTTGAAGTTTTTATAATTCTTGGTAATACATATGTGATGGGTTTTGGTAATACATATTTATAAGTTTTGATGGGTCTTGGGAATATATATGTAGAAGTTTTGATAGGGCTTGGGAATATATATGTAGAAGTTTTGATAGGGCTTGGGAATATATATGTAGAAGTTTTGATAGGTCTTGGGAATATATATGTAGAAGTTTTGATAGGGCTTGGGAATATATATGTAGAAGTTTTGGTGGGTCTTGGGAATATATATGTAGAAGTTTTGATAGGTCTTGGGAATATATATGTAGAAGTTTTGATAGGTCTTGGGAATATATATGTAGAAGTTTTGGTGGGTCTTGGGAATATATATGTAGAAGTTTTGATAGGTCTTGGGAATATATATGTAGAAGTTTTGGTGAGTCTTGGGAATATATATGTAGAAGTTTTGGTGGGTCTTGGGAATATATATGTAGAAGTTTTGATGGGTCTTGGGAATATATATGTAGAAGTTTTGATGGGTCTTGTGAATATATATGTAGAAGTTTTGGTGGGTCTTGGGAATATATATGTAGAAGTTTTGGTGGGTCTTGGGAATATATATGTAGAAGTTTTGATGGGTCTTAGGAATATATATGTAGAAGTTTTCGTGGGTCGTTGGAATATATATGTAGAAGTTTTGGTGGGTCTTAGGAATATATATGTAGAAGTTTTGATAGGTCTTGGGAATATATATGTAGAAGTTTTGGTAGGTCTTGGGAATATATATGTAGAAGTTTTGGTAGGTCTTGGGAATATATATGTAGAAGTTTTGATGGGTCTTGGGAATATATATATAGAGAAGTGTGAACTCTAGTGTGTTTTAATTGCAGATCCCTTATAATTGATCATTTGATTTCTTCCTCAGGCATTCCATTTTCGCCCTCCGCAGGGGGTTTGGGGCAGTCTCATTATGTCTGCCCTCTCCTCTCATCCCTGAATGAGCCTGATAAGTATGAACTCTGACATGGGGACTCAGCCTACAGGTAGCAGGAGCGACAACAGCATCAGCACCACAACTGCAGTATCTAACGTGTCATCATCTTCATCGCAAGACAGTCATGGCGGTAAGACATGTATAATAAAAACATGAACAGGTAATGGCTCAGTGACATCACCAGGACAAAAGTAGAACACGTTACTGTTATGTCTTGATTTGTGTTGTGATTTGTTAGTTGTTTTCGTTTGGCCTTTATCCATGACAAAGACCGTTTGGCCATAACGTGGGTTACGTTGTGTTTTTGTCCTGGCATTGTCACTCAACCGTTTCCTGGACATGTAATTTAAAAAAAAAAAATTGAGTATTGATCTTCACTACCGCCGTAGCCTCGATCTATTTATTTACTTGTGCGTGGTGTATATACGGAAACTATTTTGTGCGGGGCGTATGTACGGAAACTATCTTGTGCGTGGCGTATGTACGGAAACTATCTTGTACGTGGTGTATGTACGGAAACTATCTCGTAGCAGTAGATGCTGTATCACCTCCATGGGAAGAATATGGCCACGGTAACCGTCCAAACATGTCGTAAAAGCGGTATGACCTGAAAATGGTTACACAACTTACTAAAAGGAACAAAAGGTTGCCCTGCACGGGACAGTTTTGAAATGTTGGGATAGCCAGGCTACTGGGCTGGATCTCATAGAGTTCGCCCAACCGACGTAATGAACGCACGGCAATGTAATCACTGCAGCACGCGCGCGCGCGCACACACACATAAAAAGCATTAACTGATACATCCTGATATAGCCTAAACGACTATGTCTAAGGATGCAAGTGTCGTACCTTCACTAGAAGGAAAGAAGGACAAGCATTAAACAAAGACAACGTAGTATCATGGTCATGTAAATACAACAATATTGCTTTTGTAATCAGCCATTACAGAAACACGGATACAGACTCCATGCAAAGGGATCGGCTTGGTTGGTACAAATGCTTTACTTTGAAGCGGAAATGTCAATGAACTGCACATCCTCGTTGATGTACTTCCTGTAAACGGACCAGCTTCAATTGTGGCATATGTTTCACACTCAAACAAAACAAGTGAATGAATGAAGTGTTGAATGAATGAATGAAGTGTTGAATGAAGTGTTGAATGAATGAATGAAGTATTGAATGAATGAATGAAATGTTGAATGAAGTGTTGAATGAAGTGTTGAATGAATGAATGAAGTGTTGAATGAATGAATGAAGTGTTGAATGAATGAATGAAGTATTGAATGTTCCCGCGCTGTCCCCACTGCAGCTTAGATGTGACTGTCACACCATTAGCCAGGACGATGATCTTGTCGATCTCTCAACCCCTACTTGACTCACAACCTAGTGGATAGCAGACACAGAGGCCTCAAACTTTCAGGGTCTTGATGTACTGTCTAGGTCATGCTGATATGCTGGCCTGAAAACACACATAGTATAGGACATTATATACGGATAGAGGGGACATGTGACTAGGCGATCACTGACCGCCTGTTCTATGACGGGGACATGTAACTAGGTGATCGCTGACCGCATATTCTATGACGGGGACATGTGACTAGGCGATCACTGACCGGCTGTTCTATGACGGGGACATGTAACTAGGTGATCGCTGACCGCATATTCTATGACGGGGACATGTGACTAGGCGATCACTGACCGGCTGTTCAATGACGGGGACATGTGACTAGGCAATCACTGACCGCCTGTTCTATGGCGGAAACATGTGACTAGGCAATCACCGACCGGCTGTTCTATGACGGGAACATGTGACTAGGCAATCACTGACCGCCTGTTCTATGACGGGAACATGTGACTAGGCAATCACCGACCGGCTGTTCTATGACGGGGACATGTGACTATGCGATCACTGACCGGCTGTTCTATGATGGGGACAGGTGACTAGGCGATCACTGACGGGCTGTTTTATGACGGGAATATGTGACTAGGCGATCACTGACCGGCTGTTCTATGACGGGGACATGTGACTAGGCGATCACTGACCGGCTGTTCTATGACGGGGACATGTGACTAGGCGATCACTGACCGCCTGTTCTATGACGGGGAAATGTGACTAGGCAATCACTGACCGCCTGTTCTATGACGGGGACATGTAACTAGGCGATCACTGACCGGCTGTTCTATGACGGGGACATGTGACTAGGCGATCACTGACCGGCTGTTCTATGACGGGGAAATGTGACTAGGCAATCACTGACCGCCTGTTCTATGACGGGGACATGTGACTAGGCGATCACTGACCGGCTGTTCTATGACGGAGAAATGTGACTAGGCAATCACTGACCCCCTGTTCTATGACGGGGACATGTGACTAGGCAAACACTAACCGCCTGTTCGATGATGGGGACATATAGTAGGCAATCACTAACCGCCTGTTCGATGATGGGGACATACAGTAGGCAATCACTAACCGCCTGTTCGATGATGGGGACATACAGTAGACAATCACTAACCGCCTGTTCGATGATTGGGACATACAGTAGACAATCACTAACCGCCTGTTCGATGATGGGGACATACAGTAGGCAATCACTAACTGCCTGTTCGATGACCGCCTGTTCGATGACCGCCTGTTCGATGACCACCTGTTCAATGACCACCGTTTCGATGACCGCCTGTTCGATGACCACCTGTTCAATGACCATCTGTTCAATGACCACCTGTTCGATGACCGCCTGTTTGATGACCACCTGTGCAATGACCACTTGTTCAATGACCGTCTGTTCGATGACCGCCTGCCCAATGATAATATTAAACGTGGTAATCAATAAGCAAATTGAATAACTAGAAAAAAAATGTAGGTTACTCACAACAAAAGTTGCTTTGTTCGGAGTCTTGAAGTAGCACGGTCGCACCCCAATAGGTAGTAAATTCATTTTAATATCAATGCATGCTGAAGTCGAATTGCAGTAGATCATTGGGCGCAAAACAGTAAAACACAGACTGTTTAGGAAGCAAACTCAAACGCAATTAAGGAAGAGCAGATGGAATGCATGCGAGGTCAGATCAAGATTGGGTACAACAAGCGATCTCCAAAAACCATCAGTATCTACAAATTTCGCCATTTAATGAGATGGACTGAGCACCAACAGGTCTGCCTGAAGTGCATTGAAGTCGAAAGTTAACAGAACAAAATGGAAAAGAACTCTGTGGTTGAAAGTGTGTGCCTCACCAAACGGACACAGAGAACCTAACAAACAACAGCAGCAACGCGCCATCATTGTTGGCGTTAGTTACGTCTGGACGATTCTTGTCCCAAATCCTTTTAAGAATGTAAGTATGTAAGAATGTAAGTATGTAAGAATGTAAGAAACATCTGAGCATTTTTGGCTGCAACTTTTGTGAGAGAATCATTATTTCTCTAACCTGCAATGTTGTTGTCAACTAAAGTACAATCAAGGTAGTCCTGTAACTACTCAAGACGCTCTGTTCTCAGGTAGTGATATCAAATCAGGATGTCACTTCTTAAGGGAGATGTACTTCTTCTTTGGCTTCTTCTTCTTCGTTGTTCATCCTGAAAAGGATGTTCTGTTACGATGTGTCACAGTTTACATCTAGGCTTCGATATCTACACATTTCAGCCCGACTCCTCTGGTTTCAGCATGGCATATTTTAGGAACTGGGTTTACATTCCCCCTTTGATCCCTGTCCTTTCAGGTAGTCTGCATGGATGGAGCATTTTTCCAGAATCACCACTTCAAGGTGGAATAGGTTCTTGAACAGTTCTGGTTCTCTGCTTCTGAAGCATGAAGTCAAATATGAGTCGCTGACTGTCGTCATCTTGTTCATTGCATCTTCGGCCCCAGATAGTTGCAGCATGAATCAGGGCTTACATGGCAACAGTCTCCGGTGTGAGACTATCTGTGATTTCATTGATCACGGTAATCATTGTGTCTGCATCTGAATATTTGCTTAGGAAAATACAGAAAGGATGGATATGATATGAGGGGATCAAAGAGCCTCAGCCATCAGAGGCTTGTGTGAATCTATAATCGTGGCCATGTTGGGGTTTATGGCGTTGGAAGAGCTGGCTTCTTAGCTTCAAATGCACCAATAATCTGAAAATTAGATATAGATAAGCGATACATATTGAAGTCACACAAGTGATGCCTATTGGATGATAGATAATATTGCTATTGACGATGGCATCAGTGATTTGACAGATAACAGATATAAGAAGTTTGACATAAGCTGAGAGGTAAGGCGCTCGTCTCTCGAGAAACAAACGAAGGAAAGAACGAAAAGGTGGATGTTGGAATCCTGCAAGTTTCAAATATCTCCTGGTCTTATGGGAGATGAGATCGGTGTCTAGTAATATCTCAGATGGACAATAAACTTGGAAGTCTCATTTAAAAGCTGTGCATGTGTGTAAAAGAACCCTTGGTAGTTCAAAATCAAAAAGAGCAGGCTGTTAGCCGCTGTCTGGGCAAAAATGAAATTTCCACCAAGTGGTAGCCTACATGAAGGCCAAAAGGAGGTAGCCCTTCCAGCATGGAAAGTCACAGTAAGCTAGTCACCTGTTTGTCTGCACACTTGATTGTAAATATATACAGAGGACCTCAGGGGTAGAAGAGAAGCGACTAAGAAGAAAAAACAATCTTGAAAAGAGCATGATGAGACCTCCGAGAGAATCAGACTGGAATGGGTACAACTAGCGAGCTACAAGAACCATTATTACCCACATCCTTCTAAATTTGCTGAAAGAGTCAGTACCTTTAGATCTGCATAGTTTGCAGCAGTGTTGTTTCTGTATAATATAATGAAATGTAACATACCATCTGTCAATTTGTATATAAAATAATGAAACGGTAACATACCATCTCTCAATTTGTATATAACATAATGAAACGGTAACATACCATCTCTCAATTTGTATATAACATAATGAAACGGTAACATACCATCTCTCAATTTGTACATAACATAATGTAATATGAAATAACATTTCACTAGGTATGACAGTGCTATCACAGCAGTCGCCATATGACAGCTTCTCCAAGAACTCCATGGGATATGGCAATTATAACCTTTATGATAAAGTGGAGATGGTACAGTCCATGGTCAAGGATGCAGGTGGGACATTATCATTATCTATTTCTTCTTCTTCGTCATTTACCACTAAAATAATCACATCTATTTCTTCTTTGTCATTTACCACTAAAATAATCACATCTATTTCTTCTTTGTCATTTACCACTAAAATAATCACATCTATTTCTTCTTTGTCATTTACCACTAAAATAATCACATCTATTTCTTCTTTGTCATTTACCACTAAAATAATCACATCTATTTCTTCTTTGTCATTTACCACTAAAATAATCACATCTATTTCTTCTTTGTCATTTACCACTAAAATAATCACATATATTTCTTCTTTGTCATTTACCACTAAAATAATCACATCTATTTCTTCTTTGTCATTTACCACTAAAATAATCACATCTATTTCTTCTTTGTCATTTACCACTAAAATAATCACATCTATTTCTTCTTTGTCATTTACCACTAAAATAATCACATCTATTTCTTCTTTGTCATTTACCACTAAAATAATCACATCTATTTCTTCTTTGTCATTTACCACTAAAATAATCACATCTATTTCTTCTTTGTCATTTACCACTAAAATAATCACATATATTTCTTCTTTGTCATTTACCACTAAAATAATCACATATATTTCTTCTTTGTCATTTACCACTAAAATAATCACATATATTTCTTCTTTGTCATTTACCACTAAAATAATCACATCTATTTCTTCTTTGTCATTTACCACTAAAATAATCACATATATTTCTTCTTTGTCATTTACCACTATAATAATCACATCTATTTCTTCTTCGTCATTTACCACTAAAATAATCACATCTATTTCTTCTTTGTCATTTACCACTAAAATAATCACATCTATTTCTTCTTTGTCATTTACCACTAAAATAATCACATATATTTCTTCTTCGTCATTTACCACTAAAATAATCACATATATTTCTTCTTCGTCATTTACCACTAAAATAATCACATCTATTTCTTCTTTGTCATTTACCACTAAAATAATCACATCTATTTCTTCTTTGTCATTTACCACTAAAATAATCACATCTATTTCTTCTTTGTCATTTACCACTAAAATAATCACATCAATTTCCCTCACAAACTTGGCAGTCTGTCTCAGGATTCTCTCATGACCATGCATTGCATCCCTCAGCTTGGCTGGGTGAGTCATACTGTCACTTTGCTCCTCTCATTGAATCAATAGACTTAGGGAACATTTTCCATTGCTTGTCTGTTCTCCCCACATGTCTGTGTATTCAATTTTTAATTTGTTGAATAGTTGGTTCACAGTCCAAATGTTGCCACTTGATCTTTTTCTTGGTAAAGAGGAGTAGTCTTCTGTCATATCAGACTCTGCATATTCTCTTTCCATTATTTGTTACTGAGACTGTTTTTCATTGTTTTCTTTACTTCTTCATATGTTACCTTTCTTCAGTTTGGGTTCCGCTTCCTTTCTCTTTGGCTAGTTCATCCTCCTCTTCATTTGCTCACGTGTTGCAACTTGGCAGGAATTCCTAGTATGTTTGCTCTGTTGAAATTATATCTGGTCTTGTGAGTGCTTCTGCCAGGTTGTTCAATTCTTTGTTTTTATGATTTCTGAGGGTCACTATTACCAGTGGCATCATCTTAATTTATCATAACCACCACAGGTTTGCCTTTGTCTTACCTGTAACCTATGAAGGCATAGAAGCGTCACATCTGACTACATCATCAGTCTGTCTGACTTGCCTTGCCTGATAAAGAAAGATCATTCCCAGTTCTGTATTGTATTCAATAGTTTGTTCTCATATCTGCTATAACACAATTAAAGTAACCATTTGACCTCTGCCAAATCCACACTATACATCAGTGCATCCAAAGGTTTTTAGGGATTTATCTATTGCGCAGGCGACAAAGCCCAATATATTGATTATTGATCTTTTCCAATCATCATAATTTTGTATTAATATTTGTTTAAATGTGTAATTAGCCAACTCTGTGACATTATTACCAATTAATAAAAGCAGCTGTTAGTATGTTTGGTTGCGACTGTTTTAAATAAATGTAAATAGTTATTTAAAAACATAATAATTAATTAAAATCTCACGGGATTCACAATTGGAAGGTCAAAAAGTTGTATATATTAAGAGTGTTTCATTCATTATTATATCAAAAATCGAGAAGCAATTATGTTGCTTAAGGTCACTTTGATGTTGAGACTAAAGCGAGAAAATATCGACATGTTTTTGTCCAGTTTATTGACACTCTTTGAGGACACGTGAATGAAGGCTAGCACACCACCAATTTGGGAAGCATGGATGTACATTACTTAGATGGAACTGAGTTATGGGTTTTGTTCTATTTTTCTAGAATCTTTACAAACAATTTTCCTAGATGACTCAAGAGAGAGATACTCTTTTAGGTGAGGATCGAGTGGTGAGAGGTCAGTGACATGGCTCACAACCCAAACTTGTAGAGTTCGGATTCTTGAAATAGCAAGCTTGTCATTCTTTGGGAAGCAAACTTATTTTAAAATATGTTCTGAAGTTAGATTACTGGACAATAAGGTGCAAAACACAGTACACCGTCCACATCTTCAGAAAAGGTAGAACAGAAAAACAAATCTTTTTCTTATTGACTTTTATCTACCAGATAAGGATGATTTGGTAAAGTTTTACTTTAAAAAAATTAAGCCAGCTTATGTATGCAACGGTTGGTGTGTTCTATTGTCCACAGGTGGTATGTATGGTCATCAAAGTAATCTATGTGGCAACATTCACACTTCCAACCTCCTGACCTTTGACCCTAGCCAGTCACCCCCACCTCCACCTCGGGTGTACAAACCCTGTGTCGTGTGCAGTGATAAAAGCTCTGGTTATCATTATGGTGTTAGCTCATGTGAGGGGTGTAAGGTAAGTGTTTGGTATGGATGTTGTCTCCTTTTGTTGACTTTCCTTTCGCTCCCTAGAACAATTCACTATTTGTTCTTGTATCCCTCATTGGCTATTGTTTCTAGCACTTCCTTCAAACCAAGAAGGCTACTCCACACTCTCTACAATTTTGGTTTATGCGAATGTCATGAAGAGTCTTCTACCATGGAGAGGATAGACCACACTTCTTGTTCTTGTGTTTCAGTGATGAACTTGACACACCTGGAGCTTGTCTTTAGCTCCGTACAACTTTGAGTTTAGTCTTGTGGCCAATGAGTCTTCCTCAACTGGGTATACAGAGAGCAGAATGTAAAACATGCCTTCAACTTATTCACTCAGTCCAGACTTGCACATTGATGAAGCAGTGAGATGAAGCCTATACATGTGTTAGTCTAGTATGCCCTGAATTGAGACAAGGAATGGTGATCTGTTCCAGCTGGTCAAGAGTGTGGGTTGGTATTTCTCACAGTCTGCATATCTTTTCTTGTTTTTCTCAGTCCTCATGTACACATTCTCCTTCCATTCTTTTAAAGGCTGCTCTATTAGTCGCATCTTATGACATGTTTTCAGAACAACCATGGTCTTCATCTCTGTCACAAACAGATCCCCTAATGAACCATGGTCCTCGTCTCTGTCACAAACAGACCGTCTCCTGAACCATGATCTTCATCTCTGTCACAAACAGATCCCCTAATGAACCATGGTCCTCGTCTCTGTCACAAACAGACCATCTCCTGAAGCATGGTCTTCATCTCTGTCACAAACAGATCCCCTAATGAACCATGGTCCTCATCTCTGTCCCAAACAGGCCGTCTCCTGGACCATGGTCTTCATCTCTGTCACAAACAGATCCCCTAATGAACCATGGTCCTCATCTCTGTCACAAACAGACCTTCTCCTGAACCATGGTCCTCATCTCTGTCACAAACAGACCCTCTCCTGGAAATGACATGGATTCCATTTGCTCTCAATTGGTCAACACTTAAATAATGCAGAACACTTCACCAGTATCTTGTTGCTCTTACCCAGTGTCGGCACCAGGGCTCGTTGTTGTGGGGTCAAGATTAGGTCCACTCTACTGTAGTATCTTCTCTGCTCCAACCAAAGTATAGAGCCACTACTACAGTTGGGTTCTGTTAGCTTGCACTAAAAAAACACTTTGCATATTCTTGCAATGGCAGTTTCTGTAGCAATTTGTTTTACACAATAAAATTGCTAGCCCAATGCACAACACTCTGCAGTTACCATTTATGATATGCATAGAAGTGCTGTGGGCCTGTTCATTCTTCCCCAGTATGGGTCTCAGGGATTCACTTGAGGAGTACTGTAGTATGCATGTCGTTAAAGGTGACTTTGAAGAGGTGATAGTCAAACTGTATAAAGCTTTAGTTAGACCTAGATTGGAGTACTGTGTACAGGTGTGGAGTCCTTATCATAGAGGGGATATAAACATGCTGGAAAGAATACAAAAAAGAGCGACAAAGATGATAGTGGGATTCCAGAATTACAGTTATGAGGAACGACTCAGAAAAACCGGCCTACAGTGTCTCGAAGAGAGAAGAATTCGTGGTGACTTAATACAGGTTTATAAGATGATCAGAGGAATGGATAAATTAGACTATA
Organism: Ariolimax columbianus; assembly: GCA_036924085.1. NCBI lineage: Eukaryota > Metazoa > Mollusca > Gastropoda > Stylommatophora > Arionidae > Ariolimax > Ariolimax columbianus. Next base: position 5,243,144 of record JAVGWX010000012.1, on the reverse strand, counting down.
ACAAGTTTTTTAAAATACAGCCACCTACAATAACACGAGGGCATAGCTACAAGCTGACTAAAGAGAGGTCCAGGTTAGATATTAGGAAATATTTTTTTAGTCAGAGAGTGGTGTCTGTTTAGAATGCATTGCCAGGGGAGGTAGTGGAGGCAGGGACAATTAATGCATTTAAGAATAAACTGGATGCGCATAGCTTTTAGAGCAAGGTGATGTAAATGTAACTGGTTGTATACAGACTCTGCAGGATCTTCTAAACCAGTATAAAGACGTTAAGTTAAGTTAAAGTGTGAATGAGTTAGCAACATTATTATACAAAATAAATGCTACCAAAACAACGATTGTAATAAAAGCCAATAGTGTGGGGGATGGGAGGGGGAGGGGTAGTATGGGGAAACAGATATAGAGTTGAGGAGGGAAATTGGTAAGAGATGGGTGGGTTGAGGGAGGGAAAGAGATGATTGGGTTGTGGAGGGAAGAGACTGCAGAGTTGGCTGGCACATGTAGACTGGGGAGGAGTATTTTTAAATTATCTCCTTTATAATTACCCCGAGCTACTTCAGGTACTTCCAAATTAAACAATAATTAGATACTAATGAATTCATGGCCAGTTTGCGTTCTTTGTGAGGTTTGAGGCGAGGCAAATGAGGTACTCAATGTTCTGTACAACTTGCAAGATCAGGGACAGGAGGAGTGAGGAAGAGATGAGTAAGGTGATGCATGGGTTGAGCAGGAGAGAGATGGGCGGGTTGAGTAGGGAAGAGATGGGTGGAGAGATTGGTGGGTTGAGGAGGGGAGAAGAGATGGGTAGATATGAGAGTGGAAACATAGCTCTATGGGGATGGGAGAGGTGCACAGAGGGAAAATAATTACATTCATAATTATCCCAATTAAAGTCAGGCACTACAGCTAGTAATATATAAATGTTGTGCAGTTTCCTAGAAGAAGCCAGCTGCAGTGCTTCTATTGGGAGGAAAAGGCCAGAAAGAATAAAACATTATTAATTACAATGCTGCTAAAAAGCAGTACATTTGTTTCTTAGCAGTGTGCTCATTTGTAGAGAGCCACAGTCACATGACACATGTGGTTTCTAGAGTGTCTTCTGGCCCAGCATCACCAAATTTAGCACCACTTCACTGGGAGAGTGAGCTCATCTCATTCCCAAACTGGCTGAGGATAAAATAGTTTGCCTGAACCTCATCTGCTCTCTCATTCAGCTCCTGCAAGATGTCTCCCATGCCCTCACTGGGGCTGGAGGACATTAGCTTGGACGACGGCGATCCGGGCCGTCTGCTCTCTCATTCAGCTCCTGCAAGATGTCTCCCATGCCTTCACTAGGGCTGGAGGACATTAGCTCGGACGACGGCGATCCGGGCCATCTGCTCTCTCATTCAGCTCCTGCAAGATGTCTCCCATGCCCTCACTGGGGCTGGAGGACATTAGCTCGGACGACGGCGATCCGGGCCGTCTGCTCTCTCATTCAGCTCCTGCAAGATGTCTCCCATACCCTCACTGGGGCTGGAGGACATTAGCTCGGACGATGGCGATCCGGGCCGTCTGCTCTCTCATTCAGCTCCTGCAAGGGATTAAGACCCACAACCTTCAGCTTCATTACTGAGGAGATTAGGGTCCATGAGACGTAGGTGAGGTAGGCTTGCATATGCAAGGCTAGGAGGCATTGTGAGTCTTATGTTACACATTAGAACCCCAGTTGTTTTGGTTAATTTGCCAGGTTTTGAATTACATAAATTGGGGGTATAAAGTTCATTAATTCAAACATGTTCTTGGTCAGTGTAATTTAATCCTTTTGCATCTACTTTACGGTTTTACTTTACTATTTACGTAGTATGAAGTGGTTCGCAGGTAGCACACAAATAACCCTAGATGCTATCCATTGTTCTACTTTAAAGTATGATATTTTAAAGGAAGAACAAAACAAAGGCATAGTGTTTTACATGTATTTTGATAAAAGGTTGAAATGAAATATCATTTGTAAATAAAGTGTGAGGGTAAGTCAGTAAGTAGATCACAAACTGAAATGGGATAGCTGAAAAATATAGGTGGTATAAATAGTTTCTTATGGTGTCATTAGGTTGTAGTAACATCCAGCCTTGTGAGTAACAGTAGGTAGCCGATGCTAGGTGTTACATGCACGTGCTCTGCTCAGGTACAAAATCACATCTGTGCTCACGGAGTGTATAATAAAAAAAACACAGTGCTGTTTTTTTGTTTTTTTTTTGTGGCAAAAGGACTTTGTGCAAAGGATATTCATAAGGAAATGCTCCCTGTTTACCATTTGTTGCATAAAGCAGTGCATACTGGATGGATACATTTTCTGTGTGCATACTGGATGGATACATTTTCTGTGTGCATACTGGATGGATACATTTTCTGTGTGCATACTGGATGGATACATTTTCTGTGTGCATACTGGATGGATACATTTTCTGTGTGCATACTGGATGGATACATTTTTTGTGTGCATACTGGATGGATACATTTTCTGTGTGCATACTGGATGGATACATTTCCTCGAGGATGCTCACAAATTGCTGATGAAGGAAGACCTGGTTATCCTGTTCAAATTGCAGCAGATACATTTATGTAACAGGTGGGGGAATGATTCAAGCTCCTGGCAGGTGAGTAGCGATAGACAGTGTAGCAACTGCAATATTGGTATTCACATGGTTTAGCCTACAGTATAATGCATGATCAACTGAATTTCTGGAAAGTGTGCTCACAGTGGGTACCCAGATAACTGACCAATGAACACAAAATGCCTCTTTGCATCCTTTCTTGCCTTCTGCCAAGAAATTCAAGGTTACACCATCAGTAGTGAAGGTTCTGCTTACAGCATTTTGGGGTTCTCATGGAGTGATTCTGTTTCTCTGTGCAATTCAAAGAAATCGCCCAGATCTGATGACAAGATGAGCACTTCACATCATGACAATACATCATGACTTACAACTCAATTAACTCTGGAGAAAATTGACCAACTTGAGTGGCATCATCTTGAACATCTACCGACTTAGCCCTGAGCGATTTCCACCTGTTTGGACAATAAAAGCTCACCTTGTCAGCAAATGTTTCGTCAGTGATCAAGAGGTTGAACGTGAAGTACAAAATGGGGCTGAGACAGTAGACCAAATACTTTCTATGCTGCAGGCTTTGATACACTGATAACGTGGTGAGATAAGTGTATCAATGTTGGCATAAATTGTGTTGAGAAACAAGGCAAAATGTGCAATAATAAGTGGTTTTCAAATTTGCATCTCATTTCCTTTTTTTTTTTTTTTTTAAATAGTCATTCTTGACCTATTTACTGACTTGCCCTCGTAGTTTACCATGTGAATACCAGAGATCCTTACTAAGGACAAAAGAATAGTACCACTTCTCCAGACCTATACTATGCATGTTGTAACAGGTGATTGGCTTGGCTTCGTTCGTTCTCAATCTCCCGCTACCAAACCCTAAAATGGCTAAAAGTAGCAGAATGTAATCCAGAGAACAGAATGCGTTGTGTCATAGTTTACAGCTTGACTGCGATATTTGCACCTTTCGGTCCAACACATTCGACTTCAGCAAGCATTTTTTTATTACCGGGTTAGCATTCCCTCTTCGATCCCTTCTCCTTAGCCAGTCTGTCCTGCTGCAGCCTGTTATCCAAGATCACCGCATGGAGGTGTAGAAGGGTCTTGGCAGCTCTGTTTTGCTGGCCCTGATGCTAGCAGTCAGCTATGGGTTGTTGACCACTGCAGCTCATGCGCTGCTCAGCATATTGATCCCGTAACAGGTGATTAATTAGAGTTGTGTATGTAGCTAGCAACCTCAGCATGTAAAACCAAGTGCCACATGGCTTTGATACAATATTCCTAGAAGAGGACCATCTGTTGTGGTAGGTCATTACTCCTTTTGGATTGTAAAAGGATATATATTACAATAAAGTCTGGGAGTTAAACATTTATTTTTTAAACATTACAACTTTCAAAATAATATTTATTCTCATACAAAATTTATGAGCGGATAGTTCTTTAGTCATATCAGGATTAGAAGATTGATATTTTACTGAAACCTTCACAAGCGCAACAAAATAAGAGAAAATAATGGGATAACAAATGATAAATGAACAGTGAAAAGCGTATACAATAAAGTTTGTTCTTTGAATGTGATTTTGGTTTTTGAGGTACTTCAACTGCAGTCCTTATCTAAAATGACGTAGAGGTAAACATTAATGTGGAAAAGAATGTTAAAAACAGAAGCAGAAAAATTAATAAATAATAAATAACAATATTTAAAAATATTTATATCATACCAGTGAAGTCATGTCGTGTGATTCAACCATGTTGTTGGAAATGTAACCAAAAAAAACTGAATTACTGAAACTATTCTAGGTTTTAAAAAATGAGAGCGGAATTTGCCCAGTGACAAGATGGGTTAGTGGAGATAGTAGAGGATGCAGATTTTCCCTCGTTTACTAATGGCCACTTGGCTTGTGTAGGAATGTAATTCATTTTCAAATGTTTTTGCCCAGACAATGACTAACAGCCTGTTCTTTTCTATTTGAAGCTGCCAAAGGGGTTGTTTTGTTTTTCCATTTACAATGTATACACAGGACCTCCTAGTATATTATCCATCTCTGATAGAACTAGGCACATGATCTCTCCTCCCTTCAAATCAGAATTCGGGATCAAGATGCTGCAATGGTCAGCGAGACCCTTCTACACCTCCACGTGGTGATCCTGGATAACAGGCTGCAGCAGGGCAGACTGGCTAAGGAGAAGAGATCGAAGATGGAATGCTAACCCGGTACTAAAAAAATCCTTGCTGAAGTCGGATGTGTTGGACCGAAAGGTGCAAATATCGCAGCCAAGCTGTAAACTACGACACAACACATTCCGTTCTCTGGACTACATTCTGCTACTTAAGCCCTTTCATGGTTTGGTAGTGGGAGATTGAGAACGAACAAAGAAGAAGAAGAAGAAGAAGAAATCAGAATTCAAACTTCCACTATTTCATGATTTTGTTCGTTCATTTCTTGAGAAGCGAGTACTTTACCTCTCTGCTGTAGTGGTTACACTACTACTACTGTATTTATTTACCATGAGACATCATTTGTCACAAATTTATTTAATAGTTCTTACAAAGCCACATGGAAGTCTCTGTGACAAATAATGTAGTCTGCTTATTCTTCTCCCACAGGGTTTCTTCCGTCGAAGTGTGCAGAAGAATATGCAGTACACTTGTCACAAAGACAGGAATTGTGCCATCAACAAGGTGACTCGAAACAGGTGCCAATACTGTCGTCTGCAGAAATGTATTGCCATGGGCATGTCCAAAGAAGGTAAAATCACATTTTTCATTATCACCAACTTAATTATGTATACCTTTGTACTATACCTTTACATTGATAATGATATACGAAGGCGATCAGATAATGTCATAGCTCTGACCTATGCAGGGGTAGAAGAGGTGAAACTATGTATATGTGATTGTTCCTATTCTTTGTCACTCTAACTTTTTAAAAAGATAAAATTGGTGGGTTCTTAAATTATTTGACTGTTTAAGAATCTTTAAATATTTTTAGTATAATATTTACTTTTATCATTTCTTTTGTTCACATTGATGTAGGCTAATTTGCGTGCGTGCGTTGCTCGCTATTTTCTATGTCTAAAATGTCGAAAACAAAAAAGCAACTACAATTCTTTCTTGTGAATATTATTTCTCTTCTTCTGCGTTCATTTTCAAACTCCTGCTACCAAGCCCTGAACAGGGCTTTGCAAGTAGCAGGATGTAGTTCAGAGAACGGAATGCGTTGTGTCATAGTTTACAGCTTGACTGCGATATTTGCACCTTTCAGTCCGACACATCCGTCTTCGGCAGGTACATTTTTGTTTTCTTTTCTCTACTTTTGCTGTGTTTCTTCTCTCCAGCTGTGAGAAATGACAGAAACAAGAAAAGGAAACAGAAACCTGAGAGTACTTCAAGTTTTTCTGAGGAGTTGACAGAAGATGACCAAATGCTGTTGCAGGAAGTTCTAGAGGCTCACAGAGACACCACTCCAAATCCTCATAATGGAGCTACTGAATCAGCTGCTGATAGTGCAGCAGATACCTTGACTGCAACATCAAGCTCTTCTTCTACCTCAGCCTCTGTAAGTGCTGTTCATGCTCTAATTTCTACAAAAATTATTTTTGTATTCATCTTTTTTCATAAGATGGCATTTAATGTACCATGTTTTAGGCCTAATGATTCTGACTTGAGCGTGCAGAGTTAAAATTAGTTTACTTCCCATAGGGGTATGACCTTCTCAAGTCCAGTACTGTTGTCTTTGTAGCACGCAGTAAATGTTAATGGCTTCTCATTACTCAACTCTGCATTTCACTGGAGTCTGTCCAGTTCTACACCATATGTCCACATTAGTGACCTTATCAAAAGGCTAGTGGCCTGATATAATAAATCATCTTTGCATTTGCAGTGGGTTATCTCTATTACTACCCATAACTTTGCTCATTTTTAGAATGTTAATTTCATTTTGTTAGTTTACTTTATTGGTTCACTTTGTGACTTTGACAACATGATGATGTCCGTTCAATCATCCACCACTGACAGAACCAATTGCTGTTATAGGAAGGCAAAAACTCTTCTCCTGGTTTACAGCTGCTGCTGTTGTTTTGAGTGCAGTCAGACCACATTTACACTTTTCAATGATTTATTAGTGTATTACTTATATGGCAGGCTGTAATAATATTCTTCTTCTTAGATCCATAATCAAGTACTGGCAATGTAGTCAGGAACTATCATGCTTGAATGCATGTTTAAGGACAGAAGCAAACTTCCTCCATCACCTTGTCTGCAAGCATTAAAAGTATGGTGCCCAACTCTAGTGTATGATTTCCATTGTAACTTCTATAGTTCTTTGCCAAGTTATCTTAGGTTGGCCTCCCTTTCATCTTACCTCTGGGAAAGGGCAGTTCTGGTGATGGTGTCAGGGTTTCTTCTTAAGACATGGTTGATTCAGTTCCAGTGTTGACTGGATTTGGTGATGTACATATTTTCTTGGTTGCTCTGGGCAAGCAGTATTCAGTTAGTGATGGTGTTTGGCAAGAGTTAGTGATGGTATTTGGCAAGAGTTAGTGATGGTATTTGGCAAGAAAATCTTTATGTATCGATTAGGCAGATTGTGTGGAAAGGTGAAAATTTTAACATTTGTCTGTCTGTTACTCTCCAAAACTGTCCACCATACAAAAGCACAAAAAATACAATATTCTGATATAGTTCAATCCATCATACATTTCAATGTTCTGTCCATTGCGGTAGTCGTAATTTTTTTTCTTCTGTATGCTTCAGCGGTTTAATTTTAATTTCAGTATAAAAAATGGGGGGGAGAAAGTACATATACATGAAATTTATATTCACAGGAATCAGGTCTAGATGAAGAGAATGCAGAGTCTTCAAATGAGTTTTTGTGGGAGAAGATTACAGAGCTCTCATCAGCTGGCATTGTCTTGATAGTTGATTTTGCCAAAAAAATTCCCGGTTTTTTATCACTGTCTACCTCAGATCAGATTACTTTATTAAAAGCAGCTTGTTTGGAAATCATGGTAAGTCTTATAGTGCTTGCTTTATGTTGTCATTTTCTTGATATATATGGTCTTTATGATGTGTCATTGTCAGCCACAGATGTCTCCATTGTTTTCTCTCTATTTCCAGCCCTGTTAAGATCATTGATCCCCTAGTTTGGATATCCACGGGTATCAGGTCTTATGCACACTTTGGCTCTTTAAGTAGTTCTAGACTTCTGTGTTACCAAAGCTTGTAAAGTAGCAGAGAATATTAACACTGTAACCTGCTAAACATGCCATAAGAAGTAACTGAAGGCTAGGAATGTGGCCAGTCACCATATCCTGTAGAAACTCTAAGACACAGGAAAAAGAAAAGAAGATCTCTCCACCTCATAGTAGAAGAGTAGTGACTAAGTAAAGTGAAGTAATTCCTATTTTCATATTGTTTAACTGCAAGTTATTCCAGTTTTATTTTAGTCTAGTTCCATTTTCCATCTTCTACACCTCTACGCACTGATCCTGGGCAACAGTCTGCAACAGCAGACTGGTTAAGAAGAAGAGATCGAAGAGGAAAGGCTGGCCCGGTACCTAAAAATTCCTGCTGAAGTCACATGTGTCGGATTTTGGTGCAAATATTGCAGTCAACCTGTAAATTATGGCACAAAATATTCTGTTCTCTGGACTACATCCTGCAACTTGCATTTCAGGGCTTGGTAGTGGGAGTTTCAGAACAAAGGATGAAGAAGAAGAAGATGAATTTAGTATACCATCTCAATTTTATATATTTTACAAGATGAGCATTATGGTTATATCTGTATATTTTCTGGCAGTGTACTTTGTTGTTTCTAACATTCATTACCAATCTGTTCTCCACAGATTTTACGAATCAGCAGACGTTATGAATTAGACACAGACACTATGCAGTTTTCTAATGGACTCTCTCTAACTCGAGAGCACCTTCAGAAAGGAGGGTTCGGACCCCTCACGCCAACCATATTTTCATTTGCTGCATCACTGAAGCGCATGAACTGTGATGAGACTGAATATGCCTTGTTGTCATCCATCTGCCTCATTAGTGGTGGTACGTTCATTTTTCATATTTAAGAAGTGGTTGGGTTTTAATTTTTTACATAATGTTTTAAAGTGTGGTTTTTTTTAAGAATGAATTTCATAGTATGTTTTGATCATTACAAATTTTTTTTTTTAAACTCAATCACATATAACATTTTGAGTATCCTTGAAATAGGCGCTAAATAACATATGTACATGATTTTTTAATGAATGGCGGATGAGAGGTTTTGATGTTGTCTTCTCTCGGTGTGGTCATTAAAGGGTGGCCGAAAGGTTTGAGTGTCGTCTTCTGTCGGTGTGGTCATTAAAGGGTGGCTGAGAGGTTTTCATGTTTTCTGTCGATGTGGTCATCAAAGGGTGGCCGAGAGGTTTGAGTGTCGTCTTCTGTCGGTGTGGTCATTAAAGGGTGGCTGAGAGGTTTGAGTGTTTTCTGTCGATGTGGTCATTAAAGGGTGGCCGAGAGGTTTGACTGTCGTCTTCTTTCGGTGTGGTCATTAAAGGGTGGCCGAGAGGTTTGAGTGTCGTCTTCTGTCGATGTGGTCATTAAAGGATAGATCAGAGATTTGAGTGTCGTCTTCTGTCGATGTGGTCATTAAAGGGTGGCAGAGAGGTTTGAGTGTCGTCTTCTGTCGATGTGGTCATTAAAGGGTAGACGAGAGGTTTGAGTGTCGTCTTCTGTCGGTGTGGTCATATGGTGGCAGAGAGATTTGAGTGTCGTCTTCTGTCGATGTGGTCATTAAAGGGTGCCCGAGAGGTTTGAGTGTCGTCTTCTGTCGATGTGGTCATTAAAGGGTGGCCGAAAGGTTTGAGTGTCGTCTTCTGTCGATGTGGTCATTAAAGGGTGGCCGAGAGGTTTGAGTGTCGTCTTCTGTCGATGTGGTCATTAAAGGGTGCAGATAGGTTTGAGTGTTGTTTTTTTATATGTGGTCATTAAGGGTGGGCCGAGAGGTTTGAGTGTTGTCTTTTGTCGATGTGGTCATTAAAGGGTAGACGAGAGGTTTTGATGTTGTCTTCTGTTAATGTTGGCATTAAATGGTGGCCGAGAGGTTTCAATATCGTCTTCTGTCGATGTGGTCATTAAAGGGTGGCCGATAGGTTTTGATGTCGCCTTCTGTCCATGTGATTATGTGTTCAAAATGTCAGTAAGGCATTGCTGTTTTTTTTCTATTAGAGGTAAAATAACAACCTGTGCAGTACATTGTGATTACAGGGGCAAGGGGCATTTTATTCCACAGGCCTATAAATCCTCCCAGCGGACTTCAACCCTATAAATCTTCCAAGTGGGCCTGAGTTCTACAAATCCTCCCAGCGGACCTCAGCTAAATCTTCCAGCAGACCTCAGCCCTATAAATCCTCCCAGCGGACTTCAGCCCTATAAATCCTCCCAGTGGACCACAGCCCTATAAATCCTCCCAGCGGACCTCAGCCCTATAAATCTTCCCAGTGGACCTAAGCCCTATAAATCTTCCAAGTGGGCCTCAGTTCTACAAATCCTCCCAGCGGACCTCAGCTAAATCTTCCAGCAGACCTCAGCCCTATAAATCCTCCCAGCGGACCTCAGCCCTATAAATCCTCACAGCAGACATCAGCTAAATCCCCCCAGCGGACCTCAGCCCTATAAACCCTCCCAGCAGACCTCAGTCTTATAAATCCTCAGTGGTCTCAATGTAAGGTGTCTGCCATGGGTACCGGAGGTCACCGATTCAAATCACAGTGGAGACCCACATTTTTTCACATGGATCTTCTAGTAAAAATTACCCTGATCTCTGGATAGTGAAATCGGACTCCCGTGTTCAGTGTTGAGCACATTAAAAATCCCTTGGTAGTTAGAAATTGAAAGGCGTAGGCTTTACAGCCGCTGCCCAGATAAAAGATAAAAAAATTATAGTTAAAAATCCGCCAAAATTATTTATACCTTCCCCAAGGCCTAGTAAGCCACAGAAATACCTTGGGTAAAGAAAATAACAAATAAAGCCATCCTGCAAAATCTGAGTGACGAAGACAACTGGTTTATAAACCACGTTATGTCTCAAAAACTGAGGTTTTTCTGCCACATCAAACGCCATGACGGAATGGAAAAAGCAGTTCAGGAGGGCATTGTCCTTGGAAGACGAGGCAGAGGCTGACCAAGGTGTAGGTGGACACAAGACATCAAGGACACCATGAACATGGAGCAGGCGTGTAGACTGACTGCTGAATAGAATGGCTGGGATGAAAGCCACGTTCTGACAAGGAATATGCTACATGGCGATGATGATATAAATGTAAACCTAACATCAGACCTAACAAATACATAAACAAATTAGACCCTTTACATGTCCTAACTTCTGCAACTGCACCCACGCACATGAGACAATGCAAGATGTGCTACTTACTGGTCAGAACTATGCACACAAGGATCCAAGTTATTGCCAGTCACCCCAACATTCACTGACACTATACAGCTCCACTCGTGAAGCACTTGCTGCAAATTCTACAATTTGACATTGCTTTTGAAAGAGCGAACAGCTTGGCAGAACTGTTTAATCAATAAAAACAAGATGTCCATTTAATCAACTTTAAAACTACTTTCCAATTGGCCACTAGATGTTGCGCAGAAACTAATAATAGGTATATGTGAAAACTACGCTTTTTTGTTGCATGAGCCTGAATGAGGAGCAAGAATAGTAACACTGTAAACTTCCAGGCATGTCATAATAGGTGACTAAGGAGGGTTAAACATCAGACTGGCTATTTCAGCCTTTAGTAACTATAACCCGCCACCAAAAAAAATATTAAAAACCTCTATAAGACATTGTCGAAAAGGACCAATTTCAAGGCTTTCCCAAGACAAATACACGTTTTTCTCATTTTATAAGTTAAGATTTAATGAAACCATAGTGAGATGACTGTTCTCTCATCTTCAGATCGCTCAGGCCTGCATGATACTGAGAAGATAGAGCAGATGCAGGAGCCCCTGTTAGAAGCTCTCAAGCATTACACCAGGTCACGTAGACCTGGCCAGAAACACACGTTTGCTAACATGTTAATGAAGCTCACAGATCTGCGCAGCATAAGTGTCAGAGGTCAGAGTTTTTTAATTTTAATTTTCTAATTTTGTTGTTTTGAAAGCAAATAATCTTTTTTTATTATCATTGGTGTCACTGTATATTTGAAGGTTGTAGGTCTTTAGTCATTTTTATTCAGTGATTAAAAAATGACGTATTATTTCAACATTTGTCACGTGTGTCAATTCATGGCTCACTACTTAGGAGCAAAGAAAAGAGTTACTGTACCTTAGCCAGCTAGATTGTCATCAAAAGTAACAAATCATCATTGTTTGCATAGAACTAACAACTCATCGTGTGAAACAAATTACTATAGGAGTGATTAGTATAACCAGAACATGCTTGTATATAGACACAAGTTTCTTGTAAGTAAGTCAACTGCTACGTTGGCCTGGTCTAATGCTGCTTCTTCTTAGATCCTTGCTCGGGATCAAGAAGCTGAGCAGTGCATGAGCTGCAGTGGTCAGCGACTCATAGCTGACTGCTAGTGTCAGGGCCAGCGAACCAAAGCTGCCAAGACCCTTCTATACTTCCACGCGGTGATCCTGGATAACAGGCTGCAGCAAGACAGACTGGCTAAGGAGAAGGGATTGAAGAGGGAATGCTAACCCGGTACTTCAAAAATGCTTGCTGAAGTCGGATGTGTTGGACCGAAAGGTGCAAATATCGCAGTCAAGCTGTAAACTATGACACAACGCCTTCCGTTCTCTGGACTACATTCTGCTACTTAAGCCCTTTCAGTGTTTGGTAGTGGGAGATTGAGAATGAACGAAGCCAAGCCAAGATCCTTGCTCAGTGACTGGCAAAATGGTCAGTTACCATCTCACTTGATAGCATCTTTGAGGGCAGCAACAAAGTCCTTCCTCTTCACCCGGTCTGCTTTCTTTTTTTGTACTGTGCCCCAGCTCTGATTCATGATTTCTGTTTAGATTGATATGGTTTTTCCCCATGTTGTCTTAGGTTGACCTCTCCTTCATCTTCCCTCTGAGGTCCATACAATGACAGTGCTGGTGATGGTGTCAGGTTCTTTTAGGACATAACCAATTCACTACCAGTTCACTTCTCAGGACAAACAGTTCTTGGATTGTGACAGTGTTGGGCCAGACAATTTGATGAATCCTCAGATCCGAGTTGAAATAGGATAATTTTGACGTTTCGTTTTCTGTTGTTCTCAAACACTTGGCACCATACAGAAGCTCACAATAAAACAGAAGATATTCTTTATTTGATGTTTGTGCTGCACTGCCAATATCTCCAAACGTTGTTTAACATACCAAAAGCTATTCTAGCTTTGTTCATTCTACTTCTGATGGCTTTGTATGATGTCTGTTGTCTTTGCCAGTTCTTCATTTCCTATTTTAATTAGTGTAGGATTGAATGTATTTAGTGCCATGTCTTCTTGATATTAATGTTGAGTCACACTTGTTGCTATTTGCACTCAGTGTTTCTATTTTCTCTTGAATGTGTTAGTATGAGTGTGCGAATAGTACAGTGTCATATGCTGAGTATGCTAGATCTTCCAGTGTAGAAAATAATGTCCATCTTATTTCTCTTGACAGTCCACTGTGGCATGTCACATCACCTAGTCTGTGACATTTAGGACTCATGCTACTTAATGAATAAAAATAAAAGCACTCCAAATATCAGGAATGAGATATTTAGCTTATTCAAACATTCACAGTGTATCACTTTTAAATGCAGCTGAAAAACATTCAGGAATATAAATTCATTATTCCTGTTTCCATCTTTCATTTTCAGGTGCAGAAAAAGTGTTGAATTTACGCTTGGAAAGATATGCTCAGTTACCACCCATTGTTGTGGAAATGCTAGAGCGAGTGGAAAATGTTTGTCTGCCTTGATATGGTAGATCTGATTGGACAATCTAGCATTCAAAACATAGTTTCTAATGAGGTTACAGTTAAACTGAATGAAAAGTGTTCTCTACATCTTTGATGATGAACATAAGCTAGAAAATCAAAACCCTCAGCAATGATTTAGGCAATGTTCTGTGAAGACATTATAGTGTGGAAAATTTGAGAGATTCTAGAAGAGAATCAGAAACAGACAATCAAGAACTGGAAAGATTCTCCAAAAGATGGTGCTTTCAGTAAAGAACCTCGTTGTCTTTGAATTTTAAGGCGAATTAGCACAGCAACATACTGAAAATGGCATCCGTATTATGAATAACTTTTTTGAGTAAAAATGGCTTTTTTTCTTTTTTTGCAATTTTTTTACTTGATTTGATTTACTGGTTTCTAATACAATGTTTTTAATAATTTTAAAAATTTTTGTCATCTACAATTTGCAAGACCTAAATTATATGGGTGTTTGTCACAGCATAAATGCGGGGTGCATAGTAAATGATTCTTTATTATACTTGTACAGTAACTTGTAAATTTGTAATGGCTTGTATGTAGTCGCACTGTTGTTTGTGATGAGTGAACATGGAAGTGTTGTATTTGTAAAGATTACATGTGATGTATATTTTTCACTTGTCATACTGTTTTACCATGAAAGGTATATTACGAGGCGTGTTCAATTGATACCGGACCCAGTGGCTTTATTACAAACATATGAAAGTTACGTCATCTGGTGTGACAGAATTAAACATAGCAATTGTTATGAAGCAAACATGCCACAGGATTAGTTACAAAAAGTTGCCATAGGCATTCAGATATTCATCCCACTGCTTGGGTAGTCAGCGGATTCCGTAAAAAAAAAATTACTTTCGTTGCTCTTTGAACCACTTACTCACCGAGGCCATGACGTCTGCATCGGAGCCTAATCATTGCGCCTTCAGAAATTATTTTAAAGTTCCAAACAAATGGAAGTCACAAAGGGACATATCGGGGCTATAGGATGGGTGTGGCAGTACTTCCCACCTTTTTTGTGCTAAAGCTTTCTAAACAATGTTCGCGACATGTGGACGACCATTATCGTGCAACAGAATCATACGACACAAAAGCATGGGTCGTTTATTCTTGATTGTTGTATGCAGCTTGTCTAGTGTGTCATTGTAGCGGATGATATTGATGTTCACGCCAGGCTCTTTAAAGTCTACCAACAAAAGTCCCTCATGGTAAAAAAATGCTGTCAGCATAACCTTACAATCGGAAATGTGACTTGCATTTTTTTTTGTTTCGGTGATCCAGGATGTTTCCATTGCATGCTAGCAGTTTTGCTGCTCGGCTCAAAGTGGTGGCACCACGATTCATCACCTGCCACTATACCAAAATAAACAAATCACCCTCCTCTTCGTATTTCAGCAAGTGGTTCAAACTCCATCCCATGCGTTCTTCCTTATGGTAGTTGGTCAGTGACCGAGGTACCAATTGTGAACACACCTTCCGATACTTCAGTTTCTTGCTAACCACCATTTGAACTGTCCCTAGCGACACAGTTAATTCCTCTGCTAGCAAACATAAGCTCCGGCAGCGATCCTCCCGAATTTTTGCGATCGCATCTTCTGATGCAACAATATGCAACTGATCTGATATCGGAAGATTTTTTGTTAACTCACATCCTTCTTTAAATATTGTTGTCCATTTCTTCACTGTTGTCTTTGACATACATTTGTCATCATACACTGTCTGCGCATTCTTTCTGCGATGAATGTCAACTGTTCGACATCTTTCAGCCATGTTTTCAACAGTCTGCTGAGAAAACTATGAGTCGGAGGATAATAAAATTGTGCAAACTTGACGGTTGGTATGAGCTGTTTACACCAGAAGTGATGTCATCATGCGCATCATACATATGTTCATTCGCTATAGTTTGGTCTGGTTTCATTTGAACACGCCTCGTATGTATGAGAGAGTGATAGTTTTATCTGAAATAAATATCTTATTATAGGGTTTCTAGGCATTCTTAAATCACAACTTTACCTGATTGAGCTTTCAATACTTCATCATTATGTGTCCCTTTTTACACCAGTAGGAGGAGCATGAGGCCACTACTATAGTTGGTCTCCTTGCAGAAAGTCTGTGTCAATGCATTATATGAGGTCAGCTGAAAAAGTTCCAGAACTTTTGAAATTGTATATCAATGTGACATCATAGCAACTTCCAGTCAGGGACACTGCCTAGCAATGACTTTCTTAAATAACTGACTTTTTCCTTTTTTTTCAGTTGTGATTGTTAATCGTCCTGTAGCCGATTGTTTACGTGAGTGCAGATTGTATTTTGCGTTTCTCGAGAGCTGTGAATTTCATGAGCAACGACAACATCAAGTTTTGCTTCAAGCTCACAAAGATGTTCACAGAGACTTATGAAATGTTGAAACAAGTTTATGGCAATAGGGCAATAACAACAAATCATACACTGTATTATGAATGGTTTAAACTATTTAGGGATGGTCGACAGTCAACAGATAACAATTTGCATTCGGGATGACCCACGACACCATCTGACAACACTCATGTTGCCAAGGTTTATGAGATGGTATGTTTTAATCAACATCTGACAGTTTAGAAAATAGCAGAAGCATGCAACATATGCATCAGATTATGCCATTATATTCTAACAAAGGACCATCTAGAGAAAAAGGAATGGATTGTGGGGAAACAACTCCTGGTTCCTCCACTATGACAATGTGCCAGCCCAGACATCACTGCTCGTTTTGGGATTTATTGACAAGAACAAAGACATGTGTGCTTCCCCACCCATCTCACCTGACCTGGCCCAAGCAGACTTTGTCAATTTTCCAATCTGAAATCCAGATGTAGATTTCCGAATGTGGAAGATATTAAGAGCAATTTGTAAACTGATCCAAGTATGATCCCCAAAACAGTTTATGAGGACTGCTTCCAGAAGTGAATACAGTGAAAAATGCTGACTAGGTTGTAGCTTTAAAATGTTATGCATAAAAAATTTGCACTTTTTTTAACACTTCATATGTGTTCTTGTTGAAGTAGTTTCTGTGGCACTTTGATTTATATAATTAAGTTGCAAGCTCCATACACAACTTTACTTAGTCACCTTTTACAACATGCATAATATGGGACAATTAGCCTATTCCATCTTCCCTACGTAGTGATCTTTGTATCTACACTGGGATCTCTGCATATATACAGTCAGTGTGTAACTAGCATAGTGAATAGAGTCTTTCGCAGTGTGTGACCTATTCAGTGCCAACTTCGTCCCAAGATTTCTTGTACCACTTTTATCCTGTTTTCTCCCATAATCTTTCATTTGTAAACCTGCCAAACCATTGCAAGCCCAGAATCTTTCTCTGAGATTGATTAACACTCTTGCAATCTCTTCATATTGGGTTGGGTCATCTGCTGTGTTTCTGCTTCATATAAATGGACAGACTTGACATTGGAGATGAGTCATCTGCTGTGTTTCTGCTTCATGTAAATGGACAGACTTGACATTGGAGATGAGTCATCTGCTGTGTTTCTGCTTCATGTAAATGGACAGACTTGACAATGGAGATGAGTCATCTGCTGTGTTTCTGCTTCATGTAAATGGACAGACTTGACATTAGAGGTAAGTCATCTGCTGTGTTTCTGCTTCATATAAATGGACAGACTTGACATTGGAGATGAGTCATCTGCTGTGTTTCTGCTTCATATAAATGGACAGACTTGACATTGGAGATGAGTCATCTGCAGTGTTTCTGCTTCATATAAATGGACAGACGACATTGGAGATAAGTCATCTGCTGTGTTTCTGCTTCATATAAATGGACAGACTTGACATTGGAGATGAGTCATCTGCAGTGTTTCTGCTTCATATAAATGGACAGACTTGACATTGGAGATGAGTCATCTGCAGTGTTTCTGCTTCATATAAATGGACAGACTTGACATTGGAGATAAGTCATCTGCTGTGTTTCTGCTTCATATAAATGGACAGACGACATTGGAGATAAGTCATCTGCTGTGTTTCTGCTTCATATAAATGGACAGACTTGACATTGGAGATGAGTCATCTGCAGTGTTTCTGCTTCATATAAATGGACAGACTTGACATTGGAGATGAGTCATCTGCAGTGTTTCTGCTTCATATAAATGGACAGACTTGACATTGGAGATAAGTCATCTGCTGTGTTTCTGCTTCATATAAATGGACAGACTTGACATTGGAGATGAGTCATCTGCAGTGTTTCTGCTTCATATAAATGGACAGACTTGACATTGGAGATAAGTCATCTGCTGTGTTTCTGCTTCATATAAATGGACAGACTTGACATTGGAGATAAGTCATCTGCTGTGTTTCTGCTTCATATAAATGGACAGACTTGACATTGGAGATGAGTCATCTGCTGTGTTTCTGCTTCATATAAATGGACAGACTTGACATTGGAGATGAGTCATCTGCTGTGTTTCTGCTTCATATAAATGGACAGACTTGACATTGGAGATGAGTCATCTGCTGTGTTTCTGCTTCATATAAATGGACAGACTTGACATTGGAGATGAGTCATCTGCTGTGTTTCTGCTCCATATAAATGAACAAACTTGACACTGAAGTTGAACATCCTAAGCTTGGTATGCATTCTATTATGTTAGAGTTCCAATGTTTTTGTCAATGTGTCTTTCAGTTTGATTGGATATAATTTTAAAATTTTTGTCTTTTCTGCATGGATTTTTAGCCCTGCTTGCTGGGAGATTTGGTCTAGTGCTTCTGTCTTCCTCTGCATTTGTAGTTGATTAAATGATAGAAGAGCCATGTCAGCTGCAAAAATTCAAGTCCTCCTACTAAATTCCATTTCTCTCATTGGCTGTAGTTTATTTCATAATCCAATCGACCACCAGTAGGAACACAAAAATCTGATAAAAGTCATCAATGATGAACCCCAGATCTGATGTTAATAGGTGCTGTAAGTTGTGCCGCGTGCATCACTCTGCACTGCATGTTCTCTCATACGTCTGTTTAATTATGATGGTGAACTTTTGTGATATCCTTTAGTGCCTTAATAGTAAGAAGGCTAGCTATGGCAATGCAGAGACTGAACAGCGTGAAGAAATTAGGGCAGGGCACCAACAAAACGATAAAAGTAAAAGTCTTGAGAGCCTGTGTTTTTCCTGTGGCAGCTTATGGCTGGGAAGCATGGACGATTACCAAAACTTCTAGACAAAGAATGGAATCCTTCGAGTCAAAATGTTACAGAAAGATCCTCAGAATACCCTGGACAGAGAAAAGAACAAATGTAGACATTCGGCAAGAGTTGAGCATAGAGGAGAACTGGTTTATCAATTCCATTTTGGCTAGAAAATGCAAATACTTTGGTCACATCAAGAGACACAACGGTCTTGAGAGGACGGTGATGGAAGGTATGGTGCCAGGCAAAAGAGGAAGGGGTAGACCAAGAAGACGATGGCACATAGATATCCAGGAGTGCCTTAGTATGACAGTGGCGGAAGCTGGAGTTTTGGCAAGGGAACGAGTTTCTTTCAGACAGACTGTGATGGGAGCGAAGTTCTACAAAGGACATGCTACATGAAAAGAAGCTTTAGTAGTTTCTAAAGAGTGTCCCTTTCCAATCTGGCAATGGCCTTTCAAAGTAGATCATCCTAGTCACATCACTCTCTGATCTACCCAGGTGTAAATGGAACCTTGACTCTGTTTGTTATAGTTAGGGACAGTAAGATAATAAGGAAGAAAACTGCTTGATCCAACTCACACAAAAAGTGGAGACCTTGCACAATTCAGTCTCAATCACATTATCCTGAACAATATATGAGATTATCATGTTTTGCTAATACAGCAATAAACCCTCCAAGGATCACTTACTGGGAAGGAAAGAATATGCCCACTGCACATCTACACATCATGTAAAAGGTGACTGAGGAAAGAGTTTAGCATAGGGTTAGCAGCCTCATTATGTAAAACCAATTTCTTCGGAAACCACAACTGCAAAATCACACAAAGCGTTTTGTGCAGGCTTAATAGAGAAGGCCAACTATAGTGAGGTGGGCCTGTACTCTGGCTTCCTGTCCTGGAGAAGGCCAACTATAGTGGCGGTAGTCCCGTACTCTGGAGTCCTGTCCTGGAGAAGGCCAACTGTAGTGGGGGTAGTCCTGTATTCTGGTGTCCTGTCCTGGAGAAGGCCAACTGTAGTGGTGATAGTCCTGTATTCTGGTGTCCTGTCCTGGAGAAGGCCAACTATAGTTGGGGTAGTCCTGTATTCTGGTGTCCTGTCCTGGAGAAGGCCAACTATAGTGGTGGTAGTCCTGTATTCTGGTGTCCTGTCGTGGAGAAGGCCAACTATAGTGGTGGTAGTGCTGTATTCTAGAGTCCTGTCCTGGAGAAGGCCAACTGTAGTGGTGGTAGTCCTGCATTCTGGAGTCCTGTCCTGGAGAAGGCCAACTATAGTGGGGTGGGTCTGTGCTTTGGCTTCCTGTCCTGGAGAAGGCCAACTATAGTGGCGGTAGTCCCGTACTCTGGAGTCCTGTCCTGGAGAAGGCCAACTGTAGTGGGGGTAGTCCTGTATTCTGGTGTCCTGTCCTGGAGAAGGCCAACTGTAGTGGTGATAGTCCTGTATTCTGGTGTCCTGTCCTGGAGAAGGCCAACTATAGTGGTGGTAGTGCTGTATTCTAGAGTCCTGTCCTGGAGAAGGCCAACTGTAGTGGTGGTAGTCCTGCATTCTGGAGTCCTGTCCTGGAGAAGGCCAACTATAGTGGGGTGGGTCTGTGCTTTGGCTTCCTGTCCTGGAGAAGGCAACTCTAATGGGGTGGGCCTGGGCTCTCACTAAATGAATAAGGGACAAGAAGAACTCAGCAATATGAAAGAAAATATTTTTATGTATGTTTTTATTGCTTCACTTCTCTGTTTCTTGAGCCTTAAATATTGTGTATTGTTTGTATCCATAAGAGAATGGAAGTTTCCTAAATAAGGATAATTTGAGATTATTACTGGTCTTCCATTGTGCAGCTTGTCCTTCAACCAGCCTACATCTACAATGACTGAGTGCTATATGTTTTGTGCAGTTAATGTTAGAGACATGACCAAGTGTCCCCGGTGTCTGCAAGTGGCCATGCTTGATAAGTGCAATCAAACATGATTTGTGTCTATTATGTCAATATGTCATAATGAATCCTATAAGAACTCTGTTCAATTTCCCACCTTGGAATGCCAAGGTGATCTAGCATGCTTCAGCCAACTTCTTATATATATATTTGTTGATGTTACTGGGTTTGAAAGTAAGACAAACAATCTGCAATGCAACCTGCCGGGCATAAGAAGCTACTAAGGAGGGTTGTGTGTGTGACCAGCTGCTAAATCTTCCATAAACCATAAGAAAAATGAAGAAGACCTCAACACCTATGAAAGATGAGTGACCAAGTCAAATTAGACTAAAGAGGGTTGTACATTAGGCTGGCTACCTCACCCTGTAGAAATCGTAAATCATAAGAAAAAGAAAAGACCTCTACACCACATAGTAAAAGAGGAGTGTCTAAGTTTATTCATCTTGTTGGTTACCAAATCTGTAATGGGTGAAATACATCTTTTAATGAAAGAGATTAGCTATAATGGTAACGACTGAGGTATTGACAGGCGTGTACTGGGGCACATATTGCTAGCCCCATGACAACCTTCCTTAGTCACCTTTTATGATATACTTGAAAGGTTGCAGTGGTGCTCTTTCTTTCTTCCGCACCTCCCCACATCCAGGTACCACCCATGTTCCTGTGGTACATAAATGTTTGGTTAACTCCACAGTCTTGAAAATGTTACCATTTTGGCTGTTTATTAATTCCCAGTTTATATATTTGTTGACATGTATACTTTACTTGTACCTAATGAAACTTTAAATTCAACACACTTCATGAATATAAAGTAAAATCAATGGTAAATATTTCAATCAAATACATGTTGCTCCAACAGAACTGGTACAATCATATTAACAAGTTGTAGATTGCAAAGAAACAAGAACCCTGGAAGCAACAGAATAGTTATTTTATTGAAGAGTACGTTGAATCACTTGAAAAACCTAAAGTCTTTTATATTTTATAATCGATTGTTTTTCAGATATTAAAGGTACCCATGTTCATTAGGTGTTTCATAAGAAGGAAAATCATAATATTTTGTGGCAGGAGACAAGGCTGATAGATGAAGAGAAAATTACAAAGTCAACAAACAGTTTGTAATTCTACATTATAACATAGGGGAAAATAAAAAACAGAGGTAAACAGAGCAGAGAAATTGTGGGCATATTTGATCATCCATGCCAGTTGGCATTCACTTGGAAGAGAAGTTTCTCTTAGTGGTTACATAATTGAATAGTGAAGGAACTCATTTTAACTTGAGCTTAGATGAAAATAAAACTGCATAAGAGAATATTACCAGTGTGTATTACATTTCTATTAACACCATCACATATGATTCATTTCTGTAAATTAATTTTTATTGTAATCACAACAAAAAATGCAGAAATTTTTCTATCATTCAAGTTCTACATTATCTTTTAGTTATCTTCTTTCTCCTACCTCCAAGTGCTCTTTATCTGGACCTGTTTTTTTTTTGTTCTGTTCTGTACTAGGAGTCGACTTCACTGCACTACGGGCATACCCATAGGTGCTCAGTCTCTCACAGCAGATGGCACAAAGTGTGGATGCTGATGGTGCCTGTAGCCTGTTGGTTATACACCTTCCTGTTTCGTCCTCTCAGATTTTCTGATCCCCTGAATCCTAATTTGATTCCAAAGTGCCGCAGCCTGTGCTCGCAAACTCATCCAAAGCAGTGTCATTTTCCTTCACTATGTCACCTTTATCCATGTCTGCTGTGCCTGTTATGGGTGCGTGTGACGCCAAAAAATCAGCTCGCTCGTTGCCCGGAACAGCATGACCAGGACAGTAGATCCACACCAGCCCCTGGAGTTTTGAGGTCTCCAGCGCTGCTATCCACTCATGTCGTAGCCACCCATTCTCCACCTTCCGAAGTAGTGTTTGGGAGTCTGACACGATGACTGCTCCTGTTGAAGATGTCTGAGACAACTACCTCAGAGCTTCAGTCACCGCCTCCATCTCCATTCTCATACTTGATGTGGCAGTCTCGTATGCACCATTTCGTTCAGCAACGATCCGGTCTCTTATTCTAGCCAAGAAACCCCAGCCTGATGTTCCACCACTTCGTTCAGCAACGATCCGGTCTCTTATTCTAGCAGAGAAACCCCAGCCTGATGTTCCACCACTTCGTTCAGCAACGATCCGGTCTCTTATTCTAGCAGAGAAACCCCAGCCTGATGTTCCACCACTTCGTTCAGCAACAACCCTGTCTCTTATTCTAGCCAAGAAACCCCAGCCTGATGTTCCACCACTTCGTTCAGCAACAATCCGGTCTCTTATTCTAGCCGAGAAACCCCAGCCTGATGTTCCACCACTTCGTTCAGCAACAATCCGGTCTCTTATTCTAGCCGAGAAACTTCAGCCTGATGTTCCACTACTTTGCACCGACCCATCAGTGTATATGATGGTATCACTTTCATGCAAGTTGGCGCCTATCAGCCGGTTGACTTCGAGCTATTTCGCCCCTTCCTACATTCACTGCCCATGGTTATGATGACCGTGTGGTACTCTGTTAGTGTATCCCCAGTGCAGATTAATCCAAACAAGGCCGGTGTGATGTGGTGTGCATTGAACAACTGTTTTTTTAAAATTGATCCAACCAAATGCATTCCAGGTCTTTCCATCTTTGTGTTGGACTAAGTATGACATCACTGATCTTTCAGTTTGAATGTTTGCACACTGGGTTGGAAACTACCATATTAAAGAAAATAGGGGGGGGGGGGGGGGGGTTTATAGCTGAGAGTTAAGGCACTCACCTCTCAAAAAAAACAAATGAAAGAGCAAAGCAGTGGGCTGTTTGAATTTCATGTTTGAAGCATTTCCTAATCTCAAGGAAGGTGAGACCTATATGTAGTCCTATTGGAGATGGATAATAAGCTCAGATGTCCTGTATACACACTGTGCATATAAAAGAACCTTTGGTACTGAAAATTAAAAAGATCAGGCTGTCAATGATATTCAGGCAACAAATTCTAATGGTAAAGATATCCCTACCCAATAGTTTGCTAGCATGAATATCACTCCTACATCATGCAAAGACACAACAGGCAAATCATATGTTTGTCTGCACACTCATTTGCAAGTATATACAAAGACCTCTACACCCCCATGGTAGAAGAGGTGGCACTAAGTGAAGTGATATTACTCCCTACTATATTTTCATATCTTTTTTTTTAAATGTCTTCATCTGCTCCTCTAGATATATTTTCTCTTAACTCTAGCACTTTTCGTTAATTCTTCTTCGTCTGCATGATTTTCCAGAGAATTATATTTTCATTTCTTAGTTGCATTAGTTTGATAGTGATTAAAATGTTATTTCTTCTTGGTCATTCTTTTAAATATCCATGAGATTTGAAAGTTCTTTTTTGTCTTGAGTCTATATCTCAAACATTTATGTCCTTTTTATTTATTGTTGTGTAATTTAATTTAGTATGCAAATTCCTACTTTGTACATGGGTATAGCTCAAACAGAGGAGATTGAAAGTGGATGTGATGAATAAATTAGATTACTTTTTTAAGGTTCTCTTCATAATCTGAATTTTGCTAAAGGTTAGTGCTTTATTTATTTGTTGTTGGTCTAGTAAATTGATGACATACCATGATATTTTTTTTTCATTGCAAATGGGCACCATTTTGCTATGACATTTTAGATGATTTATTACTATGCAGAATTATTTCTCTCTCTATTCCTCTTTCTCTTTTTTCCTCTATTGTTATCACTCACAAACAGGCACAAATGCACATACACACGTGCATACACACATATATACAAACATACACACAATTAAGAGAAAGAAGCTCGAGTGTCATTCCCTCTGTGTGATAGATACAAGTTATTTTACATTTTAAAATTTTAGTTTTAAAACATGTTTTTTTTACTGAACCTTCATACGCTAATGCAGATATGAGGATTTGACTAAACATGCAACAACTTTTACAATTCAGCAGAACTATCTGAGCTGATCACAGAAGATATGTTAGCCTCTATATAAATGTACTTTTACATTATGATTTCGGTTAAATGTGCACAAGAATACTTGATGCAATTGTGCAGCAATTATAATTTAATCTTATCATCTAGATTCATATTATTTCAAAATCACACATTCATATTACTTCTCCATGAGGAGACCGTCTCCATTACTCTGGAGGACGGAATAGAACTACTTCATTCTACTATGCATATCGTAAAGTGTAACTAAGTACATGAGAATGGTAATGTCTGCATCAAACAAAGGGCCACAGAAACAACCTCAGCAAAGGTACATTAAGGGTTACGTGCAGGCTCCTGCAAGTTGGTCAACTGTAAAGGATGCCCCATGCTCATGCAGGCTCCTGCAAGTTGGTCAACTGTAAAGGATGCCCCATGCTCATGCAGGCTCCTGCAAGTTGGTCAACTGTAAAGGATGCCCCATGCTCATGCAGGCTCCTGCAAGTTGGTCAACTGTAAAGGATGCCCCATGCTCATGCAGGCTCCTGCAAGTTGGTCAACTGTAAAGGATGCCCCATGCTCATGCAGGCTCCTGCAAGTTGGTCAACTGTAAAGGATGCCCCATGCTCATGCAGGCTCCTGCAAGTTGGTCAACTGTAAAGGATGCCCCATGCTCATGCAGGCTCCTGCAAGTTGGTCAACTGTAAAGGATGCCCCATGCTCATGCAGGCTCCTGCAAGTTGGTCAACTGTAAAGGATGCCCCATGCTCATGCAGGCTCCTGCAAGTTGGTCAACTGTAAAGGATGCCCCATGCTCATGCAGGCTCCTGCAAGTTGGTCAACTGTAAAGGATGCCCCATGCTCATGCAGGCTCCTGCAAGTTGGTCAACTGTAAAGGATGCCCCATGCTCATGCAGGCTCCTGCAAGTTGGTCAACTGTAAAGGATGCCCCATGCTCATGCAGGCTCCTGCAAGTTGGTCAACTGTAAAGGATGCCCCATGCTCATGCAGGCTCCTGCAAGTTGGTCAACTGTAAAGGATGCCCCATGCTCATGCAGGCTCCTGCAAGTTGGTCAACTGTAAAGGATGCCCCATGCTCATGCAGGCTCCTGCAAGTTGGTCAACTGTAAAGGATGCCCCATGCTCATGCAGGCTCCTGCAAGTTGGTCAACTGTAAAGGATGCCCCATGCTCATGCAGGCTCCTGCAAGTTGGTCAACTGTAAAGGATGCCCC
Organism: Ariolimax columbianus; assembly: GCA_036924085.1. Taxonomy (NCBI): domain Eukaryota; kingdom Metazoa; phylum Mollusca; class Gastropoda; order Stylommatophora; family Arionidae; genus Ariolimax; species Ariolimax columbianus. The sequence continues at coordinate 5,217,289 of JAVGWX010000012.1, read as the reverse complement.
ATGCTCATGCAGGCTCCTGCAAGTTGGTCAACTGTAAAGGATGCCCCATGCTCATGCAGGCTCCTGCAAGTTGGTCAACTGTAAAGGATGCCCCATGCTCATGCAGGCTCCTGCAAGTTGGTCAACTGTAAAGGATGCCCCATGCTCATGCAGGCTCCTGCAAGTTGGTCAACTGTAAAGGATGCCCCATGCTCATGCAGGCTCCTGCAAGTTGGTCAACTGTAAAGGATGCCCCATGTTCATGCAGGCTCCTGCAAGTTGGTCAACTGTAAAGGATGCCCCATGCTCATGCAGGCTCCTGCAAGTTGGTCAACTGTAAAGGATGCCCCATGCTCATGCAGGCTCCTGCAAGTTGGTCAACTGTAAAGGATGCCCCATGCTCATGCAGTCTCCTGCAAGTTGGTCAACTGTAAAGGATGCCCCATGCTCATGCAGGCTCCTGCAAGTTGGTCAACTGTAAAGGATGCCCCATGCTCATGCAGGCTCCTGCAAGTTGGTCAACTGTAAAGGATGCCCCATGCTCATGCAGGCTCCTGCAAGTTGGTCAACTGTAAAGGATGCCCCATGCTCATGCAGGCTCCTGCAAGTTGGTCAACTGTAAAGGATGCCCCATGCTCATGCAGGCTCCTGCAAGTTGGTCAACTGTAAAGGATGCCCCATGCTCATGCAGGCTCCTGCAAGTTGGTCAACTGTAAAGGATGCCCCATGCTCATGCAGGCTCCTGCAAGTTGGTCAACTGTAAAGGATGCCCCATGCTCATGCAGGCTCCTGCAAGTTGGTCAACTGTAAAGGATGCCCCATGCTCATGCAGGCTCCTGCAAGTTGGTCAACTGTAAAGGATGCCCCATGCTCATGCAGGCTCCTGCAAGTTGGTCAACTGTAAAGGATGCCCCATGCTCATGCAGGCTCCTGCAAGTTGGTCAACTGTAAAGGATGCCCCATGCTCATGCAGGCTCCTGCAAGTTGGTCAACTGTAAAGGATGCCCCATGCTCATGCAGGCTCCTGCAAGTTGGTCAACTGTAAAGGATGCCCCATGCTCATGCAGGCTCCTGCAAGTTGGTCAACTGTAAAGGATGCCCCATGCTCATGCAGGCTCCTGCAAGTTGGTCAACTGTAAAGGATGCCCCATGCTCATGCAGGCTCCTGCAAGTTGGTCAACTGTAAAGGATGCCCCATGCTCATGCAGGCTCCTGCAAGTTGGTCAACTGTAAAGGATGCCCCATGCTCATGCAGGCTCCTGCAAGTTGGTCAACTGTAAAGGATGCCCCATGCTCATGCAGGCTCCTGCAAGTTGGTCAACTGTAAAGGATGCCCCATGCTCATGCAGGCTCCTGCAAGTTGGTCAACTGTAAAGGATGCCCCATGCTCATGCAGGCTCCTGCAAGTTGGTCAACTGTAAAGGATGCCCCATGCTCATGCAGGCTCCTGCAAGTTGGTCAACTGTAAAGGATGCCCCATGCTCATGCAGGCTCCTGCAAGTTGGTCAACTGTAAAGGATGCCCCATGCTCATGCAGGCTCCTGCAAGTTGGTCAACTGTAAAGGATGCCCCATGCTCATGCAGGCTCCTGCAAGTTGGTCAACTGTAAAGGATGCCCCATGCTCATGCAGGCTCCTGCAAGTTGGTCAACTGTAAAGGATGCCCCATGCTCATGCAGGCTCCTGCAAGTTGGTCAACTGTAAAGGATGCCCCATGCTCATGCAGGCTCCTGCAAGTTGGTCAACTGTAAAGGATGCCCCATGCTCATGCAGGCTCCTGCAAGTTGGTCAACTGTAACGGATGCTCCATGCTCATGCAGGCTCCTGCAAGTTGGTCAACTGTAAAGGATGCCCCATGCTCATGCAGGCTCCTGCAAGTTGGTCAACTGTAAAGGATGCCCCATGCTCATGCAGGCTCCTGCAAGTTGGTCAACTGTAAAGGATGCCCCATGCTCATGCAGGCTCCTGCAAGTTGGTCAACTGTAACGGATGCCCCATGCTCATGCAGGCTCCTGCAAGTTGGTCAACTGTAAAGGATGCCCCATGCTCATGCAGGCTCCTGCAAGTTGGTCAACTGTAAAGGATGCCCCATGCTCATGCAGGCTCCTGCAAGTTGGTCAACTGTAAAGGATGCCCCATGCTCATGCAGGCTCCTGCAAGTTGGTCAACTGTAAAGGATGCCCCATGCTCATGCAGGCTCCTGCAAGTTGGTCAACTGTAAAGGATGCCCCATGCTCATGCAGGCTCCTGCAAGTTGGTCAACTGTAAAGGATGCCCCATGCTCATGCATGCTCCTGCAAGTTGGTCAACTGTAAAGGATGCCCCATGCTCATGCAGGCTCCTGCAAGTTGGTCAACTGTAAAGGATGCCCCATGTTCATGCAGGCTCCTGCAAGTTGGTCAACTGTAAAGGATGCCCCATGCTCATGCAGGCTCCTGCAAGTTGGTCAACTGTAAAGGATGCCCCATGCTCATGCAGGCTCCTGCAAGTTGGTCAACTGTAAAGGATGCCCCATGCTCATGCAGGCTCCTGCAAGTTGGTCAACTGTAAAGGATGCCCCATGCTCATGCATGCTCCTGCAAGTTGGTCAACTGTAAAGGATGCCCCATGCTCATGCAGGCTCCTGCAAGTTGGTCAACTGTAAAGGATGCCCCATGCTCATGCAGGCTCCTGCAAGTTGGTCAACTGTAAAGGATGCCCCATGCTCATGCAGGCTCCTGCAAGTTGGTCAACTGTAAAGGATGCCCCATGCTCATGCAGGAGTGAAAAAAGATGCATGATTCACATTAATGGAAATCATTAGTTTAGAAAGTTATTCATTCACATTATTGTATGCCCTATGTTCACAAATAGGCAAGTTATTTATTCACCCTATTGTATGTTATATGTCAACAAAATAGAAGGTCATTCATTCATATAATTGCATGTCAAATGTCCATAAAAAGGAAGGTTCATATTATTGAAACCACAAAACTGGTGTCATTTATATCTTGCACTAAATTATTATTTCAATTGTATGTTAAGGTATCGGTTTAAAATATTCAGTGATTTATATTTTTAACTGAAAAATATAATAGTTTACTTAACGAGTGTTAGAAAGTTGGGGATTTTTTCTCTCGTTATTTGTTTACTTTTAATGTTCTTTCTCTACTTTCATTAGTTACAGGTCAGGCTGTGTTTTTATATGATTGCATACGTATCTATTGTACAGAGGTAATGTAACGTAGCATTACAATTTTTATACTCAATATAATTAACATACTACATTAGAACTTACTTGTAAGTGTTAATATGTTAATATAACGTTTTATAAAGGGCAGATATATATAGTTTTACAATGTTAATGACAAGTCTTTGTATATAGCAAATACATTGGTTATGGCATATTCAGCCTTCTGATATACCTTCTCTGCTGCACTGGTAACATTCTGTTTTGTTATTTAGATTATTAACTGTTATTGTTCATTAATTCTTAAATATGTAATAACAAGCAAGACAAATGTTGATAGTATTTAAAGCCAGTTCTTAATCAGGGTTAATGGACTCACTGTCCATAAGGAAACAGAGTGTTTCACCCTAATAATAATTGTAATTATTTAATTAAAATGTCTTTTTTTAAAATTACAATGAATCAAATTGCTAAAGAAACTGCCATTTGGTAGCGCACATGGCATGCTTTAGCATGTGTTTCGTAGAAGGTTGTAAACAGCGTTACATCCCTGACCCATGTGGAGTGAAAAATGGACTGAATGATTACACATATATCACATCATGATTCTTAAGTACCTCTATGTGATGCATCTTGATAACAGGTAATCTTCGAGTCCTCAAATTATCTGTCTGGAAATCCAAATCTCAGTGGCCACAAGATAATTCTCAAACATCTTCAGAGCTGAAGCATTACGAACAGCCACTATAACCATTATGGAAAAACAAGGACAATGCCAGAGACAAAATAGTTTTCCTTACAGACTCCCTATCAGTAAAAATGGCCTATAACTATAAAAACAATGAATTAGAAAGCCTCCAGAGATACTCATGATTATTAGTTACAATTTCAACAGAGTGAAAATTCTGTATATTCCTGCACACTAGAAAATACACGGAAACAGGGCAGATGGATTAGCCAGAAAGAGAGGAAGCAAATTTCAAACTGAAGACAGGTCTACATATGAAGAAATATCAGTGCTTTAGAATACAGCAGTGCACTCCTGAGAACATGCTCATAAACTAATGTAGAATCCCTAGACAGAGTGCAGAACAATACTCTGTACCTTAATAGTGGAACAATTAGGAATACATCCACTGCTGCATGTGAATTCATGTGAATGTGGAACCCCTTGAGTTGCGAAGAGATATGGCCGGTACGGAAGCTTATGAGAGTAGCAAAAGAATGATCAAATCCTGCCGAAGATGGATGTTTTGGACTGAATGGTGCAAATATCGCAGTCAAGCTGTAAACTAGCGACACATATTCAGGTAGTGGAAGATTAAGAATGATCGAAGAAGAAGAAGAATGACCAAAGACTGTCCAAATAGACATACATCTTATAGAAGAAATGGCAACAAAAGCAGATAATAAAACAAAGGTCAGTCCTCCACCATGTCAATGTGATTAAAGACAGATATCACCTCCCAGACAAAAGACAAGAAACACAGAGAGAAACAAGAAATTTACCACCATATACATGTCTAAAAATGCCAAAAATTGAAACAAAACTAACAGATAATACAACAAGAAGTTTTGATCCAGAAAGTCTTATGAGCGCATCATAGAGAACGATTGACGCCTTCCCCGAAGAATGGATGCATGGATATTCTGATGGGTCTGCTTTTAAGGCCACTATTAAAATAGGGTATGGAGTCTACAAAGAGTATCCAGACAGATCATCTGATGCGCTGTTTGATGCCTGTGAGACATATGTTAGAACTATGAGGCAGAAATGACATCAGGAGAGGTAGCTCTGTGCTGCTTTGAGGACTGTATTTGATTCTTTCCAATCAAGAGCCAATGGCATCATAATCTTTACACACTCATTATCTTCCCTCAAGCTCTGGAAGATGGTGGTCATTGTAAGCCTTAACTTACCCGGGTATCCCTAGATGTCAACCAGCTCATCACATCCCATGAAGTCAGAATAGTTATGCACTGTATCCCTAGTCACTCAAATACGTATGGCAATGACAAAGCAGACAGACTGGCTAATCGCTACTGAAGACTGTGAACAATGGCAAAGCAGACAGACTGACTAAGAAGGGATCAAGTCAAGAACAACAATACACACCAACAACTGTACAGACAGTCAAATCGCTACTGAAGACTGTGAACTATGGCAAAGGCAAAGGCCGCCATCCATCGTAGACGATGATGGCATAATTAATTTTGCTAATGCTATTTTTAGTAAGGATTAACTGCGCTACTTTTTATCCTCACTCTCTCGTCTCGTGCCTCCCAATCCCAGTGGCAAGTCAAGGACAATACGACTAGGGGGCGACTACGAGATGCAGGGGACTCCGCATTAAGCACCTGTGAAAAGACGGCGGAGCCCGGAGTCGAACCCACACCACCCGATTACGAGGCCGACGGCTTAACCACTTCGCCACGGAATCCATGTGGCGAAAATAAACAGATGGTTGAACATGATCTACTAGCTCCATGAGAGGAGCAGAATGACAACATGGCCTTCCCAAACCCAGGATAAATTGTATGGCAATGAGAGAAGTCTTAGATGAACCACCAAGCTTATGGGGGAAAATAGGTGTGATTACTTAAGAGCTAACGAATAAGAAGTTATCTACTTAATGTTCATTGATCAAGTCACTACAATACAACAATTTGATTACCATTGCAGGGTTCCAACTATGGGATCTAGTAGTCGTATAAAGAATCTAGCGATTTCTTATCCGAGCCATTCTTGTCATGAAAAATCTAGAGCCATAATGACAAGGACAACTAATATGTCACCACTCATCAATAACGAAACATGCAAATTCCTCAACATGACATGGACTGCAAAAGAGCAAAAGCAATTCAGCTTTAATGAGCACCACAATATGCTATAGTATTTTGTGTTCATTAATAGGCAGCATAGACACTGTAAAACATATACTTTGTCTTGCCTTAATTTGTCTTGTTTTTTTTTTAAAGTATGGTGAGTCACATTTTCATGTAGGTCTAATTGTATTTTGCAAGAGATCGTAAGCCATCTTAAATCAGCTCTGAACGAAAACTATAACCAATAGATACAAAATAAAGAGATATGCATTTTGCAACAACATTGTGTTGGAGCACAGTTGAAAACAAGAGATATAGTTGAACCTGAACATTCACTAGTGAAGGCAGAAAATAGATGAACTAAAGAAGTCAGAAGATTATGATGTCATAATGTAGATGGATTGAATGGATAGGGACACTAAAATAGCCCTTAATAACAAGACTCAAACCTTGATACCAGTCTTTGAACTCACAACATAGAAGAGTTCTTTTTTCTGTGCTTTCTAATAAATTGTAAAAAGTTCAATTCATCCTCACAAAATATCAAACTTGATTCTTATTTTGTTGAAAACTGCAATGACGTTATAGATACTGCATTGTTAAGAAAATAGAAATGGCTGTGGTGTGTCATGTGCATGACTGACAACAAACACAAAAAGTGACATTCTGTTGTCCCTAAAACTTTAAGCATCCATTCAAATCCCCATCAATGAGATAAAGAGATTGCCTGAGTAAAGCCCTTAGTCTACTATGGTACTCCAAGGCAAAAGACAGAAATGAGCTCAAACAACATTTGACTACCTGGAATCAAACATTTGTTTTGTCTGACTGAATGCAAGGATTACAGATAGATTCCATAGTTTGCCTTTTTCATCATTTTTAAGCTGTACATTGCTAGATTATTGTTATGCCCTTATACAAGGCAAATAATCATCTATGAGGGCTGATCAAAACGTATCTGACCTTACGCTAGAAAAAAAAAAACCAACTTAAAAATTTAGTTCAAAACCTAATCCACTTTGAAACAGGCACCCTCTGAATTGACATACTGCTCTCAGCGTTGCTCCCACTGCTTGAAGCATTTCTGGATGTCTTTTTTGAAGTCCTTATCAGACACATCATCATATTTGTCTTGGTTTCTTCTATGTCAATAAATCTCAGCCCTTTGAGTGGCACCTTGTTTTGAAAAAAGTCTAAAGTCGCAGGAAGTCACCCACATCTGGGGAGTAGTGTGAGGGCCAAACCTGTCCAATACCATGTTTTAGCCAAAAATTTGTGATTCTAGAAATGCTTTCAGCAGTGCTCGCACTGTGTCAACCCAGAAGGAGCCTACTTTGAAAGGGATTAGGGTTTGAATTAAATATATAAGTTAGTCAGGTTTTTTTTCCAGCCTAAGGCAGGATACTATTTTATCAACCCTTATAATCAGTCTCAAAACTGGGTTAAATCACCATTATTAGCAGAGGGAAAAGGTAGACATTGATGAAAATATTTTATCTTAGATTTAGCAACTAACAGAGAGAATGTGAAGTATTATTTCTGAACTATTATAATATTTTTTGCATGTTGTTTCCTGCATGAATGCACATACCGGTTGAACTGAGCTCGGTGACAAGCTGAACCCGTTGAAAGGAAGATTTTGTTAATATGTTTAAGTAATCATGACCTTGGTGGTTGTTACGTTTTATAATATTGTTATTGTTAATTTGCTTTAAGTATTCAGAAAATAGTTTTCCGTTAAATCAGGAATTGAGATGTCTTGACAAAAAGAGACATTTAGAATCACTTGAAATTGGTCACATTCTAATGAATGAACATTCATGCTTCAGTGATTCTGGAGGAAAGACTCTTAGTAAGACATGAGGAGAGCAAAATATGAAGTGCTTGTGCTCATTAATAATATTGTATATTTTCTGAAGCTATTATTTTTCTTTTTGCTTTTCATTGGATGAATAAACAGATAAGATTACGCAGCCTGGAATATAAGTTAGAAGAATGATTGAACAAAATAAATCATAATCTGGCATGTAAAATATTTTGGCCATGTAAAAATACTTGTCTTTGTGACCTTGTCCGCATGTATAAGCATACTTCATCAAATGGCATAACTTGCTGATAACAATACTGCACAGAAATATACATGGCAAACGTACAAGAGGTAGACAGCGCTAAAAGTGGAAGGATAGGATTAAGAGATGACCAGGATAAAAGCCTGTCAGATTTCATCATCAAGACAAGAGATAGAAGTTTCTGTCGGTCCACGGCAGCCAACTCTCAATGTGAAGATAGCAACTGATCTGAACTGAGAATAATTAAACTGTTCAAAGAATTAAATGATCAACATGTACTTATAATTAACATTTGGTACATATTGCACATTCTAATAACTACACATTGTAATGTAGCCTTTTCCAATATAAATACAAATTGTTAAAGAATCAAATGAATACAACTTTGAATTTACCATTTAATAAAATAAAATACAAAATGGTATGCAAGTTTGCTAATGAATAAGAACACTTTTATTTGCATACTCATGCACTGAAAGAAGTATTTATTGCGTACGTACAAAATCGTTTCATTTACAGTTTATATCAAATCATTAGGTGTGCTTAATCTTTGAAGTCAATTCTGTAACAGAAGAGATTTTCAAACATTTGGTGTTGAGTTCCACATGCAAGTCTGGACAATGATCCTTTAAAAGTTAAGCATCGTTTAGCTAACACATTTCTAATCTGAATTGTGGTCCCATCTATGATACTACCTACATTAAAAAAATTATTTGTATGGATTGCCTCTGTTGAAGGAAACAGTGTTTTATATACATTTAAATATACAATCTAGTAACAACTGAAATATAATTTTAATGCATCCAGCTTTGGCAAGATATTGACATCAAACCAACTCACCTGTAGAATGTGTTTAAGCTTAGTATTGATGGCTTCAGACTGCAGTTTGAAATCACTCATTGTGTGGCACAACTTAAATAAATAGTTCAGATCTATGTTTATTAAAAAAAAGGCCTATAAATATATCTGCTTGGTTTTGTTCACATTTATATCACAATTGGATAAATTGTGGTATTTTACATTAAGGTACACTTTGTAGAAAACTATATCCCTTAGAGCTAGTTAATTTGAATTCATTGTATGTGGCTATTGTCTAACATGATAAATTATTGGACATTTTGCTTTTCTCACATCACATTTATCACCACTATTTTTATCTTTATCATTGTGATTGTTATAAATGCCACTTCAATTCTGACTGGTTGTTCAGGATAGTTTTAGCTATCATCAAATATCTGACATTCTCACCATTGTCACAGTTGTCACATCCTGCATAACATTATCACAACTGTCACCTCACTATCTGACATCACAACTGTCACCTCACTATCTGACATCAGGTCATTTCACTATCTCACATCACAACTGTCACCTCACTATCTGACATCACAACTGTCACCTCACTATCTCACATCACAACTGTCACCTCACTATCTGACATCACAACTGTCACCTCACTATCTCACATCACAACTGTCACCTCACTATCTGACATAACAACTGTCACCTCACTATCTGACATCACAACTGTCACCTCACTATCTCACATAACAACTGTCACCTCACTATCTGACATAACAACTGTCACCTCACTATCTCACATCACAACTGTCACTATCTCACATCACAACTGTCACCTCACTATCTGACATCAGGTCATTTCACTATCTCACATCACAACTGTCACCTCACTATCTGTCATAACAACTGTCACCTCACTATCTCACATCACAACTGTCACCTCACTATCTGTCATAACAACTGTCACCTCACTATCTCACATCACAACTGTCACCTCACTATCTGTCATAACAACTGTCACCTCACTATCTCACATCACAACTGTCACCTCACTATCTCACATCACAACTGTCACCTTGCTGTCTGACATCACAACTTTCACCTCACTATCTGACATCACAACTGTCATCTCACTATCACATCACAACTGTCACCTCACTATCTCACATCACAACTGTCACCTCACTATCTCACATCACAACTGTCACCTCACTATCTGTCATAACAACTGTCACCTCACTATCTCACATCACAACTGTCACTATCTCACATCACAACTGTCACCTCACTATCTGTCATAACAACTGTCACCTCACTATCTCACATCACAACTGTCACCTCACTATCTGACATCACAACTGTCATCTCACTATCACATCACAACTGTCACCTTGCTGTCTGACATCACAACTGTCATCTCACTGTCTGACATCACAACTGTCACCTCACAATCTCACATTACAACTGTCATCTCACTGTCTGACATTACATCTGTCATCTCACCATCTCACATCACAACTGTCACTTCACTGTCTGACATCACAACTGTCACCTCACTATCTCACATCACAACTGTCACCTTGCAGTCTGACATCACAACTGTCACCTCACTATCTCACATCACAACTGTCACCTCACTGTCTGACATCACAACTTTCACCTCACTATCTGACATCACAACTGTCATCTCACTATCACATCACAACTGTCACCTTGCTGTCTGACATTACAACTGTCACCTCACTATCTCACATCACAACTGTCACCTCACTGCCTGACATTACAACTGTCACCTCACTGTTTCACATCACAACTGTCACCTCACTGTCTGACATCACAACTGTCACTTCATTATCTGACATCACCACCTTTGTTACAACTATCATCTCATCTTGTCATTTACTTCACTATCTCAATTGGCACATCTTTGTAAGTGTCACATAATTCACGTAATTATCACCTGATAATATTATTACCATATCCTTGATGTATTTACCTCCTTTGTAACATGTTTACCAATATAATAGTTGTCCTCCCATACTTGACGTCACTTTTAACCCTACGTCAGTTGTCAAGCTCTGACATCAAGTACCCCATTGTTCGTTTTATCTTATTAGCCATGACATGTATTCCCTATTACCATCAGTAATGCCACCTATATTATCTTGTTACTCCTCAGCATTATTATCATCTTTGTTACTATCTACCTCCTCTTGTGCTGTTAAGTATTATTCTCATGTACCATTGTGTCAGAAGCAGACAGGAATCAGCTTGTCAGATTTGAATAAATTGTGTAAACGTTTTGTCTGCTTTCTTTGACAGATTACTATGATGTAAATAATAAAGTACAACACATTACCTGTCCCATACCCATAACTGGAGAGTTTTTGTCTCACATTTTATCTGAATGGATGTCTATCTGTAACGCTGACTGTATGGGATGTGACAGTTTGTCTGGTCTATCAGCCTCCTCAGTCACATCTACATTCACATACACACACACAAGCACACACGCACGCGCGTCTATCTATCTGTCTGACCCTAGATTTTCAAGAGCTCTATTTGTAACAGAGACGAGAATAGGGCCACTGCCACACTGAAAACATCTCGTAAAAGCAAACTAATACTACAGTCTAACTCAGCTTTCTCAGCCTTTTTACCAATTCCTTAACTCTTGAAATAATATCCATGCCTCAGGGAAACCCTACATACACATTATTATATATCATTATTAATATATTTATTTCTCTTTGAGAAACTTCAAGTTCGTAAAGAAAACATATATTTTAATGATAGCTCCAAAAAATACTTGATGATTTTCTTAAGTTTATTCATCATCATCAGTCCAGTAACCTAGAGGTACCGTTGTTGCAGTTTGTCGAACCAGTTCACGCCATGCGTCTCGATTTTTCTGCAGGGTGTTAGTTTCAGCTATAGACCTTCCCGTCCACTCTTTAATGTTGTTCCTCCCATCTCTTTTTTAGTCTCCCTCTCCCAGGCATAGTGAATTGCAGGGCAGTTTTGGACAGCCCCCGCGATCTTGACACATGTCAATATTTAATTGACAATACCAAATATATATATTTGCTCACTCTCTCTCTCTCTCTCTCTATATATATATATATATATATATATATATATATAGCAACTTCGATCCAACCTTGGAAGAAGCACTGCAAAATGCAATGATCGGTTCGAAACCAAAATAAATGATATTCCATCCATCATCGAAGCAAAGCGCACTGCTCTGCTTAACTACAAGTTCCTTCAAATTGCTGTTACTCTGCAATATCTAAAATACGTCAAGAGCCAAGTTCGGCAAACAGCTCGTCGCTGTGTTAATGAGTACTGGCCTTTTCTCAGTGAAAACATCCATACTGCAGCACAAATAGGCAATATCAGAGAAATGTATGATAAAAAAAAAAAGCTATTGGTCCGGTACACAGAAAACAGTGCTGCTCAAATCGATTAGTGGCGAGAAAATAATTAACAAAGTAAGGCAGATGGAGCGATTTGTAGAGCTCTACTCATACGACATTAGAGTTACTCCCACATCTCTTGATGTTGTTCAGGGATATCCTATAATGGAGGAGCTAGACATCGAACCAACTTTAGAATATCTCAAGACAGCCATTGGTGACTTGCATCTGGACAAAGCGAAGGGATCGCACCTGATCTGATCAAGCATTGTAAAAGCGTACTCTTAAAACTGTTACACTTGCTGCTATGTCAGAGTTGGAAAGAGGCCATCATACCTCAAGATATGAGGGATTCTAGAATTGTGACATTATACCAAAACGAAGGTGATAGAAATAGCTAATAATTACAGAGACATCTCACTGCTCAGTGTTGTTGGCAAAGTTTTTGCCAGAGTTATCTTACTGAGTGATCAAACTGTCTGAGCGCGTGTACCCAGAGTCACAATAAGGATTACGATCTGGAAGATCAGTGATCGACATGATCTTCTCTCTACGGCAGCTACAAGAAAATCACGCGAGCAGAACACGCCTTTTAATGCCCGCTTTCATCGACCTGACAAAAGCATTCGATTTCATTAGCAGGACTAGACATCAAAATCTTATCACAAATAGGGTGCCCTAACAAACTGCTACAGCTAACAGCGTTATTTCATGAGGATATGAAAGGCACAGTCCAATACGACGGTAATACATCACCTCCATTCAATATTCAATGTGGTGTTAAACAAGGCTGTGTCCTGGCCCCAACACTATTCTTTCCCTAGACCCCGAATTGGGTAATCGCATTGGCAGAACTACTTCCATATTTTCTTGTCTCAAAACACGGGTCTGGGAAAACCCCAAACTTACAGCCAAGACCAAGGCATGGTCTACGATGCATGTGTCGTCAGTACGCTTCGCCAATGATGACTGCGATGGCCTGGTCATGTTCGTCGCATGGAGGACCGTCGCATCCCCAGAGATATTATTTATGGGCAACTGGCGTGTGACAAAAGAACAGCTGACAGACCACAGTTGCGGTTCAACGATGTGTGTAAGCGTGATATGAAAGCTCTGACATGAATCTGACATCATGGGAAGACAAAGCTGCAGGCCGATCCAGGTGGAGATGAATGGTCACCTCGTGCTTGGTGAAGAGAAACTCTTGCAACACAGAGAAGTCAAAGGATAACGCCGGAAGGTGAAAGAAAACAAAAGCTAAGTACATTTTTTTCTTTTTCACTCCAAGTCATATCCTCCTATAGTCCATGGGCATGCCTGAAATGGACTACTAAATATTATTTCTATAAAACTGCCTGTTCCAGAAACCTTAAATTAAAACCCATACTTGTAAAACACACACACAATTAACACAAATGACCAATGGCATATATACCACACATAAACAGAATGAAAACAGATAACTACTACAATAACTGAGCTACAAGGGATTGTAGTCACAATCGACAAACAAGAATGGAGAATCTACAACTTATACGCATACATAGACCACCTCTTTGATGATGGCAAGTGGGAGTGTATGTCAGAATATTCAGATTCGCGTGGCAAAAAGCGACTCTTTGCGGGTTACTTTATCTAGAGTCTACCATAACGGAGTGGGGAAATGCCACTGAAAGTAGGCAAGGGGTCGTTTTCAGCAAAGCAAACCTCACTGTCGTGAACGACGGACGTCCAACAAGACGTCCATCTCGGCCTTGGAAAACGGATGATGTTATCGACTTGTCACTTGTATCTAGTGATATTGCTCCATCCACACAATGGGGCCTATTAGGGGCACATGATAGCGACCACCTGAAATGTGTCGTACTTCTACTGAAAGGAAAACACACCAGACACAGGAAACCCAAACAGGTGTTCAGATATACATATCAACACGACAATGTATTAAACAAATTGCGCAAGTCGATCGACCGCAGGACCACTAGATCCACCTTTGTCCAATCGCCCTGGTGGAATCAAGTAGTTGAACAGGCGTAGAGAGAAAAGGAGGAGAGAGGGCAACAAATGAGTAGCCGAAAGTCAGAAAGATAACATGTACTAATGGTGACGAGGTAAATGAGAAGAATGAGGTAAAACGCGTCCACCAATTTTTCTAAAGATTTAGGTAGAGTGTCCCAAAGCGAGTTGCGGGAGGAGTTTATTATAGGTGTGGGTAATGATAAAACCAGCAAGAAGTTCTAGCACATGCATTGAAAGATGAATGAAAAGACCCCAATCCAGCTTATCCCCACCATTCAAGACACCACAGGAATTCCCACGAAGACAGACGAATAGAAGGGTCTGGGTTTTTTCAGTCGATATATTACAAGAACGGAGAAAGACAACAGAGATGCCCGTCATGAAATTCAAAAAAGGATTTTAAACGTGGCCACAAGGAAAGAGGCATATGTAGATCTCAGCACTGGGGTAACGTTGTAACTCTTTTTCGTATGATGATGAGGGTTTCCAGTCAAAACAAGAAACAGTCACTGTAGCACTCGACCTGGAATTCACATATAGATGTGTCGATTTTGAGACCGTAATGATATGTCTGAAGCAGTGTGGTATAAACCCGTGGCTAGTTAGTTAGATATCAGCTGTCCCAATGGAAAGAACAGAACAGTTGCACTCCACGTGTTATCTTGGACATCCGAACCGACGCGAATATGTCCAGAATTGCTTAAGAGTAAGAGTCTTCACTCTCATCGGTGCTGGTCAACATCTGCACAGTATGTGAAGAGCATTCAACCCACAGTGATAGAGCGAACTTTAACATTTGCAGATGGCTTATACAGGCATGAGTTGGTCAAATGCATCCAGAAAACCTTATAGGCTATATTACAGTGGTGTGAAGATTTCAGCTCCCAGATCAATCCTAGCAAAACCTGTATGATTTGAACAACTATATAGTAACAGCTGAACTCCGGGCATCACATTTGAAGGATGCACTATTGATATTTGCGATAGTACGACTTGTCTCTCTGTATCTTTATATGTGTGTGTGTGTGTGGGGGGGGGGGGGGGGGGTGACTACAATTTTTTATATTATTTTTTACACACAATCTGTTGAAATGGTTTTTCTATCACTTTTCAAGCGTTACAGCTTTCATTGTCGACTGTTTTAAAGTCAGAATATGAATTGGATTTGTTTTGAAATATCCATGTGTAATATTAGAATCTAGAATCTTTGCTATTGTTCTGAGAAATTAAAATGTTGAAATTGTTGCTGTATTCCCTTTAAAGCATTACAGCTTTCACTGTCGTCTGAGTGCATGAGGTGTAGCGTCAGCGACGCAAAGCTGACTCTTAGTGTCAGGGCTGGCGACCCAAAGCTGCCAAGATCCTTCTCCGCCTCCAACGTGGTAATCCTGGATAACTGGCTGCAACAGGACAGGCTGGCTAAGGAGAAGGGATTGAAGAGGGAAGGCTGGCTAAAGAGAAGGGATCGAAGAGGGAAGGCTGGCTAAGGAGAAGGGATCGAAGAGGGAAGGCTGGCTAAGGAGAAGGGATCGAAGAGGAAAGGCTGGCTAAGGAGAAGGGATTGAAGAGGGAAGGCTGGCTAAGGAGAAGGGATCGAAGAGGGAAGGCTGGCTAAGGAGAAGGGATCGAAAAGTGAAGGCTGGCTAAGGAGAAGGGATCGAAGAGAAAAGTTTGACTAAGGAGAAGGGATTGAAGAGGGAAGGCTGGCTAAGGAGAAGGGATCGAAGAGGAAAGGCTGGCTAAGGAGAAGGGATTGAAGAGGGAAGGCTGGCTAAGGAGAAGGGATCGAAGAGGGAAGGCTGGCTAAGGAGAAGGGATCGAAAAGTGAAGGCTGGCTAAGGAGAAGGGATCGAAGAGAGAAGTTTGACTAAGGAGAAGGGATCGAAGAGGGAAGACTGGCTAAGGTGAAGGGAATGAAGAGGGAAGGCTGGCTAAGGAGAAGGGATCGGAGAGGGAAGGATGGCTAAGGAGAAGGGATTGAAGAGGGAAGGCTAACCTGGGCAGACTGGCTAAGGAGAAGGGATTGAAGAAGGAAGGCTGGCTAAGGAGAAGGGATCGAAGAGGGAAGGCTAACCCGGTACCCTGAAATGCCATGCTGAAGTCGGATGTGCAGAGCCGAAAGGTGCAAATATCTCAAATCAAGCTGTAAACTACGACACAACGCATTCTGTTCTTCGGACTACATCCTGCTACTCGCAAGCCATTTTCAGAGCTTGGTAGCGGCAGTTTGAGAGCGGTCAGGGATTGGTAGCGGCAGTTTGAGAGCGATCAGGGCTTGGTAGCGGCAGTTTGAGAGCGGTCAGGGCTTGGTAGCGGCAGTTTGAGAGCGGTCAGGGCTTGGTAGCGGCAGTTTGAGAGCGGTCAGGGCTTGGTAGCAGCAGTTTGAGAGCGGCCAGGGCTTGGTAGCGGCAGTTTGAGAGCGGTCAGTGGCTTTGTAGCAGCAGTTTGAGAGCGAACAACGAAAATCTATTAGTATTTCTTCTGCATTTTTCCAGGCTTCTGCTTTTGCTCTGAAGTTGCTTCAACATGCTGATAGGTTGTCTTTTTTGTGATGGTTTTTTAAGCCTCAGAAAGATCCTCGCCCACCTCCATTGCCCATTGCATTTAATGTCAATACATCTGTACATACATAAATCCATATGTTGACTGGGTAGTGATTATCTTTGTTTTTTACAGTTAGTTTTTGTTTTCATGGTTTTTTAAAAAGAAAATGTTTTTTTTTAACAATGCCGGGAAACGTTTTTTTTTTCTCCAGGTGGAAGCATGTGCGTAATATGTGTAGGTTTTAATTGTGCTGTGCTATTTCAAGCATCTGTTCTCCGTTTGTCTTTCATAAATGCCACAAACTTACTCTCTTGAGTCTTCTACTCTCAAGTCCATTTATTGTTTAGTACGTTGAGTGGCCTGTCAGTCTTCTGAATTTCTCATTTAGTTTTTGGGTCCTGCTATCTCTTCTGTCTCCACTTGTTGCAGTTTACAGGCTTGCAATTTTTTTTTCCATTTCTCCAATGGGCGTGGTCCTCACGCCCCCTGTTATGATTCGCATTACTTGGTTTTGAACTCTATTTATTTTGCTCTATATTCTAGGACTGGTCGCACACATCCAGTGTGCAGCTTCTTCATACTTTCGTCTGCTTCCCTAGTTGTTCCAGAAGGTTTTTTTCAGGATTGCCATTCTCTGCCTTGAATCCATCCTGTTTCTCTCTATCTGTGTTTTCCACCTCATCCGTCGATCAGGGGTAATACCTAAATAGTAAGGGTTTTATCAAGAAGCATTTAGCCATGATTTAGCTTTAGTTTAGAGCTCTATTGCAAAACCAAATCATTTGGATTCATAGCGGGTTCGATCTCCGTTATCAACCCTCTCCAGTCGATCCACCGCTTCAGATCTTATGTAGCAACCAATCAGATTAGACCGGAAGTTTCCGTTACTATCAACAGTTTGTATTGAGCGGACGTGCATTTTCAACTGTGAAGCTTTACAGGGTGCACAACAGATTCAGGGACAAAGTTTGTTGATTGCAAGTGCGTTCTCAACATATTAAGAAATGATATGAATTTAATTGAAACTTTGCTTTTTTACATTCATTACTATATTAATTCGCTTAGTGTAAGGTGTCTTTATCGGCTTGTCTTATATTCTTATAATAATATAAATAATATTTATTTTAAATATGAAAGTCAATGCCGGTCAGTTAAGAATAAAGTAATGACTTTTAAATATATGGATGTTGGGCAGTCTCTATTTGTTAATATACACTCATAGGGTCTGATGTCTGGGATTCAAAGTGAATTGCAAGTTTTCTTTAATCATGGCAGCTGCTTTCCAGTTTATCAGCAGGTGGTTGATTTTACATCTTATTAATTTTTTAACCGAACGAAAGTTACATATTCTTCGTGTCCTTCTTCACTCCAACCAGAACACAGGACCACCACTAAAATGGGCTCATTCAGGATACATGAACCAAAAAACAGCGTGTGCGCTGGCATTTTTGAAGCAATCGGTTTTACATGATGAGGTTGATATCCTCATGCACAACTTTCTTTAGAGGACTTTTATGACACGCATAGAGGTGCAGTGACCCTATCTTTTCGTCCCCAATAAGGGACTCTGATGTCCAATCGGGGAAACATTAGGGATTAAAATAATAAAATTCACCTTACTGTTTGCATCTTTATGATTAATAACATTAGGGATTAAAATAATAAAATTCACCTTACTGTTTGCATCTTTATGATTAATGACATTAGGGATTAAAATAATAAAATTCACCTTACTGTTTGCATCGTTATGATTAATGACCACAGCAAAAATTTCTATCCTAAGCTTTATGCCATCGTGAACCTTGTGTTCAAATATACCCACATTTCTCTAGGTCTCCGGCTAAATTGACCTGTTGCTGTTCATAGTGTCAGTGGATCAAGATGCTGAGCAGCGCATGAGCTGCAGTGGTCAGCGACCCATGGCTGACTGCTAGCGTCAGGCCAGCGAAACAGAGCTGCCAAGACCCTTCTACACCTCCACCTCCTTGATAACAGGCTGCAGCAGGACAGACTGGCTAAGGATAAGGGGTCGAAGATGGAATGCTAACCCAGTACTCAAAAAATGCTTGCTGAAGTCGGATGTGTTGGACCGAAAGGTGCAAATATCGCAGTTAAGCTGTAAACTACGACACAGCGCATTCCGTTCTCTGGACTACATTCTGCTACTTAAGCCCTTTTAGGGTTTGGTAGCGGGAGATTGAGAACGAATGAAGCCAAGCCAAGCCATAGTGTCAGTCAGAAAGAATGTATTCATTCATTAGATACTTTGTTTCTCTCTAATAACTGACTGTGTACATTTACTGAAGTAATGATTTGATTGTTACCTTGCAGTGTTAGACCCTTTGCATGTCAAAGATGTTTGTTTACTAAATGGTCATAGATAACTAAGAACAAATCCCCTTGCACTTATAAATTTGAAATAACTGGCCTACAGTGTCTAGAAAAGATCAGAATTTGAGGTAATTTAATACAGGTTTATAAGATAATCAAGTGAAATGATCTTCTTCTTCTTCGTTCGTTCTCAATCTCCCACTACCAAACCCTGAAAGGGCTTAAGTAGCAGAATGTAGTCCAGAGAACGGAATGCGTTGTGTCGTAGTTTACAGCTTGGCTGCGATATTTGCACCTTTCAGTCCAACACATCCAAATTCAGCAAGCATTTTTTGAGTACCGGGTTAGCATTCCCTCTTCGATCCCTTCTCCTTAGCCAGTCTGCCCTGATAACTTAACTTAACTTAACTTAACATCTTTATACTGGTTTAGAAGACCCTGCAGAGTCTGTATACAACCAGTTACATTTACATCACCTTGCTCTAAAATCTATGCGCATCCAGTTTATTCTTAAATGCATTAACTGTCCCTGCCTCCACTACCTCCCCTGGCAATGCATTCCAAGCAGACACCACTCTCTGACTAAAAAAATATTCCTAATATCTAACCTGGACCTCTCTTTAGTCAGCTTGTAGCTATGCCCTCGTGTTATTGTAGGTGGCTGTATTGTAAAAAACTTGTTATAGTCTAATGTATCGATTCCTCTGATCATCTTATAAACCTGTATTAAGTCACCACGAATTCTTCTCTCTTCGAGACACTGTAGGCCGGTTTTTCTGAGTCGTTCCTCATAACTGTAATTCTGGAATCCCACTATCATCTGATGCAGCCTGTTATCCAGGATCACCGCGTGGAGGTGTAGAAGGGTCTTGGCAGCTATGGTTCGCTGGCCCTGACGCTAGCAGTCAGCTTTGGGTCGCTGACCACTGCAGCTCATGCGCTGCTCAGCATCTTGATCCCAAGTGAAAGGATAAATTAGATTAGAACAAGATTTTCAAAATACAGTCACTTACAAGAACAAGAGGACACAACCACAAATCAATTAAAGAAAGGTCCAGATTGGATACCAGGAAATATTTTTTTAGTCAGAAAGTAGGGAATGCTTGGAATGCTTTGCCACAGGAAATAGTGGAAACAGGGCCAATTAATGCATTCAAGAATATATTGGATGTATATATTTATTTTTTAGATCAGGTGAATGTAAAAGAAACTGGTTGTATACAGACTCTGTAGCATCTTCTAAACCAGTATTAAGACGTTAAGTTATGTTTGCTTGTCTTGAAGCTATGCACCTTATTTGATATTTCATCAAGTTACTTGATGTGATGAAGCTATACTCAATTAAAACATACTGTTGTGTTCTTTCTGGCATCTAGGATATAGACAATTTCAGCCTTACTTTAAGATCTATTTAAAACTTGTCCTTTATGGCCGTTCAAAGAATAAGATTTCCTATTTCCTGCTGAGTGTCTTTATAAAATTAACTTTTTTTAGAAACATTTATTTAGGAACCCTTGTTCCTTCACTGTCGTCATGATATATTAAATATAGAGGTCTGTTCTGCTTGTTCATTCTGTGATATAGGTGCCAGAACACATGTAGTAATTTATCATTACACAAATGAGTTATGAAAGCCCCTTGAATTCGTAAAGACGTTATTGTATTTGTTGGGGTTTCTAGGTCCTCACCGTTTCTATTTTACTTCACCATCATTCATTGACCTTTAAATGATGTACATGTTGTTAAATATTATAAAAATCATGGGAATTCATGGAGAACAGCCATATAGAGGGAACAAACAAAATTAAAGAAAGGAGTTGGTCAGGATTTAACAAAGAAACATTTTTTTGCCTCTAAAATCTCCAAAAGAGTTGGGAGAAAAACAGAAACATGATTTATTCTTGCAGTCATCAGTTTTGAGTTGGAGTTGGGGATCAAGACGCTGAGCAGCGCATGAGCTGCAGTGGTTAGCGACCCATAGCTGACTGCTAGCGCCAGGGCCAGCGAACCAGAGCTGGGATCGAGATGCTGAGCAGCGCATGAGCTGCAGTGGTTAGCGACCCATAGCTGACTGCTAGCGTCAGGGCCAGCGAACCAGAGCTGGGATCAAGATGCTGAGCAGCGCATGAGCTACAGTGGTTAGCGACCCATAGCTGACTGCTAGCGTCAGGGCCAGCGAACCAGAGCTGGGATCAAGACGCTGAGCAGCGCATGAGCTGCAGTGGTTAGCGACCCATAGCTGACTGCTAGCGTCAGGGCCAGCGAACCAGAGCTGGGATCAAGATGCTGAGCAGCGCATGAGCTACAGTGGTTAGCGACCCATAGCTGACTGCTAGCGTCAGGGCCAGCGAACCATAGCTGCCAAGACCCTTCTACACCTCCACGCGGTGATCCTGGATAACAGGCTGCAGCAGGGCAGACTGGCTAAGGAGAAGGGATCGAAGAGGGAATGCTAACCCGGTACTCAAAAAATGCTTGCTGAAGTCGGAGTGTTGGACCGAAAGGTGCAAATATCGCAGCCAAGCTGTAAACTACGACACAACGCATTCCGTTCTCTGGACTACATTCTGCTACTTACCCTTTCAGGATTTGGTAGTGGGAGATTGAGAACGAACGAAGAAGAAGAAGAAGAGTTGGAGTTGGGTAAAAAAAAAAGTAATTCTCAATCTGTTGCAGAGTTAACATAACAAGATGGCTCGCAAGAAAGGAGAAATTCAATTACTGAGAGAAATTGAGACACAGGAGGAATGGGAAGAGGTCATGGCCATGGAGGGTCTATGGGGTAAGAAGAGTCAGTTGAATATTCATATTTATTAACTTTTTAACGTGATTGACATCTCATATCATTAACAATTGTTTGCATTGTCAAAAGTATAATGTTTTTTATTATTTAATTGAATGAAAGATCTAGCTTTTCAAATAAAGTATTTCATTTTCTCAAATTCTGAACCATAAGTAAAAACGTAGGGTTCAAATAGGGAATAATGTGCAAAACATATGACTCATAATGCATCTTAGCTTTTCATACCCAAGACTTCCTCACCTACAAGTGGTAAACCGTGTTTTTCTCAGTATTCTAACTGAAAGTTGGACTTAGTGTCTAATGGGAAGCTTGATGGGACAGCATTTAAAGTTTAGGCAAACTGTTTTTTCTCCAGCCAATTTAGGCAGGAATTAGCTCACTCTCCCAATGAAGAGAAGCTGAAGATTGCGATACTGGGTAAGAAGGCACATCGAGGACCACAGTATCAGGTATTTCTTTATCTCTATGGCTGAGTACACTTAAATAAATCCTATGATGATGCTTGCTCTGTGGAACTACATCAGGCAAGTGCAGCTCTGGACTCTGAGCTTAGCCAGAGTTCATCCCCAGCTACTGGAGGACTCTTAGGGCCAGGGCTTCTGAAGCTTTTTTCATTGACGACCCCTTTGGACCAGGCACATTTTTTGTCATGATCCTTCATTTAATGTCATAAATGTAATTGGAAGTAACACTGTATATATATAGCATATATTCCATGGAAAATGTCACTAAAGGCTGAAAAAGATAAGAATAAGGCTTGTTAGCGGGAGTTTGAGAACGAAGAAGAAGATTGTAATATAAATTGTCTAGTGATAGATTTTATTTTCTATTGTCTAGGGATAGATTGTATTAGAAATTCTCAATGGATAGACCGTTTGAAATTGTCAAAACTTCATCACTCACATACATTGATCTGTTTTATATTAAGGTCATTACACAATGCTTATGAAAGTTGCAAGCTTGATCCTTAGCTTGATTCAACATTATTAGTTTTAAATAGCAAAGAGTTTATGGCATGATCAGTTTGTTATGAAATATAATGTACAAGTTTTATTTAAATGTTATGTTGGTATGTTTTGACATTTCTTCACCAGTTGTTGATGTGTACCAGGAGTGGTGTGGTCCATGTCAGGCCCTTGTTGGACATTTCCGGAGGTTGAAAAATGAACTGGGTGATAATTTGCTGAACTTCGCCATGGTATTTATGGAATCTGTTTGATCAGAAAGATTTGTGTTCATAGTGTGAAATTAATGACACAACCTAGTTTTATGATAGTTGCAAAGATGACAACTACACCAGACTATTGCTGCAAAATGTTTTCTGCGATGGCTGTAAAGACCAATCCAGGAAGAGACACCCTGTCACATTTAGGGTACACATGCGAAGAGTCGGCTGAGGAATAGTTTTGATAATTTTATTTTCAGGCTTCACGCTTTCGCTTAACCTCTGTGATCGCTAACTAGCTCACGAGGTGTTACAGTTATGTGAAAGTGTCTCCCTAGAGGGAACATCAATATTGAAGCTTTTCAGAGACACTTCCAAGTAGTCTTTTTAGCATTTCTTCTGCTACCTGGTGAGCATCTGACTGTTGTGAGCTCATCATATAGCAGCTGCTTGTGGATGTGCTTATCTGGCATGCGAACAACATGTCTCATCCATCTTAGCTGAGCCAATTTCAGAAGTGTATGGATTCTCAACATGTTAGTATTGTTAAGAATTTTATAGAGTTAGCCAATTTGTCCTGCCATCTGATGCTGAGCAGCCTACGCATGTCTGGCATGTCTCCTATTCACTGTCCATGTCTCACAGGCATGCAGCAAAGTGGATAATACAACAGTATAATACACTTTTATCTTTGTAACAACACTGAGGCCTTGTCGGTTCCAGACATTTGCTTGTAGTCTCCCATTAGCAGAGATTGCCTTAGCAATCCTGTTATTGACCTCACATTCTATATTCGGCTCTCTAGTGAGGGTACTGTCTAGATAGGTGAAGTTAGCAACTGCATGAAGACATTGGTTCTGTACAGTAATGTTTGGTTTGATGTACGGCTCTCCAGGGGCAGGTTGGTAGAGTACCTGCGCTGATTGTGAGACCAAAGTTTCTGCATGCCGCAGAAATCTAAGTGGACCGGAAATCTTTACTAACCTTTACACAGCAACTACTAAATGTAAATCATTCTGGTTTTGGAAATACCTTTTTTTTTGCAGGCCAAAGCAGATACTATTGATGCCCTAGAAAAGTACAGAGGTCGTTGTGAACCAACTTTTTTATTTTTTGCTGTAAGTATGTTCTATAATTCTTTTAATCTGTGTTTTTATATATATATTTTTGTTTAAAGACTGAAGAATTTTAAGATGGGTGCAGTGTTGTCCTTAGATTTCAGTTCTTATAAAATTCCCTGCTTGATGTGGCCATCACCAGTGGCAACACTAGACAAGCTCTATGGCAGTGCCGACAGCCTCAGGATGACCGCTGCTTTTTTCGAAAAAATAAAGGTTGATGTCTGACTGCGTACGATGAAGAAGAAGAAGAAATTCCCTGCTTGAATTGTATCTAATGACTTCACTTTATTGTCATGTCTCTAATAAAAAGCACTGTTTATTCATTCTTCTTCTTCTTCTTGTCCCATCCGGTTGGAGTATAAGGCCACCACTACAGTTGGCCTTCTTTAGGAAAACTTTACCAAAACACTTTGCATGCTTTTGCATTGGTGGTTTAGGTAGCTCTTTATTTTACACAATGAGGTTGCTAATCGCAAGCACAACTCTCTTTATTCATCATTTATGATGTGTGGGAAGGTGCAGTGAACCTATTCCCAAGTAAGGAGCGCACTCCCTCCCCTTCCAGGATCCATTGAGGGATTTCATTCATTCACATCCTTTGTATTATAAGAAAGTATTTTGTGTGTTGTTTGTTTGGTTTTTGTTGTTGTAATTATAAAAATATATATGCTTGTGCCTATAAGAAATAGCAGCGTTGCTGCATGTTAAGGAAAATGGAACTCTAGTCCAGTCAAGCACAAAATACTGACCAGGACATTGCATCAGGGTACGGCACAATACACTGACAAAGACCACAATTTCTCTTCCATGTAGTGTTACTGGAAACAGGCTGTTTTTAAGGCAGCCTGGCTGAGATGTGGATAGATGTGATCCCCGTAGTAGTGATGCCCACGCAGATGAAGCCAAGAATAGCACAACCGCCTGGAGGACCATGGTCCATCTTCACTATCATGCTCAGGGTGTGAGGAAAGCTACTACAACCGGCCACTTAACTTACTTTTCAGGGCGCACAAAAGAGTAAACTTACTCATTGTGGGCATTAACTCATTCACTCCCAAACATTTTGGACCTCTGGACACAATTATTTTCTTATGTAAAACTGAAACACAGCATCACTTAGTTGCGATCTATTAGTCTTCAATAAACGTTCACTAAAATAACCCATATTATATACCAAACTGTTCACAATCGAGGCTAGAATACAATGGAATACACATATTTTACAAATGGAGGTGTAAATTTGTGTTTGATGGATTAAAGTTGCATAATCGTTTGTTATCTTTTTAAATTATGAACAAAAATGTTACATACACCAATACATTATTTAGCTCTAAACCAATATTCAAATAACATAATGAATTTCTATTGATGGTAATCCTCAAAGGACGATGTTTTGAAAGTTGCACCTAATTTGGTGCAGTTGTTTTCACAGTATTTATATTTCTTCTTCTTCTTCTTCGTACGCTGTCAGACGTCAACCTTTATTTTTTCGAAAAAGCAGCGGTCATCCTGAGGCTGTCAACACTGCCATAGAGCTTGTCTAGTGTTACCACATGTGATGGCCACATCTGCTTTCTCTGATCCTCGTATGTCAGGCAGTTTTGCAGCAGATGTTCAGCGGTCATTTTTCCAGTACCGCACACGCATTCGTCAGTGCCACCTATCTTCAATTTATTGAATAGGTGGTACCTCAGTCTATTGTGCCCAGTGCGAAGTCTGAAGACCACGACCTGCTCTCTTCGGTTCAACTGGTAATAGGCATCGTTTTTTGTGTAGCCAGTATGTTCTGTTTCCCATTTGGTCATGTATCTAGCTCTAATAAGCCTTTTTGACTCTTCGTATGTCACACTAGTATCTGGTTGTGGTAGTCTTGCACCTTCTTTTGCCAGTCTGTCTGCCTTCTCGTTGCCTTGGATGTTACAGTGGGATGGAACCCACTGTACCACTACTCTTTTTGGTGCTGACTGCTGTCATAGTTGACAGAGCACTGCTCTTAAATCATTGAGTTCAGTATTTTTCTGGCTTTTTAGTGCTGTGACTACGGCCAGGGCATCTGTAAGCAGGACTAAATGGCTTTCATTTCTTTTGCATGTCACTATTTCTTCTACTGCAGCCCTCAGTGCCTCTGCCTCAGCTCTGAAATTGCTTGAGTATTTTCCAGTTCCCACTGATAGTGTTGTTTTTCTACCATTTGGTAGGCTCATACCCCTGCCCCTCCGTTCTGTGTTCTGTTTGTTACAGAGCCGTCGGTGTATGCATGGGTTCAGTCCATGCTTGGGTAGTTTTTCGTTATGTACCTCAGGGTTATGTCTCTTCTTTCTTTTTCAGTCTGGCTGTTCTTTTTTTCCAATACCTGGTATATTTTCTGCCACCTCTGGAAACATATGCTGCCTCCAGGTAGGTTTGCGAACAGTAGGAATGGGCTTTGGTGTTGTTAATGCGTTCTTAGGGTCTTCGTTCATCTTTGCTTTGGCTATTTCTGCAAAGTTTCTCCGCTTTAGTTTCCCATTTCCAAAATTATTTAGTCTCTTATGCATTGGATGGTCAGTCAGTCTTCTGAGTTTTTTAGGTTGCTGCTGGGCTTTGCAGTCTCTTCTGTCGGTCATGGATTGCAGATTTGTAATCTTTTCCAGTTCTACAATTGGCGTTGACTTCATGCCTCCTGTTATAACTCTCATGGCTTGGTTTTGGAGTTTGCTAATTATGTCAAAGTTCGCCTTTGCTGCTGTTGTCCATGTTGCAATGCCATACTCGAGAACTGGTCTCACTCTTCCAGTGTACAGTTTCTTTAGTATATTTTCGTCTGCTCCCCAGCTTGTGCCAGCAAGTTTCCTCATGATTGCCATATTTTCTCTGGCTCCCATTCGGTTTCTCTCGATCTGACTTTTCCATGTCATGCGCCGATCAAATAGTAGTTTGGGTTGTCGTTTTGCCGCAGATATTTGCCGTTAAGACTTACTTTGGTGTTTTGTGGTTTGTTTGAAAGCGAGAATATCGTACATGTTGTTTTTTCCTCATTTATTTTGACCAGCCCTGAGTTCGCCCACTCATCCAGCGATGTTAGGGCCTGCTGCATCCGATTACTTGCTATGGTGAGATTCTTTTCAGAGGTCCACATAGCCAGATCATCTGCATACATGGAGCTGTGGACTCTTCTTGGTATATTCTCTGCGATGTTATTTATATACACCAGGAAGAGTGTGGGTGACAGTACTCCTCCTTGGGGTCATCCCTGCTGAAGTGTCACCTTTTTGCTCATCTGAACTCTGGCCGTTCTGTTTTTGAGGTAGTGGCTGATCCATCTGTAGTATTTATATTTAACTGAAGGCATGTGAAGTTGAAAACGTGCTAAAAAAAAAAAGCTGCGATCAAGATCAGCGGGAGCGTTTACAATTTATGCACACATGGAAAGAATGTTCCTTCTGTATTCAAAATATATACACACACATTTATATTATACACACTAGAATGATTGTGCAGGATCTTGAACCTTAACTGAATTTGTGAACTGTTATTACCATTGCTTGAGAGAAAAGAGGGCACCAAACTATATTTGGTGTGGCTAAAAATGCATGGGATAGCTTCAAAGTTGCTCTCGGAAAAAAAATTATATTTTCCAAGTTACGAAACTAAACATTTTTTCAACAAAACTCAGGTTAACTCTTCCGAAATAAAAAAAGTGAAAAATCTGGACTTCTGCCAATAACCAAAATAAAACATTTAGGAGAACTAGGAATGGGAAAATATGTGATTTTGTGAAGACAGTAGCAAAAGCCGATACATCGGCTTCTGGGTTTTATAGAAAAATCCGGAAGCTGATGCATCGGCTCGTGGGAAGTAATGAGTTAAACAACAACAGATCCTGATCACAGATTAGTATTTCTACAAAACTAAAATAATATTGAAAAATTCAGATTATAATCAGACAGCATGATAACTGCAACTAATTCAGACTAGATCCTGAGCTAAATCATCAAAGAATATTTCATGTAATGGATATCTGACATGTTATGTCTTCAGTCTTGATGGCGTATTTCAAAATACTACAATCATCTTCCTCTACTAATGTCTGCTGACAATCCTATAAACATCCTCTCTACTTAACATCTTCAGTATTTCCTTAATTTATCACTCATGTTATTTGTTTATTTTCTTTGTCAATGTTTCTACTTTCATCTATATTTATTCTGTCTTCAGAACCTCTTTGTATGTTATTGTTGTTGTTTGAAGCTACTCATGCTGAGTTAACTCTTGATGATGTTTTTTTTTGGTAGTGGGTTACAGTGACTCTTTTTACTTCCCCAATGTGTACTTGAGAAGCTGGTCTGGGGTCCTCCTGGCAGTAGTGCAATACAAGGCTACTCAGTAAGCTCACCACTTTGAGAAATACAGTGCCAATCCCAACCTTGTTGACTAGACCGCTGTGGTACACCCTTTTCCCAGGAAGACGTGAGGTGGGAGTCTTGATCAGTATATTTCACCTGACCCTGACTAACATAGTCTGATCAGTATGTTTCACCTGACCCTGACTAACAGTCTGGTCAGTATGTTTCACCTGACCCTGACATTATTCAGCTCAAATGTTTATGTTTCTGTGAAGTATGAAGAAATGCCTACATCCTTTCCATTAAAATTTCTCACCAGGTGAGTTAAAATTAACAAACTTTGTTTTATATCTGCCATCAGGGTGGGATCTTGACTAGCTACATCCATGGTGCTAATGCTCCGAAGGTTCAGAAGGTTATCACAGAGCAGCTAGCTTCAGAACACAAAATCCTAGAAGGAGCAGGCGAGAGGAAGGAGGTATAGTTCTAAAAATGATACAGTATATATGTATATACAGTATATATATATAGTATATATATATATATATATATATATATATATATATATATATATATATATATATATATATATATATAGTATATATAGTATATATAGTATATATATATATATATATATAGTATATATAGTATATATATATATATAAATATATACACAGTATATTGATTGATTTATTTGTTGCTCCAAGTGAAGCATAGGGTCACATCGAACAGCTAGTCCCTTTACAGGAATCCTGTTTCTGAACATTTGCATTGGCAGTTTTAACAGCAAGGATTTTACATGTTAAGGTAACTGACCCAATACACAACCCTCTTTAGTTGCCTTTTATTTTATTTGACTTCCTCCTCAGTTTTAATACCTGTCATACCAGGAACTTTGTTGTCACATGCACTTTGGCTCAGTCAATAGTGGGAACTCTGCTGTAGAGAAGCAAACCACCCTCAATATCCATTATTTCTGGTTCATGACTGTTTATTAGATATTGACAGCTAACCTCCACATATGGAGGCCATTCAGTTATCCACCAGCCAGCTGATGTGCCGAATAAGAGCACATAATCCTTCACCATGTAAAATTGCATCAAGAACATAATTCTTTTATTAATTCTAGGTACGAGACCCTGTCATCACTCGTGCTCAGGAAATAGAGATTGATAGGCTTGCTGAAGCTGAGGCCCTGAGAATATCAGAAGGTAAGTTAATTGTGTGCGTTTTAGTTTGAGCTCTTGGGCCACTGTATTATGTTATTTCTTTATACAGACTAATGAAGGGTTTAGGCTTTGATGTATCATCTTTGATGGAAAGCCGAAAAGATTAGCATCTTGGCTTGAGAATACAGATTTGGTCATCGATCTGGCACTGATATGATGTGACGTTGCCCACTCCTTACACTGGAATGTACTGGGTGTACAGGATAGCGATCACATACCTCGTGTTGTTTTAATTGCGAAAGGAAACCCAACCAGATACAGGAAAGCTAAACAGGTTTTCAGATATCAGACACATGACCAGGCCAATGTTTTACATAGACTGCATCAGACAATTGGGTATATGGCCACTAGGTCCCCATTTGTTCAACCGCCCTGGTGAAATCAACCAGTAGAACAGGCTTGGAAAGAAAAGGAGATGGCAACAAAAGAGTGACGGAAAACCTGCAAGAGGCAGTCCAAGAATGTCGACGAAGTTATTGAGATGAATGGGAACAAATGCGGATCCACCAAACTGCTTTAAAGCCTTAATAAGCAAATAGAAAAACAAGAGGATGAAAGAATTTATCACAAGGGTGGGTAATGATAATACCCTCCAGAAGTTCTGGCACATGCATCAGAAGATGAATAGAAAGAACACAAGCCAGCTCATTCCCACTACTCAGGACTCCACGGAGACACCCCTGATGACTGATGAAGAGAAATGTCTTGGTTTAACCGTTATGTTGCAGATACAGACAAATTAGACAGAGATGCACACCAGGAAATAAGGAAAAATGTTCTAGATCATGCCATCAGGGAGAAAACCTATGTAAGCTTGTTAACTGAGATAGAGATGGCACATATTATACGCTCCAGCAAGAACACTGCCCCAGGTCTCTATGAAGTACACTAATGTTCGTCCATCATGTGTGATAAAGACCACTCTCTCTGTTCATCCGTATGGACAATCTTTTCCTTTTGCTCTCTCCGCTGTAATGGGTGACTTACACAGTTCTTCTTCTTTTTCTGCGCTCGTTCTCAATTTCACGCTACCAAGCCCTGAACGTTCTCAACTCCCGCTATCAAGCCCTGAACGTTCTCAACTCCCGCTACCAAGCCCTGAACGTTCTCAATCTCCCGCTACCAAGCCCTGAATGTTCTCAATCTCCTGCTGCCAAGCCCTGAACGTTCTCAATCTCCCGCTACCAAGCCCTGAACGTTCTCAATCTCCTGCTACCAAGCCCTAAACGTTCTCAATCTCCTGCTACCAAGCCCTAAACGTTCTCAATCTCCCGCTACCAAGCCCTGAACGTTTTCAATCTCCTGCAACCAAGCCCTGAACGTTCTCAATCTCCTGCTACCAAGCCCTGAACAGAACTTTGCAAGTAGCAGGATATAGTCCAGAGAATGGAATGCGTTGTGTCACTAGTTTACAGCTTCCCTGCGATATTTACAACTTTCTGTTCGACAAATCCGACTTTGGCGAACCTTACACAGTGATTTGAGTTAAAGTAAGGAAGCTTTGCTCAGTTTGTCAACCTCACTCTCTCATCCTGAGCTACCTTTGACCAGTGGCAAGACATTATCAGGACAACTGGAGATAGCACAGGATTCAGATTTTTCATCAGAGTTTATTACCGAAGCCTTTCCCATAAACAGGTATCCCACAAGGCAGCGAGGGTGTGACATCCAATAGGTTGGGAATGTATGATGACCACAACTAAATCTCTATGTTCATAAAAAATGGCATAGAAAACTGTAAGTTCCAAATAATATTCCAGATAGTCACAAAGTGTTGTCACAGAATGAAAGTTAAAGCCATCTATATAGTGACAGACCATCTGGAACATCCAGCCAAATTTTGATGAGGTGCGCAAACCAAAGCTGTAAGTCACAAAAATGTCATCAATAGCAATGACAACTGAGTTGATCGTTGCTGGCAATCCATTTGCACCCCACTGACTATCAAATGTTACACGATATAAGGATGACTAGAATCACAGATAATTAGCGTTACAGTAGACAACCGTCAAATCCACACAATTGCTATGTTCATATCAAATGTCTCGGGAAAATTATAACAAACGCATTAATCCGGCCTGCATCTAGATGATGAAATATACAGTAACTGGTAATAACACGCTTCCAGCCATCCTACACACCAGTAGCATGTGTCCAGACTCTCTATTTAAAGGTAGAATCATATCCAGTTTATAACTCAAGAAAAACCAAAAAAGCTGATTTTCAATCGTCTTTCAACCGTCATCTTGTTTGCTATATGATGCTATACGAAGTACAGTATTGCCACATTAAGCAGCTGGGTAAGGCAGAGATTAAAAATCGTGTGAATGGTTTCAATACCAGTATAGAGAAGGCATCAGTGCCGGAAGACTGGCTTCATAGCTATCTGCGTCCACTCCCTAAACATGGCAAGGATTCTACGCTCCTCAGTAGCTATATAACAATTACTCTACAGAATGGCTATGAGAAGATCGTGGCCAGTAAAATAATGTCCCATCTAGAAAGTGAAAACATTTTACCTGATACCCTTGGCAGTTACAGAACAGCGAAGGAGACCGAAGATAATGCTGGGACACTCACAAATGATGTGTACAAGGGCTTCAAGTCCAGGCAGGAAACAGTCAGTTGTTTAAGACCTCAAGGATGCATAGAATCGAGTCAACTTTGAGACCCTCATGCAGTGTTTAAAGCAGTGGGAATCAATCCATGGCGGGCAAAACAAGAAATAGTTGCTGTGGCACTCGACCTGGAAGACGCAAATAGCCGTGTTGATTTTTGGACCTTAATGATATATCTGAAGCAGTGTGGTATCCTTTGATGGGTGTGCCATTGACAGGTGTGACGATTGAAATACCTTAGGGTAACCTTTGATTATAACCTCTCACATAGAAACCACATCGACCAGACCATACAGAAATGCAAGTGAGGTCTGGGAACACTCAAATCCAAGGCAGTGACAAATTTGGAACAACGACTGCTGTTCATTCTATACCACCAGTTGGTACTGTCTGTTGTTGATTATGGGTCGGGCATCCTTACACGTTGAAGATTACAGTGGGAACAGTTAGAATTTATACAAAATGAAGGGGTGTGACTGTTATGGGAGATACTCCGGTATTAAAGATGCTGGGACTTCTGTCTGTGACATCGAGATATAAATTGGCACAGGCCAACGCTTATATGCGGGTTACCACAGACAGATGGCATCCACTGCGCAATAATGTCTTAGACAATAAGGTATCAAGAATAAAAAAAGGAGTGTCATGAATGACACAGGTAGAGAGAGCAATTGGACAGGTAACCACAGTTGAGACGATAGTCAAGGAAGTGGAAGGGTTCATACTGGTGATATAATGGCAGACTACCACAGAGTCATCATAACCCCGGGAAGGGAATGCAGAGAGTGGTGCAGCGGGAGGGCAGAGCTTGAGGTTAGCCAGCTGATAAATGATAACATGCAGTATACTGATGCCATCATATACTTCGATAGGTTAGTGCTACACAGGGAGATTTCTGGTTGGGGCTTCTTAGCCAGAGAGAGAGGCACATTATTAGTAAACAGAGCGAGACATACAGAACAGCAACCTCCAGTACAAGAATGGAGATAGAAGCAATGACTGCAGCTCTGAGAGGGTAAACTGGGACCTCTTTAACAGGGGCAGTCATCGTGTCAGACTCTCAATCCTTACTTCGGAAGGTAAGAAGAGTTGGCTAAGGCATGAGTAAATGGGAGCTGTAGAGCCATCAATTCTACAGGGGCTGGTGTGGATCTACTGCCCTGGTCATTCTGGGGTCCATGTCAATGAAAGAGCTGACATTCTTGCTTCACAGGCACCAAGGTATGGATAGAATTGACATTTTGAAGTCTACAGAACTGCCCCGAAAATGTTATACAGAGACAAACCCAAGGACTCATATAAACAACACTGGAAGAGAAACTTTATGGATATATAGGCGAACCACAAAAGACGGTGAAGTTTATACAAGAGACCATTGCAGATATAGACATTATATTTTCAAGTGTAAAAAAATAAGAAAAAGAGTATATAAAAAGATCCTATTTATTTTTTATCCAGACTGAAATATGTTTTGTTGATGTATAAAGCATACTGTGTATATATCCTGTGGTAATTTAACTGATTTTTATAGCTACTATTTTCTGGATGTTTGTTGCTACTGCTATACAGGTTTGTGGGATGTTTTTGTATATGTTCTTCTTCTTTATTGTAAATCATGCATTTGTTATGTACAAGAGCAAATAATTGATGTCTTCTGTGTCTTTGTTACCTTCCAGTATATTCTGATCTAAGTAGAGTATAGGCAATAACATTGATACACAACATGCACTGTTTGAGGGGTTTGAAGTGGGAAAATTGAGACTTTTTGTGTGGGGTGTATGTCTTTACTTGCAGACTTCAGAATATGAATTCCACAAACTTGCATAATTATTATCATCTTCATGATCATCATCCTTACCATTTTGCTCTAATAGGAGCATTGGAGCACCACTATAGTTAGCCTTCTTGCAGGAAGCATGTTGCAAGGCATGTAAATGGATTCTCTAGCACTTTTATTTACATGATGGAGATGCTAGCTGTATTTACAACCCTCAATAGTGCCCAGGACACCTTACTGGGAAGGAAAAAATAGGACTACTGTATATACATGCATGTCGTAAAAGGTGACTAAAGAGATTTGTTCATGGGGCTAGCAACCTTGTCCAAAACAAATTGCTATCCCAACCAAAAGTGCTTTGAAGCAGACTTTCCAAAGGAGGACAACTAAATTAGTGGTTCTATGATCTGACTGGAGTGACAAAAGAAACAAGAAGAGAACAAGAATTAGTCACTTTTTAAATCGGAATGTAGGGACAGCATTCATCTTTATTTAAAAAGAGTTATTGGAATCCACACAGCAAAACTTTTCTTAAAAAATGCCTGTATATTTAGGTATTACTAACAACCCTTATTAGTATTCTCTGAAGGGAGGGAAAAATATGTATACCAAACACACTTGCCAGCTATTTTAAAAACACCTAAAATATACAATACAAATTGTGACAGGAACAGTTTTGTTAAGCAATTTACCATAAATAAGTAAAGGGAGTCCCATAGCAAACATTGCTGTCAGGGATGAAGTGTTTGTAACTTCATTGTACTAGGTCTCAGCTTGTTTATAGTTGGAGTTGCCAGTTCTCTTCATT
Source organism: Ariolimax columbianus (assembly GCA_036924085.1). Classification (NCBI taxonomy): domain Eukaryota; kingdom Metazoa; phylum Mollusca; class Gastropoda; order Stylommatophora; family Arionidae; genus Ariolimax; species Ariolimax columbianus. The sequence goes on along the minus strand of JAVGWX010000012.1, from coordinate 5,182,287 downwards.
GCTACCTTTCCTTCTCAAATAGTAAGTCAGGTACATATTTACACTTGCGTCGACTGAAGTGGGAATTGAGCCCTGTACAGTTGCAGTGAAAAGTGAATGCTCTACCACTACACTAACCAGATGGACACCGATACCATAATTAAGTGTAGTTTATTTTATTCTTATTATTATGCGTTTTTTTACAAAATTCCCTAGATCAGCCCATTTATTTCCAGAGAAATCAAGATTTGCTCTAAAGTTATAATATTCAACCTCAGTGACAAAGTTGGTGCTGTTGTACGGAGCTCAAACATGCAGAACGACCAAAACGATACAACAAAGACTCCAGTAGCTCATTAACAGATGCATACATGGATATTGGGCATAAAGTGACAGGTCATGGTGAGGATTTGAGACCTGTGGTCTGCCGAAGATGGATGTTTCAGACCAAAAGGTACAAATATCGCAGTAAAGCTGTAAACTAGCGAAACAACGCACTCCGGACTACATCCTGCTACTCGCAAAGGCTTTTTCAGGGCTTGGTAGCGGCAGATTGAGAATGAACGCAGAAGTAGAAGAAGAAGACCTGTGGCAAAGGAGCGAACAATAGCCTCAAGAACAATAAATTAAGAGAAGGAAATGGGACTGGATAGAACATACACCAAAGAAGGCACTGTCTAACATAGCCAGACAGACTCTTACATGGAATCACATGTTTGCTGATGAGATGTGGCCAATGGCCTATGCACCGAGAAGATCAATGGGCTTTGATTTATTTATTGATGTATGTAGCTTTTGCAACCAAATGATTCAGGAACTAGATGGTGAGGGCAGGAAAGTGGGACTAGAGATGAATGTCTCCAAGACCAAAGTGTTGCGCAATTGTTCCACCAATTGTGATCCAGTCTTCCTTAGCAGGGTGCAACTAGAGGATGTCAACGAGTACATCTGTCTTGGGCACCTTCTTTATATGGAGAATAACCTGGAACCTGAACTGACAAGACGTCGCTGTGTGGGATGGGCAGCTTTCTCATCCATTAACCTGTTCCTGGACGGTTACCAAGACCAGAACCTACGAGCCTCTCTCTTCAATTCCACTGAGCTCCCTGCTATGTACTACAGTGCTGAGACATAGGCACTACAAAATTCAATAGAGGACAAATTGAGAGTGACTCAGGCCTCTCTTGAGAAACTCTTGACTAAAATCACTCTCCGGAACCAACATGTACAAATGTTCCACAATTCCGACATACGATGATTGTCATTGGTGAAGGATGCAGTAATCTATGCAGACAAGGCAAAACATAGATGGGCAGGTCACAGGTTGTGACAAATCGATGGTCGATGGAGCACAGCAACAGCAATCTGGTACCCCTGAGGTAAAAAGAGACTGCAGAAAAGACCTCCAATGCTTTGGTTAGACTCTCTTACTGTACGCTGCAACATCCGTGATGCCTCTGGAGGAGGGCTTACCATGCACTGGACTTCCATGGCCCAAGACAGGGTTCACTGGAGACGAAGTTGGGACCCACAACTACACTGAAGAATGGGTCATCAAGATCGAGAGCTTCTGCTGTCAATCACACAATCTCTATCTGTCCACTTACTTTTATCAGGCCATTGAATGTTAAGCCCTGCTGTCCTCCACTTACATTATTTCTTTAAGACATTTCAACTAAAAAGCTCAGAACCACATCACATGTATCAGTAAACTCTAAATGTGCTTTTACTTTCAACAGCTGCTAAATATGAGACAAGTATGTAAAGCTACATTTATTTGTGTGTCTGATTTGTTCTGTATTGAGTATTGTCTATGATGCATGAAATTATAAGTTTTATTATGAGTTTTACATTTTGGATTTCGTTTGGTTTTGTTGTTTCCATAAGATGAATGCAGCTGATGGCATCCAGCAGCAACTCATAGCTGACTGCTTGTGTCAGGTCCAGAGAAGTCAAGTTGGTCAAGTTCTATTCTGCCTTTACGTGGTGGCTATGGAAAGAGATTGCACCTATTCAGACTAGCTGCGAAAATAGGAATTGAAGTGAATAGACAAACCTGGTTGCAAAAATGCCTTGCTGAAACCATTTGAATCAGACCAAAAGGCAGCCTCGCTGTAAACTATGCATAATGTCGCAAAACATCCTTTTTAGGATGAAAGCAGAGAAAGATGATAACAAAAAAAAGAGCAGCCAAAATTACGCCTAATAGGACACGTGTCTAATTTTGCTCTTTTGGTCCATTATGGATGATGCCAGGCGATGGATTTGACTGGAATTTACACTGGTCGACGACTTTCACTTGTGTCCACAGAGACATGTTGCTGTTTTCCACTTGGATTAGTTTGTTCATTTTGTGGTGTTTTTTCCCTACGATTATCTTTGGATAGTCATTGGCTAATGTAATAGTATTTCGGCTACAATGTGTCGTATTTTCATGGTCTAGTACACATGGCTGAACTTCACGAAATTGACACCCTTCGCCATATTTACAGACAGTGTCGATTTTGGTGTGAAATGTACACACGGTGCAATAATGGACTAAAACATATTGTCCAGGAGAGATTGTCTTCTGTTCGGTTAGCAAGCAAGATACTGAAGGCCACATCACTCACTTGCGAATGATGGTCCTACGACCTTTTGCGGTTACAGGAAAGACAAGACACAAACTTGCTTTACACAGACTGCAGAGTCTTCTAAACCAGTATAATGACGTTAAGTTATGTTTGTATTGCTACATGGCATTTTCTTTTACCTTCTTTTCATTATCTTTTTTGTCCATTTCTGCCTGCCTGTGTTGCATCTCTCTCTCAAATAGTGTCCCTTATTTAGTCATTAATGCCCCTGGTACCGCAGTCCAGAAGGGGGCAAAGAGTAGTAACACTGTAACCTACCAGGCGATGACTAGAGGAGAGAGAAGCTGGGCATGATGTTGGATACCTCATCCTGAAGAAATTATAAGCCACCAGAAAAGTACAAGATTTGTGCATAACATAAAAGAAACAACTGTACAGAACATGGTAGAAAGATTTGTACAGAACATGGTAGAAAGATTTGTACAGAACATGGTAGAAAGATGTGTACATAACTTGGTAGAAAGATTTGTATATAACTTGGTAGAAAGATTTGTATATAACTTGGTAGAAGGATTTGTATATAACTTGGTAGAAGGATTTGTACAGAACATGGTAGAAAGATTTGTACATAACATTGTAGAAAGATTTGTACATAACATAAAAGAAACAACTGTACAGAACATGGTAGAAAGATTTGTACATAACTTGGTAGAAAGATGTGTACATAACTTGGTAGAAAGATTTGTATATAACTTGGTAGAAGGATTTGTACATAACATTGTAGAAATATATGTACATAACATTGTAGAAAGATTTGTACATAACTTGGTAGAAAGATTATCACATAACTTGGTAGAAAGATGTGTACATAACTTGGTAGAAAAATCTGAACATAACTTGGTAGAAAGATTTGTATATAACTTGGTAGAAGGATTTGTATATAACTTGGTAGAAGGATTTGTACAGAACATGGTAGAAAGATTTGTACATAACATTGTAGAAAGATTTGTACATAACATAAAAGAAACAACTGTACAGAACATGGTAGAAAGATTTGTACATAACTTGGTAGAAAGATTTGTATATAACTTGGTAGAAAGATCTGTACATAAACCTGGTAGAAATATCTGTACACAAACTTGGTAGAAAGATCTGTACATAACTTGGTAGAAAGATCTGTACATAACTTGGTAGAAAGATCTGTACATAAACTTGGTAGAACGATCTGTACATAAACTTGGTAGAAAGATCTGTACATAACTTGGTAGAAAGATCTGTACATAAACTTGGTAGAAAGATCTGTACATAAACTTGGGAGAAAGATCTGTACATAAACTTGGTAGAACGATCTGTACATAAACTTGGTAGAAAGATCTGTACATAACTTGGTAGAAAGATCTGTACATGACTTGGTAGAAAGATCTGTACATAACTTGGTAGAAAGATATGTACATAAACTTGGTAGAACGATCTGCACATAAACTTGGTAGAAAGATATGTACATAACTTGGTAGAATGATCTGTACATAAACTTGATAGAAAGATTTGTACATAAGTTGATAGGAGAAGTGGCTGAGTCAATCCAAGTTTGTCTGGACACCTATTTTCAAATTCCTTGTATTCACATGCCAAACTCTGCTGCATATCCTATCAGGTTCTTCTTCATTACCACAGTCTGGTTGTTTCTTCGTAATGCTCTCTTTCTTTCAGCGCCATACAGTTTTATACTTGCTGATTTATTTGTTAAAATATATGAAATATGTTATTATTCTTCTAGAACAAATTTTAACTGATTAGCACCAATGAAATTTAGTAGAGAAATTCCTAGAAAAAAATAGGAATGAAATTTTAAAAAGAATTACAATTAGACAGAATCAGGGATCAAGATGCTGAGCAGCACATGAGCTGCAGCGGTCAGCAACCCATAGCTGACTGCTAGCGTCAGGGCCAGCAAACCAGAGCTGCCAAGACCCTTCTACACCTCCACGCGGTGATCCTGGATAACAGGCTGCAACAGAGCAGACTGGCTAAGGAGAAGGGATCGAAGAGGGAATACTAACCCGGTACTAAAAAAATGCTTGCTGAAGTCGGATGTGTTGGACCGAAAGGTGCAAATATTGCAGTCAAGCTGTAAACTACGACACAACGCATTCCGTTCTCTGGACTACATTCTTCTACTTAAGCCCATGTCAGGGTTTGGTAACGGGAGATTGAGAATGAACGAAGCCAAGCCAAGACAGGATCAAGATGCTGAGCAGCTCATGAGCTGCAGAGATCAATGACCCATACCTGACTGATAGCGTCAGGGCCAGCAAACCAGAGCTGATAAGACCCTTCTACGCCTCTACGCGGTGAACCTGGATAAGAGACTGCAACAGGGCAGACTGGCTAGGGAGAAGGGATCAACGAGGGAAGGCTAACCCGGTACTAAAAAAAAATGTCTGCTTGCCAAAGATAGATGTGTCGAATCGAAAGGTGCAAATATCGCAGTCAAGCTATAAACTAGTGACACAATGCATGCCGTTCTCCTGGCTACATTCTGCAACTTGCAAAGCCCTGTTCAGGGCTTGGTAATGGAAGATTGAGAATGATCGCAGAAGATGAACAATTAGACGAATCAAATATTATGAATATATAAAGTAACATAGCACATCGCCTGTATAATAGGTCTAAGGAATCTTGGTCACATGGATCAATTATCACTATCATGTGACAGACTTCCCCATGTCATATAGTGAATTGTTTCCCTTACATACAAGAACATTAACATTGGAAACAGTAAGACTTATGTGAATAATAAAATGCAAGATAATTCATTGATTACAATTCTAATCATATAGCTGAATCATTCTTACACCGGGAATGGAGTGGGCTAGTGTTTAAGTGACACGGCTCACAACCCAAAGGAGTTGGGTTTGCTCCCCAATGACAGCACCAAACGTTACCCCAGGAAAGCAAACTCTTAGAAAATGCAGGAGGAAGCAGACCCTTACATATAATGCATGCCGAAGTCGGATGCACTGGGCTGACAGAAGCAAAAAAAAAACATAATGCAACGCACACTGCCTTAGGGAATAGAGAAATAAGGCAAACGCAAACAAAAACAAAAGCAAAAAAAAACATACATTTGTAAGCATAAGCTTCTGGGAACTGAATCTGATAACCCAGCTCTACTCATTATACAGACATTTCACTTAGACTCAGTTCAGTTCATCCTGTAACATATCAGGTCATTAGGGCACACTTGAAGACGCTCCCACAATCACACACCATCTCTCTCTATCCGCTCACCTAGCCTCACCGGGACGAAGGTGTGACCACTCAGTGATGTTGTCTGCCCATCACTTCCTTGGACGACCCCACCCTCTCTTTCCTGGTACGGAACCATGTAGTATCGAATTTGTAATTCTGCTGGACCTCGTGACGTGCCCATACCAAGCCATCTTTTGCCTTTTGATAGCTGTGAACAGACCATCAAAAGGCCTAATTGCGTTTTCCACTTTTCGTTGTATTTCTACGTTCCTGGCATGATCCTTATATGTAACATTTAAGAGTCTGTTAAAGCACCTCATTTCCATTGCATGTATTCTGCACTGGATATCCCGTAATATCCGCAGTAGTGATCAACGTCTCATATGCATACATGATACACAAATATTGAGAGGACCAATGAGCGCATTAGTCTAACTTGTATGCTGAGGGCGAGCCGCCTATTCTGCCATATGGGTTTCAAACACGTAAGCTCTGCTGTTGTCTGTGCTATGCTGGCAACTATCTCAGACTACGAGCCCTTGTCACTGATCAGTGATCCCAGATACTTGAACCGGTGTACAACATCGAGTTCCTGACCATTTGCTTTTATCACAGATGTAAACCCTTCCGTGTTATTAGTCATCAACTTTGTTTTCTCTCAATTTATCTCCATTCCAGAGCTCTGCACTCTCTGTCCCATCTACTAATCAGCTCCTGAAGTTCCATTTCTGTGCTTCCCTCCAGACCATCTATATTATTTGCAAATCGTAGGTTTGTAATCATCTTGTCACCCATTCTGACCGTAGCAACATGTCCCTCCAGGGCCGCCTCCATTATTCTTTCCAAGAATACATTGAAGAGTGTTGGAGGGAGTATACAAACCTGTCTCACCCCAACAGACGTGCTGAACCATTCGCCTAGTATTCCGTCTACAGAAACTGCACTTGATGTCTTCTCATAAAGGTTCTCAATTACTTTCACAATATTACTATTGATCTTGTAATGCTTTATTGTTGTCCATAGCTCTGCATACCATACTCTGTCAAACGCCTGTTTGAAATCGATGAAGACATGATATATGTGTTGTTGATACTCTAAGTATTTCTCATTCAATATCTGCAGATTAAATATCTGTTCAGTGGTGCTTCTTCCCGCTCGGAACCCTGCTTGCTCTTCGGCTAAATCCATACAAATCTTGTTCTATAATTGATTAGCTATCTAAATTTGTAGTCCAGTGGTTTATCCAGGCAGTTGGTGATGTGGCTGATCTGTAACTCTTCTGATCATCAGAACTATGCGATGGAACCAAAATGATTTCCAAACTTTGGGAACGTGCCCGTGTTACACCCATTCTAAGAGAAAATGCTCCTTAAGGATTCAGATTGCATCTCTTGATCTGTATGAGTTAATTTCGACCTGCCTGTAACTGAACTGAAGCAGTTTGTTCTAGACATTAGCAGATCATCAAGAACTGATGTCTATGGTATTCTCACTGCCACTGAGTTTATAACCTCAGTTTGTTCTCGGCCTCGACTCTGTCACTCAAGGTGATCAGATTTCTTGCTCATGATGCCAGGAGAGACTCACTATTCTTTCCATTGAGTAAAAAAGCAATACCTTCAGGAATGTAGTGGAATATAGCCTCTCTGTTTTGCATCTCTGTTTTGCCTCTCTGTTTTATTGGATTTTTAGCTCTGCCTCAAACAAAATGGCGTTGATCACGTGGTGCCACTGTCCCTTCCCCATTTACCGGTCAGTAGTCAATCTTTTCAAGTTTCTCCGCCTTATAGTTATATTGACTGCCCTGGCTACTTGTCATCCTGTCAATCTGCCAGTGCCGGTTCTGTCGTGAAATATTGTGTCACTTGCTACCTCCACCTTCATTTATGTGACACTATTTAATATAGGAAATGGGTTGGACTACACCACACCCCCCCCCCCCTCTTTATCTTTGACAACAGTCTCCAACTCACAATAAACATTATCTCCCTCTCTTGTGTTGCTAATCAAAACCCAGCCCTGACAATGAATACACGCTGTCTGTGAACTTAGTTGAAACTTTCCCCAGCTGAGTTGAAATATCCTATTTCTTTAGTTAATTTCATCTGTCTGAGAATAGGTTTCTAGTCACAATTCCTCTTCTCCCCCTTGGATCTGTTGTACCTGTAAGCCATTTTTGAATTAAAGGTTGAAGGAAACAGACAAGAGGAGGACAGTGCTATAAGCTGAAAGGAAATAATAAGAAATAAGTAGAGACAATAGTTGGTTGGAGTGCACAATGAGGACAAGAGACAGAAGATGTTACTTTACAACTGCTTGCTGTTTTACTGACTATTGTTCTGTTACCATAAAATATTAAATGAGCACGTTCACATGTGTCTGCTGGATGGTTTACAAAGTTATCAGTGTTTAATATTTCTTGATTTATTTTCTTGTATGTTTCACTGATGAGATTAAGCTGATAATACTGTTTCTTGATTGCCAATATGTAACACATAGAAGCTAAACAAGAGGAAACAAAGACTTTTGTAAATTAATTAAATCAATATGGTCATAGCGTATTCATAACAAAAAAATTTGTAACAAAGAAATTAATTCTAAAAGAAATGAAAACATATCTGTAGGCAGGTCATGAAGAAAACAGAGAAATTAAGAAATATTATTTATAGCAGAGACTTAATTAAGAAAAACATATTTATCAAAATTCAAGAGCTATCATGTTTCTTTGCTTTGCATTTGTTTTTACTGGCGTTACAAGTTAAGATATTGAGTATATATATAGAGATATATATGTATCTTCTCTTTGTATCTCTTTTTGGTTTGTACTAAGTATAGAGCCACCACCATCACTGCAACGGACCCATTACCTGATGTCCTGTCAGAATGCATTGTCCATAAATGCAGTAGTCGTTTCTGTTGCAAATTTGTTTTATGTGATGAGGATGATAGCCTTATGCGCAACCCTCTCTTGTTATCTTTTATTACATACTTAGAAAGCTGCAGTTTGTCTATTCTTTCTAGGATTCATATCATATGTGTTATACATAGAGAGACACACACGCACACACGCACGTACACGCACATTTGTGAGAAGTTGGCTGTGGAGTCATCTGTTCTTTTGGATGGCACACTTCCTCTGAACCTCCATGATGGAGTTACACTCTGCAATCTGAGCATCTTTGATGAGGCTAGTACATCAGGTGGAGCGATTCTGTGCAAGCATCTCCCAGGAGGTGACATCAATGTTGAAGCTTTTCAGAGACACTTTCAAGGAGTCTATAGCATTTCTTTTGTCCCTCTGATGAACATCTGCTTATTCTGAGCTCAGCATATAGCAGCTGCTTGGGGAAGCACTCATGCGAACATGTCTGGTCTATCATATCTGGACTTTCTGCAGAAGTGTATGAATGCTCAACATGTTTGACTTGCTAAGAATTTCAGAGTTAGGCCCCTTGTCCTGTCACCCAATTCTGAGCTCTCTTTACAGACAGCTGAAGTGAAAGTGATTGAACTGTCTCGCGTGTCTGCTATACACTGTCCATGTTTCGTAGGTATGCAGCAAAGTGGTTAATACTACAGCCAGCAAGACACACTTTTACCTTGGTGGTAACACTGATGCCTTGTTGGTTTCATACATTTTGCATTTGCTCACAATCTCCCAAATACACTTTTGCAATTCTGCAGTTGACCTCAGAGTCGATATTCATCTGTCTGGTGAGGGCACAGTCTAGGCAGGTGAAGCTATTGACTGTCTGGAGATGTTAGTTTTGTACAGTAATTGTTGGTTCAATGTACAACTTCCCAGGAGCAGGCTGAAAGAGCACCCAAGTTTCCTTAGTTTTGATCGTGAGACCAAAGTTGCTGCATGCCATCTAAAACTCTACCATGGTGGACTGAATATCTTGTTCTGAGCAAATGTTAAGGACACAGTTGTTAGCAAACAGGAGATCCAAGACTGTGGCTTCACTCACCTTGATGTCAGACTTCAGACGACTTGGATTGAACAGCCAAATTTGTGTCCTAAATCTGATATTTTGTGTGTCAGTAGCAGCATCATGTACAGCATCAAAGAGCATTACTGCAAAGACCATGCTAAAGAGTGTCAGTGCCAGCGCACATCCCTGTTAGACACCATTGGTGACTGTAAAGGCTATAAACAATTCTCCCTCATGCGATAATTGAGCCATGATGCTATCATGAAACTGACGGATATCTTAACTTAACTTAACGTCTTTATACTGGTTTAGAAGACCCTGCAGAGTCTGTATACAACCAGTTACATTTACATCACCTTGCTCTAAAAGCTATGCGCATCCAGTTTATTCTTAAATGCATTAACTGTCCCTGCCTCCACTACCTCCCCTGGCAATGCATTCCAAGCAGACACCACTCTCTGACTAAAAAAATACTTCCTACTATCTAACCTGGACCTCTCTTTAGTCAGCTTGTAGCTATGCCCTCGTGTTATTGTAGGTGGCTGTATTTTAAAAAACTTGTTATAGTCTAATTTATCGATTCCTCTGATCATCTTATAAACCTGTATTAAGTCACCACGAATTCTTCTCTCTTCGAGACACTGTAGGCCGGTTTTTCTGAGTCGTTCCTCATAACTGTAATTCTGGAATCCCACTATCATCTTTGTCGCTCTTTTTTGTATTCTTTCTAGCATGTTTATGTCCCCTCTATGATAAGGACTCCACACCTGTACACAATACTCCAATCTAGGTCTAACTAGAGCTTTATACAGTTTGACGATCACTTCCTCTGCAGTGAATCTCCCAGGGCAGCCAAAATTTGCCATGATTTTCCCAGTTGATGGGGTCAAAGGCTTTGGTCAGGCTTACAGAAACTGTGTACAGGTCACAATGTTGTTCTTGTGTATATATATGTGTGTGTGTGTGTGCATTGAAAGAGAAACTAAAGATATGAAATGAGGCTATTAGTAAATAAGAATTGTGTTATCATCAAAGTTATATGATTTATAAATGTATTTGCTTAAATGCAGTTTTTCTCTGCTGTTTACAGATAGCAATAATGAACTATGTTGCATCATGTTCATAAGTGTACATCTAACTGATAAAAATAGAAATGTATACATTTTTGGTTAATCTGAAATGCTCACTTCCTGAAGTTGATCCCAGGTCCCTTACTGAGGAAGAAAGGATAGAGCAACTATACCTATATACATGTTGTGAAAGGTGACTACATAGAGCTGAGCATGGGGCTAGCAACCCCATCATGTCAAACACATTACTACTGAAACCACCAATGCAAGAACATGTGAAGTGCTTTGACGCAGGCTTCCTTGATGAGGCTAACTGTAGCCATGGCCGAATGCTCCCACGGAAATCAAAAAAGACAAGAAGAAGAAGAAATGTTAATTAGTATCTGTACAAGATCTGAGGATTCTCTAATCAATGGTGTAATTGTTTGTTTATTTTGTCAGAGGAGATAGGATTTACTGTGGCCATCATCAAACCCGATGCTGTTGCTCAAGGCAAGATTGAAGAAATTGTTGCTGAGGTAGGGTTGTAGTTGTTGTTGGAAGTCACTCGTATGGGTTAACTCTTGACATTTTTTTGGTGGTGGGTTACAGTGACTCTTCTTCCATCTTGAGGCTGACTTGAGAAGGCGGAATGGGTCTACATGGCTGTATGGCAATGTGAAGTTCATTAGTAAGCTTTGGGTATTACAGCATCAATCCCTACCTTGTTGGCCAGACTGATGTGGCACAGGCTGTTTCCAGGAACCATGATATGGACATGAGGTTGGAACTTGATCAGCATATTTAACCTGACCTGTTGTCGAAGACAGATGTATCGGAACGAAAGGTGCAAATATTGCAGTCAAGCTGTAATCTGGCGACTCAACGTATTCCCTTCTCCGGACTACACCTTGCTTCTTGCAAGGCCCTTTTAAGGACTTGGTAGTGGGAAATTGAGAACAAACACAGATGAAGAAGGGGATTAACCTGCCCCTGATGTTGGTCTTGGTTCCCTTTGAGGTGGTGTCTCCATCTTCTTTGGTATTTGTTCTGAAAATGACGTTGTGTCATAGTTTACAGCGAGGCTGCGAAATCTGTGACTTTCAGCTCGACACTACAATTTCAGTCTTCCCTCTCTGATTCTTATTCAGACTACACTAATGACTAATGCCTCCTGTTTACAGGGTTGCCACTTGCAGGCGGAATAGGGTCTTGTTCAGCTGTGGTTTGCTGACCCTGATGGAAGCAGCCAGCTATGAGTCCCTGACTGCTGCCGGCTATCCCTGACTGCAGCCAGCTATGAGTCCCTGACTGCAGCCAGCTATGAGTCCCTGACTGCAGCCAGCTATCCCTGACTGCAGCCAGCTATGAGTCCCTGACTGCAGCCAGCTATGAGTCCCTGACTGCAGCCAGCTATCCCTGACTGCAGCCAGCTATGAGTCCCTGACTGCAGCCAGCTATGAGTCCCTGACTGCAGTCAGCTATGAGTCCCTGAATGCAGCCAGCTATGAGTCCCTGACTGCAGCCAGCTATGAGTCCCTGACTGCAGCCAGCTATGAGTCCCTGACTGCAGCCAGCTATGAGTCCCTGACTGCAGCCAGCTATCCCTGACTGCAGCCAGCTATGAGTTTCTGACTGCTGTCAACTATAAGTCCCTGACTGCAGTCAGATATGAGTCCCTTACTGCAGCCAGTTATAAGTCTCTGACTCCTGTCAGCTTTGAGTCCCTGATGCAAGCAGCCAGCTATGAGTCCTTGACTGCTGTCAGCTATGAGTCCCTGATGCAAGCAGTCAGCTATGAGTCACTGACTGCTGTCAGCTATGAGTCCCTGACTGCAGCCAGCTATGAGTCCCTGACTGCAGCCAGCTACGAGTCCCTGACTGCTGTCAGCTCATTCACTGCTGCATCTTTGGTCCATGGGTGTAGTAACCACTTCCCTTCCTCACTGCATTGCCTTCCATAATGGTAAGTTAGGTATCCATTTATAGTTGGATAGACTTGAGCATGTGGAGACCAGGGATTGAACTCAGTAACTTTACCCAGAGAAGCAAGGGTTCTTGCCACCTGCTACTCAAGTGCTCATATATGATACAGTAATAAAAGTCATGCTGTTGGTATGGATCCAACAGCATTTAGGCTCTGGCCTTTTAGTCCAATGCCACATAATGAAATCTGTACATGATTGCTGTTGTTTAGTACCATACAAAGTGTTCCATTGATCTGACCTCGAGGGAAGTAGCATTTTTGTAACATCGTCAAGCAACTGCCACTCAAAATCATATTTGAATTAAAGATTGAAGGGAACCAACAAGAGAATGAAAGTATTATAAGCTATATGGGTGTATATACAGCTGGCACTCTGGAGTGTGTTGTGGATTCTGTTAAGGTGCTTTTTAAGTGGGATGTTGTTGGGGTCATAGTCAGAATAAAAGAATAAGTAACTTGTTTTCCCAAGGATCAGAAGAAATTATTATATCGTAGACCTCCAATCTTTCATGAATCTATTTCCTTTTGCGAAAAGCAAGGAAATCTTATTTTACATATACATGTGTTCTGAGAGCTTATCAAATTACGTCACCGCTGTTGTTTGACTTGGCTTCGTTCGTTTTCAATCTCCCGCTATCAAGCCCTGACGCTGGCCTAAGTAGCAGAATGTAGACCAGAGAACAGAATGCGTTGAGTCATAGTTTACAGCTTGACTGCGATATTTGCACCTTTCGATCCAACATATCCGGCTTCGGCAAGCATTTTTTTAGTACAGAGTTAGCATTCTCTCTTCGATCCCATCTCCTTAGCCAATCTGCTCTGTTGCAGCCTGTTATCCAGGATCACTGCGCGGAGGTGTAGAAGGGTCTTGGCAGCTCTGGTTCGCTGGCCCTGATGCTAGCAGTCAGCTATGGGTTGCTGACCGCTGATGCTCATACGCTTATGGCTGTTATTTCATTGCATTACCTTTACATTGACAATACAATTTCAGTTTTAACAGAAAATGTTTCCATTTTTGTACCTGCTGACTAGATAAAAGCACAAGGCATTGATATCTTGGCACAAGAAGAAAAGGAACTTACTTTTGATCAGGCTGAAGGACTGAACTCCAGTCTGTCTAACGAGGTATGTAGAAATGAAGTGGGGCATGTTGGAAAATGATGTTTGGGTACATCACTTAATTTTTTTATTACATCTAGTGAAAATGGTGATGTATGGGTGTTAAAGATTGACAGTAAAGTTAGTAGCATGTCTTTTTAAAGAACATCGCTTCTTACAACCACCACCTATTTGGCTGTTATAAGTTTCTTGGCAAGTGTGCAGAATGGTAGGTTGCCATTACTTTCCATACGTGAAGGAGCAATCGCCTAAGAAAGAAACCTAGTGTCTGCCAAACTAGACATGTTGGGAATCGAACCCGGTATGTTGAGATTGTGGAAACCAAGAGAAACCTCCAGGCCATGCAGCCTCCAAGATTGACAGAGAAAGGAATAATAGACAGTGAAAGAAACAAATATTAAACAATTTTGGTTAAGTTTTGTAAAAATGTTGTTGCCAGAAGCAAGTCATGTTGAGTTGTCACTCTTGATGAATTTCTCCATTTGTACTTATCAAAGTAAACATAATAGCTATGTTAGCATGATTAACTTCAGTCTCTTCATAAAATAACATTCTTCCTCTGTAATTGTTTCCACTTTGATGACCTGATCAAGTTCATGACAAGTGGGCCATCCTATGTGATGCTCCTCACGCGGGGAGATTCAGGAATGACTATCATCAAAGACTGGAGGGATATGATTGGTCCAAATAATGTGGAGCAAGCCAAGGAAGAGGCACCTGCAAGGTTGTGTGATATGTAGATTGAGGGGGTGTTGGTTGTTTTTTTTTTTTAAGACCTGGTGTGGGAACCAAACATCTCCCCCCCCCCCCCCCCCCCCCCCCCCCCAACAATATAAATGTGGGCTATCAAGGATTGTTGACCTTACTTGGGATGACTGAGATGTCTTCTTCTTCTGATCCCTGAGGAAAACAAGTTCTGCATTCTGTTATTCCTGTGACAAATATTGTTAATTGTTTCTCGAGCTTCCCTTTAATTCCACACCATACATCGGCAGGTTTTTCATCAAGTCTTTTCTTCTTCTTCTTTGTAGATTTTGATACGTTAACTTGAATATATCTAAAGAAAACAGTGGTTAGCCTGAGGCTATTGGTATTTCTATAGAGATTGTCCAGAAATTGTATTGGTGATGACCATATGTGCTTTCTCTGTTCCTTGTATGCTGGACATTTTTGTAGCAGATGTTCAGCAGTCATTTTATCAGTGCCGCAGACACATTCATCAGTATTTCCTATTCTTAGTTGGTTGAATAGATGGCATCTCAATCTGTTGTGGCCTCAGCAGAGTCTAAAGATTACCACCCTTCATTTGGTTGATGACCTGCGCTCTGCTTCCCACTTGTTCCTGTATCTACACCTGGTAAACCTCTTTGTCTCTTCATAAATTATACCTACATCAAGTTGAGGTAGCATTCCACCTTTTCTTGACAATCTGTCAGCCTCTTCATTGGCAAAAATATTTTAATGAGATGGAATCCACTGTATCACAATTCTCTTGAACCGGTGATATAGTTCATAGAGTATCACTTTTAGTTTCTTTAGGTCTGTATTTGTTTGGCTGACAGATCATCTGTGAAGAGTACCACTTGTCTGTCTGTGTTTTCATCTGTCCTTAGAACGTCTACTGCAGTTATCAAGGTACAAGCACTGCCTCTACTTTGAAGTTACTTTGAAATTTTCAAGTTGCCAATGACAGTTCTTTTTATGTACTGTTTTTTAGGCTTATAAAAAAAATCCTTTCAGCTCCATTCTCTGATGCATTTAATGTTGATCCATCTTTGTATACATGGGTCCAGATGTTGCTTGGGTAGTGTTTTTCTATGTGTTTTACAGCTATGGCTTTTCTTTCTGTTTCTGTCTGGCTGGTTTTGTTTTCACAATGCTGGAAATGTTTTCTACCAGTTCTAAGTCATGCTTTTTTCTCCACATTTGAAGCATGTGCGAAGTGTAGATTGGTTTTATTTGTGATGTGCCATTTATAGAATCTGTTCTCCATATTGCTTTTACTGATGATACATAGTTACTCCACTTAATTCTGCCCCTTTCAAGCCTTGCTGTTTGACCCTTCTGTCCTCCATTGGTTGAAGGTTTGCAATTTTTCTAGTTCTCCAGTGGGTGTTGTTCTCATGGCCCTTGTTTTCATTCTCATGGCTTGGTTTTGGACTCTATTTTGCCAAAGTTTGAATTTGCTGCAGTTCCGCATGCTGCTATGTCATATTCTAGAACTGGTCTCACACATCCAGTTAACAGTTTCTTTAATATACTTTCATCTGCTACCAATTTTTGCCTGCAAGTTTTTTCATGGTAAATATTATTTGTCTTGAATGCATTGATCTCTGTCTCTGTCTGCCTGTCTTTTTTTCTCTCTCTCTCTCTCTCTCTCTCTCTCTCTCTGTTTTCCAAGTGAGATGCTGATCAAAGGTAATAACTAAATAGTTTAGATTTTCATCTAGTTACAGATTTGTTTCCATTGAGCCTTAATTTAGAGCTCTGGGGTTTGTTTGACTTAACTTAAGTCAACTTAACTTAACTTAACGTCTTTATACTAGTCTAGAAGACTCTGCAGAGTCTGTAAACAACCAGTTTCATTTACATTTCCTTGCTCTAAAACCTGTGCACATCCAATCTGTTCTTTAATGCATTAATTATCCCTGCCTTCATTTCTTACTGTGGCAATGTATTCAAAGCATTCGCCACTCTCTGACTAAAAAACATATTTCTTAATATCAATTTTTTGTTTTGTTTGTGCGTTCGCCTTATTTCTCTAATCCCCAAGACGGTGTGCGTTTCACTGTGGTTTTTATTTTGCGCCTGTCGGGCCAGTGCATCAAACTTCAGCATGCATTTTATGTAAGGGTCTGCTTCCTCCTGTATTTTCTAAGGGTTTGCTTCCCTGGGGTTATGGCCGGTGGTGTGATGGGGATTAAACCCAACACCGTAACATCCAAGGTAACAAGGAGGCAGACAGACTGGCAAAAGAATTTGCAAGACTACCACAACCAGATTCTAGTGTGACCTATGAAGAGTCAAAAAGGCTCATTAGAGCCAGATACATGGCCAAATGGGAAACAGAACATACTGGCTACACAAAAAATGATGCTTATTACAAATTGAACAGAAGAGAGCAGGTCGTGGTCTTCAGACTCCGCACAGGCCACAACAGACTGAGGTACCATCTATTCTTCTTCTTCTTCTTCATCGTACGCAGTCAGACATCAACCTTTATTATTTCGAAAAAAGCAGCGGTCATCCTGAGGCTGTCGACACTGCCATAGAGCTTGTCTAGTGTTGCCACTGGTGATGGCCACATCTGCTCTCTCTGATCCTCGTATGTCGGGCAGTTTTACAGCAAATGCTCAGCGGTCATTTTCCCGGTACCAGACGGGCATTCGTCAGTGCCACCTATCTTCAATTTGTTGAATAAGTGGTACCTCAGTCTATTGGTACCACCTATTCAATAAGCTGGAGATAGGTGGCACTGACGAATGCAGTTGTGGTACCGGAAAAATGACTGCTGAACATCTGCTGCAAAACTGCCCGAAATACAAGGACCAGAGAAAGCATATGTGGCCATCACCAGTGGCAACATGAGACAAGCTCTATGGCAGTGTCGACAGCCTCAGGATGACCACTGCTTTTTTACAAAAAATACAGGTTGACGTCTGACAGCGTACCAAGAAGAAGAAGAAGAAGAACTCAGCACCTTTGGATTGTGAGCCGTGCCACTTAACCACTAGGCCACCCCGTCCCCCTTTCTTAATATCTAATCTGGACCTTTTTTTTAGTTAATTTGTAGCTATACTCTCTTGTTCTTGTAGGTAGTTGTTTTTCGAAAAAAAACTTGTGATAGATTAATTTATCCTTTCCTTTGATTATCTTATAAACATGTATTAGTCACCTTGAATTCTTCTCTTTTCTATGCACTGTAGGCCGGTTTTTCTGAGTTTTTCCTCATAATTGTAATTCTGGAATCCCACTATCAGCTTTGTCACTCTCCTTTGCATCCTTTCCAGCATGCTTTTATCTACAATAAGGACTCCACACCTGTACACAGTACTCCAATGTAGGTATAATTAATGCTTTATACAGTTTGACAATAACTTCTTTGCTCCTATGTGTAATATTTCTTTTTATCATGCATAATATTGCATTTGCCTTTTTCACTGCTACTTAGACTTGCTCACTCACTTTACCTTTATGATTTATTATAAGCCCTAAGTCCCTTTCCTTTTCTATCCTTCTAATATTGTTCCTTCCCATTCTGTAATTTTGAGAGAGAAAAGATTGCAATTGTGAGCAAAGTTGTTAATTCAGGTTTGCTCTCCTTAGTCTTTGACTGCCCCAAGCCAGCAGGTGGTTTGAAGCCAGAATTATTCTACTCTTGAATGAATTGTTGCATATGTGAGCAAAGTTTTTAATTCAGGTTTGCTCTCCTTAGTCTTTGACTGCCCCAAGCCAGCAGGTGGTTTGAAGCCAGAATTATTCTACTCTTGAATGAATTGTTGCATATGTGAGCAAAGTTTTTAATTCAGGTTTGCTCTCCTTAGTCTTTGACTGCCCCAAGCCAGCAGGTGGTTTGAAGCCAGAATTATTCTACTCTTGAATGAATTGTTGCATATGTGAGCAAAGTTGTTAATTCAGGTTTGCTCTCCTTAGTCTTTGACTGCCCCAAGCCAGCAGGTGGTTTGAAGCCAGAATTATTCTACTCTTGAATGAATTGTTGCATATGTGAGCAAAGTTGTTAATTCAGGTTTGCTCTCCTTAGTCTTTGACTGCCCCAAGCCAGCAGGTGGTTTGAAGCCAGAATTATTCTACTCTTGAATGAATTGTTGCATATGTGAGCAAAGTTTTTAATTCAGGTTTGCTCTCCTTAGTCTTTGACTGCCCCAAGCCAGCAGGTGGTTTGAAGCCAGAATTATTCTACTCTTGAATGAATTGTTGCATATGTGAGCAAAGTTGTTAATTCAGGTTTGCTCTCCTTAGTCTTTGACTGCCCCAAGCCAGCAGGTGGTTTGAAGCCAGAATTATTCTACTCTTGAATGAATTGTTGCATATGTGAGCAAAGTTGTTAATTCAGGTTTGCTCTCCTTAGTCTTTGACTGCCCCAAGCCAGCAGGTGGTTTGAAGCCAGAATTATTCTACTCTTGAATGAATTGTTGCATATGTGAGCAAAGTTTTTAATTCAGGTTTGCTCTCCTTAGTCTTTGACTGCCCCAAGCCAGCAGGTGGTTTGAAGCCAGAATTATTCTACTCTTGAATGAATTGTTGCATATGACATGGACTTCATCTACCCAAATCATTCTGCACTGTACCTATTTGTAATAACATCCACCATTTGAGAAGGTCAGGAGCTGTGCATTTGTGGTCAGAAGCTATGTGGTGTGCATGCTATGTGGACTGCATGCTTTGGGAGCATTTAGTTAAAACTGAGAGCTCATTATTAATTCCACTCCTGGTGGAATGATAATTGCATTTGTTAGAAAGAACCACCGCAAGAATACGTAGATGCTTTGTTGCAGGTTTCCTACAAGGAGATTAGTTACAGTGACGCAAAACACGTGAGACAATGATGGTAAACTATGACTGATTGGCTCACCTTTTTGTTTCGTTTGAACCATAGAGCCACCACTATGACTGATCCCTTTTTTGGAAGAATGTATCCAAGAATTGACAGTGATGGTTTCAATGACAATTGTTTGACATGATGAGGTTGCTAGCACCAAGCACATGATACACCATAGACATAAATAATTATAAATGAATTATTTGTGTTTAGAAAAATAACAAATATTAAAGGTTTCTATAGAACAAATATTAGAGGTTTCCTTCTGAATTGGCTGATAAGGCAAACCATTTAGCTCTTTGCTCATCTAAGGCAAACCATTTAGCTCTTTGCTCATCTTAATATGGGTTTGAGATGGAAAGTTGAGTAAGCTGGTACAACATTAAAAAAATATCATTTTGAGCTCGAGATCTAAATGTTTTCTCCTTGTTTGCTATGCTGCATTTTTGTTGTATTTGTATTTCATTCTTCACAGTTTGAGAGCCAAGTATGGAGAGAAAGGTTTCATGAATGCCTTGCATGGATCTTCTTCAAAAGAGGCAGCAGCCAGGTCAGTACATCTGGCATTACATCAGAATCTGTCATTTCTCTAGTTGTTCAGTTCAGGTGCCATTTCCGCATTGAAGGTCGGCTGCAGTGTACAGTATGCAGTGTAATCTCCAGTGTACTCTATCTCTTGCCCTAATTGTGCAATCTGAGAGGCTTTTTCCAGTTCATTTCCTGATGTTATCAACCCTCTTAAAACGTCTGCTTCTTGAACGACTGCCTTCCATCCTACCTTCCAGTATGGTCTTCAACAAAGAGGTATTCTTGTTATATGACCAAAATAACGTAAATATCTAACCCTGATTTCTGTCATTAATTCTCTTTTCACCCCCAACTTTTCCAATACCTCGAAATTTGTTTCTTCTCTTTCCAAGAAATGCGACCCAATCTACTATATACCCAAATTTTGAAGGCTTCAATACTCTTTTCCAACTTGTTATTGATTGTCCATGTTTCTGCGCCATAAAGTAGCGATGAATATACATAACACCTGACAATTCTCATTTTCAAATTCTGATTTATCTGTTTGGATGTCAGTATGTGTCGCATGTTGTTAAATACCATCTTGGCCATACCTGTTCTCTTTCTGATTTCTTTATCACAGCTGCCTTCTTCCGTTATAATATGACCTAGATAGGAGAAACTCTAGTTGTTAGGTATTCGTAGTGTAGAAACATGGACAAATGAACAAATAAATGGAGGACATAATTGCATACCTGTCAACCTCTTTAGTTGAAAACCTGTAAGCTGGATTCTTTTTTAACTGTACTAAAACAGAACAACAAATCTTACACTAAACAGCATATTAATAAATTTTACCAGTTCATGAGTCTAAAAATTACAAGCGACGTATAGACATTGAATAAACTTATATGTATCTGCCAGGTGTACTTCTATTTTTCATTTAGTATTCTTTATCATTAGCAAAGCAGCTGGTGACAATGAAATTACAGGCGAATTGCTTAGAGCAGCAGATGATGCTGTTCTTAGACACGTGTTATTCATCGTTAGTGAATTGTGGGGGGACAATAACCCACCCTAGCAATAGAAAGATGGAATTATTGTTAAAATACCAAAACAAAGGTGGCTTATCGGATTGCAACTACTGGTGTGCAATGCATTACTTCTATCAGTGCCAGGATAAGTACTTTGCAGTGAGATACTGGAAACATTCAGGAATAAGACAGACATAAGATTGGGAGAAATACAATCTGGTTTTAGGCAAAAGAGATTTTGTGTCTACCAAATTTTCACTGTGAGAACAATTATTGAGAATCTATAGAAATACAATCTGGTTTTAGACAAAAGAGATTTTGTGTCGACCAAATTTTCACTCTGAGAACAATTATTGAGAATCTATAGAAATACAATCTGGTTTTAGACAAAAGAGATTTTGTGTCGACCAAATTTTCACTCTGAGAACAATTATTGAGAATCTATAGAAATACAATCTGGTTTTAGACAAAAGAGATTTTGTGTCGACCAAATTTTCACTCTGAGAACAATTATTGAGAATCTATAGAAATACAATCTGGTTTTAGACAAAACAGATTTTGTGTCGACCAAATTTTCACTCTGAGAACAATTATTGAGAATCTATAGAAATACAATCTGGTTTTAGACAAAAGAGATTTTGTGTCGACCAAATTTTCACTCTGAGAACAATTATTGAGAATCTATAGAAATACAATCTGGTTTTAGACAAAAGAGATTTTGTGTCGACCAAATTTTCACTTTGAGAACAATTATTGAGAATCTATAGAAATACAATCTGGTTTTAGACAAAAGAGATTTTGTGTCGACCAAATTTTCACTCTGAGAACAATTATTGAGAATCTATAGAAATACAATCTGGTTTTAGACAAAAGAGATTTTGTGTCGACCAAATTTTCACTCTGAGAACAATTATTGAGAATCTATAGAAATACAATCTGGTTTTAGACAAAAGAGATTTTGTGTCGACCAAATTTTCACTCTGAGAACAATTATTGAGAATCTATAGAAATACAATCTGGTTTTAGACAAAAGAGATTTTGTGTCGACCAAATTTTCACTCTGAGAACAATTATTGAGAATCTATAGAAATACAATCTGGTTTTAGACAAAACAGATTTTGTGTCGACCAAATTTTCACTCTGAGAACAATTATTGAGAATCTAAAGAAATACAATCTGGTTTTAGACAAAAGAGATTTTGTGTCGACCAAATTTTCACTCTGAGAACAATTATTGAGAATCTAAAGAAATACAATCTGGTTTTAGACAAAAGAGATTTTGTGTCGACCAAATTTTCACTCTGAGAACAATTATTGAGAATCTATAGAAATACAATCTGGTTTTAGACAAAAGAGATTTTGTGTCGACCAAATTTTCACTCTGAGAACAATTATTGAGAATCTATAGAAATACAATCTGGTTTTAGACAAAAGAGATTTTGTGTCGACCAAATTTTCACTCTGAGAACAATTATTGAGAATCTATAGAAATACAATCTGGTTTTAGACAAAAGAGATTTTGTGTCGACCAAATTTTCACTCTGAGAACAATTATTGAGAATCTATAGAAATACAATCTGGTTTTAGACAAAAGAGATTTTGTGTCGACCAAATTTTCACTCTGAGAACAATTATTGAGAATCTATAGAAATACAATCTGGTTTTAGACAACAGAGATTTTGTGTCGACCAAATTTTCACTCTGAGAACAATTATTGAGAATCTATAGAAATACAATCTGGTTTTAGACAAAAGAGATTTTGTGTCGACCAAATTTTCACTCTGAGAACAATTATTGAGAATCTATAGAAATACAATCTCATTTTAGACAACAGAGATTTTGTGTCGACCAAATTTTCACTCTGAGAACAATTATTGAGAATCTATAGAAATACAATCTGGTTTTAGACAAAAGAGATTTTGTGTCGACCAAATTTTCACTCTGAGAACAATTATTGAGAATCTATAGAAATACAATCTGGTTTTAGACAAAAGAGATTTTGTGTCGACCAAATTTTCACTCTGAGAACAATTATTGAGAATCTATAGAAATACAATCTGGTTTTAGACAAAAGAGATTTTGTGTCGACCAAATTTTCACTCTGAGAACAATTATTGAGACTCTAAAGAAATACAATCTCTACTTATCTTCATCTTTATTGATTTTCAAAAAACTTTTGATAGTTTATTTCGGCCAACACTTTTGAAAATACTCTTCAGCTATAGCTTTCCACTACCCATTAGAGAAGTCACCAATCAACAATATGTTTCAACACTTATTAGGGAAAAAAGGTGAACATACATCAGGCGGCATGTTCTTAGAATGGACAGCAACTGACTCCCAGTGCAAGCTTTTGTGCGATCACCATCAAGCAGCAGGAAAAAAGGAAGGCCAAAAGAAAATATACACAGAACAATTGTTAGAGAGGGCTTCATTATGGGGTTGAACAACATTCATGAACTTTAAAGAGTGGCGTCACACAGATCAAACTGGAGCGCACTGGTTTCTGCCTTATGCCGAACATAGAATAGAAGAAACATGCATGTATCTGCAATTTTCAAAATATTGTTTTTAAAAGAAGTATATAAATTCTCTCATGATTTACAACATAGCTAAAAAAAATGATTGGATGAAGTCATAGAAGAAAATAAACAAACACACATACACATAAACGAACATTAATTTGACCATTATTTAACAAAACGTACAAGAATATTGTAAAATTTTTCACTTGTGAAAATATTAAAAATAATTTACAAAATATGATTACGCCTTATAAGTATAGAATTAAGGCATTTGAAATGTACATATATGGACAAATAAGGTATATTTCATGGAAAAGAAAAAACAAAAATTAGGATGCCCCGAAGAAGTTTGAGATGACAAAAATACAATTAATTAACAAAATCATAGTCAGACGGTTCAAATATCTTGGCCATATCACAAACATATCAGCTTGCTGGAAACCATACTGAAAGGAAAAGCAGAGTGCGAATATGCAAAGGTAAGACAACACTATCAGTGGAAGGATTACTTACTTACTTAGTCGCTCCTCTTCTAACGTGAGGTGTAGAGGTTTGCCAAAGAGAACGCCACACTGCTCTATCCGCCGTCTTTTTCCTGGCCTCTTTCCAATCCAGCACTCTATCACTTAGGGACTGTCGTATGTTGTCTTCTCAATGTACTTTGG
The DNA here is from genome assembly GCA_036924085.1 of Ariolimax columbianus. Classification (NCBI taxonomy): domain Eukaryota; kingdom Metazoa; phylum Mollusca; class Gastropoda; order Stylommatophora; family Arionidae; genus Ariolimax; species Ariolimax columbianus. The sequence continues at coordinate 5,158,103 of JAVGWX010000012.1, read as the reverse complement.
GACGTCCTCGGGGTCTGCGTCCTTGACTTTTGATCTCCAATGACCGCTTTGGTATCCGATCTTCTTCCATTCTACAGACATGGCCAAACCACTGTAGTTGGGACTGCTCCACTCGTGTCTGCAGGGGTTGAACTTCAAGATTGCTACATATTGTCTGGTTACGGATCTTGTCCTTTTTCGTCACCTGAACCGCCTATCTTAGGTACCTCATTTCTGAAGTTTGTAATTGCCTTTCTTGGGCTGTAGTCATTGCCCATGACTCACATCCATATGTCAGGACAGGCACATAGGTCGAGCGGTATACATCCATCTTTGTTTTCCTGCTTATTTCTCTTCTACTGAGGAAACCTCTGTTTATTGCATGGAACAGTCTACCTGCTGCTGCCCTTCGTGCAGTTAACTCCTCTTTGATTCCTCCCCTGCTGTCTATTACCACTCCTAGATATTTAAAGTTGCTGACTTGCTCCAGTGCTCGTGTTCCCAGGGTTATCTGATGTCTCTTTTCATCTCTGGCGATCACCATGGCTTTTTGTTTTGGAGTTGCTGATGTGCATTCCTCTCTTCTTCCCAGACCTGCAAGTTGATCTGGAGATGTGCTTCGGTTTTCGTGATCAGGGCCACATCGTCTGCAAACGCTAGTTCCGATATGTAACTTGGTCTCATCTTCCAGTACCCTACTTCATACTTTTTTGTCCGTTCCTTGCAGGCTTTGATGACTTCATCAATGAGGAGTATGAAAAGGTACGGTGATAGAATGTCCCCCTGTCTTACTCCGCTAGTGGTCTTGAACTCTCCTGACTTTTGATTTGATGTCCGCACATAATTTCTGCATGTTTTATAGAAACTCTGAATGGCAGAGATCAGGGGTCCTGCGATGTTCTTCCTTGTCAGGCACTCCCAGAGTTTGTCCCAAGGAACTTTATCAAATGCTTTCTCCAAATCCAAAAAGCAGAGATGCATCTCTTTATCATATTCAAGAGCCTTTTCACTTAGCTGTCTAAGTGTAAAGATAAGGTCTTGAGTACTTCTGTTTGCCCTAAACCCACATTGAGTTTCATCCATGTTTGGCTCTGCTAGACCTCTTAATCGCCGTTCTAGAATCCTAGAGTAGACTTTCCCGCGGACACTGAGAAGGGAAATACCTCTGTGATTTTCACATTGTCGATTGTCACCCTTTTTAAATATTGGTATTATTGGAACCTCCCAGTCTCTTGGTATCTTCTTGTGGCGCCAAGCTGCCTTGAGAATCTTCATGAATAGCATCTCTCCTGCCGCTCCCATGTATTTAACCATTTCTGGTGTTATACCATCATGTCCTGCTGCTTTACCAATCTTAGTTTTCTCTAATGCTGCCTTTAGTTCTTCCATTGTGATATTATCGTTTCCCTCCATGGCTCCCTCTTCTTGAATTGGGACTGTTACTTCCAGAGCTTGGTTTTCCTCCACTCCAAGAAGATCTGAGAAATATTCTTTCCATCTGTTCATTACCTCTTCTGGGGCGGTCAGCAGCGCACCTTGTTTATCTTTAACAAATTTCAGGGGGGCATTTCTTTTCCTTCCTCATGTTCTTTAAGGTCCTGTAGAACAGTTTCTGGTTTTCTCCAGCATTATTTTCCAGTTTCTCTCCAAATTCTTCCCAGGATTTCTGTTTGGCCTTGAGCAAAGTCTTCTTTGCTTCTGTTCTAAAATTTACATATTCTTTATATTTCTTTGTTTGTTCTTCTGTATTCCTAGCCCCTAGGTATTGCTTCCATACCTTTTTCTTTTCTCGTATTATTGTTTTCACTTCTTCTGTCCACCATGGTGTACTCTTTCTCTTCCACCCTTCTTTGGTTTGACCGCATGCCTCTGCTGCAGCCTCTTTGAGGATGTCTTTGAATTTTACCCAGAGCATTTCCATATCTTCTTCAGATTCCTCTATCCGTTCTATTGCTGTTGTTATGAGCCCCTGGCATCTCCTCTTAACATCTGGTTCTCGTAGTCCCTGGCATCTCCTCTTAACATCTGGTTCTCGTAAGCCTTCAGTGGAAGGATAACATCAAGAAATGGACAGGAAAAAGTCTTTCAGGTTGATCTCCAATGGCAGGAGATAGTCGACGTTAGAAATTCTTTGCATCCAACTTTTGATGTAGTGATGACAGCTTATATAAGCACCACCACAGAAAAATTTGCCATGACAACTAAATCTTTAAATTCTCTGGTTTTTGTGGTGTTCAGTTTATTTTTAGTGTTCCATCCACTTGTACCATGAAGCACCATGGGGAGCTTAAGTTGTCTTGTCTGGGTCAAGTGTGAAGCGTCTGCCTTCATAAGCCCATGTCATTGTAGGATCACCCTGACACCATCTATCTATTTGCCACATTGCCTGCCTTAAGTCCTGGTGCTAGAACCCCCTATGTCTTAAGCACTCAGTGGGAGTTTATTTGGTCGCATTTGCATGAGATGACCTAGTCATCACAATTTCTGCTTAGAAATGTAATCAGCACACGAGGTAGTTCCCACCATACTTCTTATGTTCTCATTTCTCATCTCATCTCTCATGGTCACACCAATAACCTTCTAGAGACATTTAATTTCACATGTAGAACACTTCCACTTCTGAGCCTTGGATAAAGACACTACATCTGATGGTGGTATCAAAGAACGGAACACACATACTGGTCACCAATTGTTGCTTTGTAACCAAGCTAATGTTCTGGTGTTTAAAGCAGTGCTGACAATTGATAAGTCACAAAAGATGCCATCTGACATCGAGTGCTGATTTCTCTATCAAGCCTCCAATCATCTGTACAAATACTACACAGATCGAGCCGAAGACGGATGTGTCGGCCCGAAAGGTGCAAATATCGCAGTCAAACTATAAACTAGCGACACAACGCAAATCCGTTCTCCTGACTACATCCTGCTACTTGCAAAGCCCTGTTCAGGACTTGGTAGCGGGAGATTGAGAATGAACGCAGCAGAAGAAGAAGAAGACTACACAGATAGCGGAATTCACAGACCTGCTTAGTTGTGAAACTTAGTATTGAAATTCAAGGTCACACTGCAGAGGGCACCAACGAATTCATCTATCTCGGTAGCATGATATCATCCGAGGGGGGCAGCCATCTCGATATGTCAAGGCAGATTGGTCAATCTGCGTCCGCTATGCACAACCTCCGACACTTGTGGAGCAATGGCAAGATCTCCCTTGGAACAAAAATCCACATCTACTAGTCCTGCATGGTCCCAGTCCTGCATGGTCCCAGTCCTGCATGGTCCCAGTCCTGCATGGTCCCAGTCCTGCATGGTCCCAGTCCTGCATGGTCCCAGTCCTGCTTGGTCCCAGTCCTGCATGGTCCCAGTCCTGCATGGTCCCAGTCCTGCTTTACGGCTCTGAAATTTGGACATTGCTGAAACATGACATGTCAAGACTGGAAGCCTGTCACGTGCGCAACCAGCGGTGTATCCTGGGCATCCGATGGTATGGCTACATCCGCAACGTGGAGGTCTCTGCTAAAACAGGCCTCCACCCAATCTCAGAAACACTTGACCGACGCTAAGTTTCTTTGTTCGGTCATGTTGTACGGCTGGACCAGGAAACCAGACCGGCTGGAGGCGCAGAAGAGGCCGTCCCCGAACAGCATGTCTCCAGCAAGTAGCAACCTCTTGCTCCGCCCTGGATGAGGCCGGAACCACACCACAGCTGTGGGTCATGGATGAGGCCAACGCAACGGGCCTCAGATGCCTAAGCAAACAATATTATTATTATGACTTAATTGTGATGTTGTTGACAATAATATTGAGTGTGCACCGAGACCTACTAATCTATGCAGTTTCAGTTGTGAGGTATTCATGTGTGACTTATTTTTCTTCCTTTCATCGCCAATAGAATAACAAATGTTTCACTCTTTTATTCTTTGTTCAAATATGAATATTGTTTCTAGACCTCTTTTTCAAACCCAAAAAGGCTGCTCCACACTCTCCAAGCTATTAGTCTGTTTCTAGTTGGTGTGCAATGCAATGAGTTGGGAAGTCTCCTTTATAAACCACATAAAATGGTAGTCTGGGATGACAACAATATATATAGTTTCTCTGATTTGAGGATGTTAAATATGATTTAGGAACCACATTTCATGAAAGATCATTGAAGAATCTTATTACCCCTGGAAATGGTGTCTTAGCACTGTATGGAGTCATGAAATAGTGTCTCAGCACTGTATGGAGTCATGAAATAGTGTCTCAGCACTGTATGGAGTCATGAAATAGTGTCTCAGAGCTGTATAGTCATGAAAAATGGTGCATATCCAAAATGATTGAGTTCTTGTTAGAAGCTACTTGTGTTGAGTTGTTGTTAGAAGCTACTTGTGTTGAGTTGTTGTTAGAAGCTACTTGTGTTGAGTTGTTAGAAGCTACTTGTGTTGAGTTGTTGTTAGAAGCTACTTGTGTTGAGTTGTTGTTAGAAGCTACTTGTGTTGAGTTGTTGTTAGAAGCTACTTGTGTTGAGTTGTTGTTAGAAGCTACTTGTGTTGAGTTGTTGTTAGAAGCTACTTGTGTTGAGTTGTTGTTAGAAGCTACTTGTGTTGAGTTGTTGTTAGAAGCTACTTGTGTTGAGTTGTTGTTAGAAGCTACTTGTGTTGAGTTCTTGTTAGAAGCTACTTGTGTTGAGTTGTTGTTAGAAGCTACTTGTGTTGAGTTCTTGTTAGAAGCTACTTGTGTTGAGTTCTTGTTAGAAGCTACTTGAGTTAAGTTGTTGTTAGAAGCTACTTGTGTTGAGTTGTTGTTAGAAGCTACTTGTGTTGAGTTGTTGTTAGAAGCTACTTGTGTTAAGTTGTTGTTAGAAGCTACTTGTGTTGAGTTGTTAGAAGCTACTTGTGTTGAGTTGTTGTTAGAAGCTACTTGTGTTAAGTTGTTGTTAGAAGCTACTTGTGTTGAGTTCTTGTTAGAAGTTTCTTGTGTTGAGTTATACTTTTGATAAAAATTTTTTTAGTGATATGTTATAGTGGGTATCCTTATGTCTTGATACATACTTAAGAAAGTGAACCTGCATCCTTCTGACTGTAGTGTAGTGATAGGCTTCTCAGTTAGCTCACCAATATGGAGATGACAATATTTATCCTTACATCAATGGCCAGGCTGTTGCAATATAGTCTGTTTCAGGTGCATAGCATGGATGTTAATTTGGAAAAATTGCAATGTTTCAAGTACTTAACCCTATCACCCAATTGTCGAAGATTTATTTTCATTTCTCCCTTGTGCCTATTTTATTTAGATCCCTGTCTCTTTCACATGCCTTCATGTCATATATGTTAATTATTTCCATTTCCAATTAATTGTGTAGGATAACTTCCAAGTGCTTAGCTCAGTTTTTAATTCCTCATCTGTGCCATCTTTATCGTTTAGATTAGCTAAATATTTTTATATTTTATCTTTGGTCCCTCATGAAAGTCTTTCGGCTGCAGTTTAAGTTATTTTCTTCCTTGTCCTCTCTTAAGCTCTGAGACACTATTGTTCATGAGACACTATTTTTCATGACTATACAGTGCTGAGACACTATTTTTAATGATTCTGTACAGTGCTGAGACACTATTTTTTATGACTATGCAGTGCTGAGACACTATTTTTCAGGTCTATACAGTGCTGAGACACTATTTTTAATGATTCTGTACAGTGCTGAGACACTATTTTTTATGACTATGCAGTGCTGAGACACTATTTTTCAGGTCTATACAGTGCTGAGACACTATTTTTAATGATTCTGTACAGTGCTGAGACACTATTTTTTATGACTATGCAGTGCTGAGACACTATTTTTCAGGACTATACAGTGCTGAGACACTATTTTTCATGATTCTGTACAGTGCTGAGACACTATTTTTTATGACTATGCAGTGCTGAGACACTATTTTTCAGGACTATACAGTGCTGAGACACTATTTTTCATGATTCTGTACAGCTCTTAAGTAGCCCCTTTTCAGTGATGTCTGACTATAGGTTGATGCGACCTTGGAGTAGCAACTCTCGACTGAGTTTTTCGTTTTCCTTTTCCTTGCAGCGTTGCCTTTTCCCTTCCTTTTGTTGCATGAGCTTATTTTTCCCAGCCTTAGGTGGCACTTCAAGTTGCATCTCTATTTGGATCGATCTGCAGCTATGTCTTCCCAAGATGTCAGATCCATATCAGTGTCTTCATGTCTCACCTACGTCTTTGAACCTCAGCTGTGGTTGTCCAGCTGTTCCAGCTTTGAGTCTTGCAAGATTGAACAGACGACCATCTGATCTAGTGTGAAGGCAAATCCCTTCAGCTGCATTATCAAATACGTGCTTCAGTATCAGCACAAACATTTCGAATAGTGTCGAAGCCAGGACACAGCCTTGTTTAACACCACCATGAATACTGAATGGCTGTGATGCTTTACCGTCAAATTGGACTGTGCCTTTTATATCCTCATGAAATTACACTATTAACTGCAGCAGTTTGTTAGGGCAGCCTACTTTTGAGAGGATTTTGAAGTCCAGCCCTGCTGGCTAAATCAAATGCTTTTGTCAGGTTGTACTCTTGTATGTACTGACTCATGCCTATTTATGTTGTTATCAACTGAAAGTATAAAACTGTTGAGATTTATTGCAACTCAACTGTGTGTTTGCCTTGAGCTTCTTGCAAGACCTCAGACTAGCGAGGTTCACATATTGTGGTTTAATTACCCCATATTTTATCAGACTACAAAAACGCTGTCAACGTGAAAGATCAATAAATGTTTAATTGAAAAATTGATATTGTACAGACTAGCATAAGATACATATTTGTACCATTTTTAGACTGTAATGTTTCTTAGTCATGTTTCTATTGTATTGTGAAGATTGAAAGTATTTTCTGTAAAATGCTCAGAAAAGACAAACACTACATCAGCTCAAATGAAAATTAGGGGGACGGCGTGGCCTAGTGGTTAAGTGGCATGGCTCACAACCAGAAGGTGCTGGGTTCGATCCCCATCACAGCACCGGCCGTTACCCCGGGGAAGCAAACCCTTAGAAAATGTAGGAGGAAGCAGACCCTTACATAAAATGCATGCTGAAGTTGGATGCACTGGGCCGACAGGCGCAAAATAAAAACCACAGTGTAACGCATACACGCCTTGGGGAATAGATAAATAAGGCAAACGCAAAACAACAAAAAAAAACCAAAAAAAATTAAAATTAAACTAGAACTCCTTTCCTTTGAGAGTGATGCCAGCACACTTTTCTAAGAATTTATGTAGATCAAGATATCCACTGACAATCTTTGTCCACAGGGAAAGGGCTTTCTTCTTTCCCAATTACAACCTGCCCACTTTCCTGAAAAAGAAGGAGAACATTCAGAGAACCTTGGCAATCATCAGACCAGAAGCTTTTGCTACAAAGAAAAGTAGGTAGACAATTTATTTTTCCTCTTAGGTGTTTGACCAATCATTGACAAACATTCAGTGACCATTGTGCCAAATGGGATCCTTCAGGACAGCAACAAACTTCCTTCACTTTGACCAATCATTGACAAACATTCAGTGACCATTGTGCCAAATGGGATCCTTCAGGACAGCAACAAACTTCCTTCACTTTGACCAATCATTGACAAACATTCAGTGACCATTGTGCCAAATGGGATCCTTCAGGACAGCAACAAACTTCCTTCACTTTGACCAATCATTGACAAACATTCAGTGACCATTGTGCCAAATGGGATCCTTCAGGACAGCAACAAACTTCCTTCACTTTGACCAATCATTGACAAACATTCAGTGACCATTGTGCCAAATGGGATCCTTCAGGACAGCAACAAACTTCCTTCACTTTGACCAATCATTGACAAACATTCAGTGACCATTGTGCCAAATGGCATCCTTCAGGACAGCAACAAACTTCTTTCACTTTGACCAATCATTGACAAACATTCAGTGACCATTGTGCCAAATGGCATCCTTCAGGACAGCAACAAACTTCTTTCACTTTGACCAATCATTGACAAACATTCAGTGACCATTGTGCCAAATGGCATCCTTCAGGACAGCAACAAACTTCCTTCACTTTGACCAATCATTGAAAAACATTCAGTGACCATTGTGCCAAATGGCATCCTTCAGGACAGCAACAAACTTCCTTCACTTTGACCAATCATTGACAAACATTCAGTGACCATTGTGCCAAATGGCATCCTTCAGGACAGCAACAAACTTCCTTCACTTTGACCAATCATTGACAAACATTCAGTGACCATTGTGCCAAATGGGATCCTTCAGGACAGCAACAAACTTCCTTCACTTTGACCAATCATTGACAAACATTCAGTGACCATTGTGCCAAATGGGATCCTTCAGGACAGCAACAAACTTCCTTCACTTTGACCAATCATTGACAAACATTCAGTGACCATTGTGCCAAATGGCATCCTTCAGGACAGCAACAAACTTCCTTCACTTTGACCAATCATTGACAAACATTCAGTGACCATTGTGCCAAATGGCATCCTTCAGGACAGCAACAAACTTCTTTCACTTTGACCAATCATTGACAAACATTCAGTGACCATTGTGCCAAATGGCATCCTTCAGGACAGCAACAAACTTCCTTCACTTTGACCAATCATTGACAAACATTCAGTGACCATTGTGCCAAATGGCATCCTTCAGGACAGCAACAAACTTCTTTCACTTTGACCAATCATTGACAAACATTCAGTGACCATTGTGCCAAATGGCATCCTTCAGGACAGCAACAAACTTCTTTCACTTTGACCAATCATTGACAAACATTCAGTGACCATTGTGCCAAATGGCATCCTTCAGGACAGCAACAAACTTCTTTCACTTTGACCAATCATTGACAAACATTCAGTGACCATTGTGCCAAATGGCATCCTTCAGGACAGCAACAAACTTCCTTCACTTTGACCAATCATTGACAAACATTCAGTGACCATTGTGCCAAATGGCATCCTTCAGGACAGCAACAAACTTCCTTCACTTTGCCCAATCATTGACAAATATTCAGTGACCATTGTGCCAAATGGGATCCTTCAGGACAGCAACAAACTTCCTTCACTTTGCCCAATCATTGACAAACATTCAGTGACCATTGTGCCAAATGGCATCCTTCAGGACAGCAACAAACTTCCTTTACCTTGCCCAGGTCTACATTCATCCTTTATTATTTTAAATTCAGCTTCTTTGTTTTTTCACTATGTTGTCTTAGCTCATTTGTTTTTTTCTAACCTTCCCACTGAATTCTATAACATGATAGTTTAGTATCAGAGTCTGTTCAGAAGACATGGTCGAGCTAAATCCAAAGTCTGTTTCGATGGTGTACATAGCATCTCAGTTACCCAAGGGAGGCAATTCTTGGTTGATGATGTTGTTAGTTAACAAAAAATGTGATTAATTGTTGATAGACATGTATGTAGACAGTTTAGCCAAACATCAATCAATTCTTGTCACTTTTCAGCTATTTTCTGTGCCACATCTGTGTTAAGGAATTCTTTAATTGATTGTTTGATTGATTGCCATTATCTCTCCATGTGAAAGATAAGGCCACCCTAGAGCTGACCCCTTTAAAGGAGACCTGTATCAAAGCATTTGCAGTGGTGGTTTCAAGAGCAGTGGTTTTACTTAATGTGGTTACTAGCCCCCATACACAACCCTCCTTTCTCAAGTAAATCTGTAGATGTGGTTGTTCATGAAGTTGAGCAGCAATACAAATGTTTTCTTATATTACCAGCCAAGTATTTCTTTCTTCTTGAAACACTTTCAGATTTCATCTTGAATTTATATAAAGACAACAGCAATAAGCCGTTCCTGTTCTATCAAAAAGTGTCATCAATGCATTCTGGAGAAACCCAAAGGGGCTCAATCTTCATCACCAAAAGAGGAATAGTGGCGGTTTCAGCAGCCTGCTGGTTGTGCATACTCCTGTTCTATTCTCTCAGGTGCCTCTTCCTGCTTGACCCACGTTTGATTAAACAATCTGCAGTCTGTAGATTGCCAGTTCATTGATTGCAGTGCCATTATTCAAGAGGCGGTCATTGGGTGGCTCCAGAATGTCACCCCTATCCACATTCAAAGTCTCCACTATGGGTGCCGTTAAGTCAAGTGCCGTTAAGTCATTGTTTAATAAACCAGTTAATTCAGCTCAGGTGACATGCATCTTCGGTGTCATCTGTCTCTTGCCTTGATGGTGCAGTCTGCTGGGCATTTCTCTGTCCATCTTTTGATGATAGCCTCCCATTTATAGCATTGTTTACCTCTGTCACTTGTATTTTCTGCCCTTCCTTTCAGTATTGTTTACAGTTTTGATGTGACCAAAATATCTTAACTGTCTGATGTTGGTTTCTTTCATCAATTCTCATTGCACCCCTAATTTGCCCAAAACTTCCTTATTTGTTTTATATCAATTCTATGATATTTCATTCATCAATTCTCATTGCACCCCTAATTTCCCCAAAACTTCCTTATTTGTTTTATATCAATTCTATGATATTTCATTCATCAATTCTCATTGCACCCCTAATTTGCCCAAAACTTCCTTATTTGTTTTATATCAATTCTATGATATGTGCCATATTCTCTTTTGTATCCACATTTCAAAGACAACAATTCTCTATAATCATTTGATCAATGTCCAAGTTTCTACACCAAACAGTAAAGATAATTATACACACCTGATGACTCTCATTTTTAGTTTGTGAGTGACTTATTTGGATGTCAACATATGACTGATGTTGGTGAAAACAAATGGGGATATCTCTATCCTTTTCCTGATTTTCATTTCACCCCTTCCATAATGAGCCTGATGTTGGTGGAATCCCCAAAGAGATTGCCCATAAATAATTATAGTGATGGTATATGTACTTTTTCTGTTTCTTATACTTTTTCAGCAGATGTTTAATGATCTTTCTATCAGAACCACAGTTACACTCACCTAAAGTTTCAATCTTTAGTTTGTTGAAAAGAGTGTATCTGTTGTGACCTGCATGTAGTCTGAATATTGCCACTTGTTCATTTCTGTTGAGTTGGTAGTATGCTCATATTTGTATGTGACCTGTGACTACTTTCAGCTTACTCCCATATCTTCTTCAGGTAGCTTTCTACCTTCCTTTTGTAATCTGTCAGCTTTTTCGTTGTCAGGAGGCCATTGTAGCAGAGCGGTAAGTCGCTCACCTCTTAAGACATGAACAAACGAAAGCACAAAACAGTAGATATTCAAATCCTACAAGTTTCAGGTGACTCCTGGTTTTAAAGGAGGTGAGATCATGTGCTTTGTTCTATCTGAGATGATAATAAACTCGAAAGTTCCGTTTACACAACGTGCATGTAATAGAACACTTGGCAGTTATAAATTGAAATCAAGGTAATTCTTACTCAAGTTGTGTGGTTGGGGGTAAACTTGAACAAAATTTAAAATCTGCATCCTGTGTTATCTCCAGTCGTCTTAACTAACATCTTGCCCCTGAACCAAGGTAGCTCAGAACGAGAGGGTGCGGCTCATGATAGCACAAATCTCCCTCACTTAGATCAAGTTAAAGCGCAAGTCACAGTGTCAGGTCTTAGATGATTTGTAAAAATCTCTCTGTCCTGATGCCTGAGATAGGTAACTGATGTTGTGAGGATTTGTCCAGCCATTGGTTTGATCTTCTAATACTTTGTTCTGTTTGTTCATAGGTGCAATTTTGCAGAAGATCACAGAGGCAGGATTTAAGATTGCCATGTTAAAGGAAGTTCAGCTCATCAAGGAACAAGCAGCAGAGTTTTATAAAGAGCATGAACAGTATGCTTACTTTGACTCTCTAGTGGAGAACATGTGCTGGTGGGTACATTTAATCATTGTGTGATCTTATGGTGAGAATGTTGGGGAGAATGTTGGAGAGAATGTTGGGGAGAATGTTGGGGAGAACGTTGGGGAGAATGTTGGGGAGAATGTTGGAGAGAGTGTTGGAGAGATTGTTGGGGAGAATTTTGGTGTGAATGTTGGGGAGAATGTTGAGAAGAATGTTAGGGAGAATGTTTGGGGTGAATTTGGAAGAGAATGTGCGGGAGAATGTTGGGGAGAATGTGTGAGACTTTGACTCTCCAGTAGAGAACATGTGCTGGGGGATACATTCAGTCGTTGTGTGATCTTATAGTGAGAATGTTGGGGAGAATGTTGGGGAGAATGTTGGGGAGAATGTTGGGGAGAATGTGTGAGACTTTCTCTCCAGTAGAGAACATGTGCTGGGGGATACATTCAGTCGTTGTGTGATCTTATAGTGAGAATGTTGGGGAAAATGTTGGTAAGAATGTTGGGGAGAATGTTTGGGGTGAATTTTGAAGAGAATGTGCGGGAGAATGTTGGGGAGAATGTGTGAGACTTTGACTCTCCAGTAGAGAACATGTGCTGGGGGATACATTCAGTCGTTGTGTGATCTTATAGTGAGAATGTTGGGGAGAATGTTGGGAAGAATGTTGGGGAGAATGTTGGGGAGAATGTTGGGGAGAATGTTGGGAAGAATGTTGGGGAGAATGTTGAGGAGAGTGTTGGGGAGAATGTTGGAGAGAATGTGTGAGAAACAGAGTTTGTGGGGGGAAATACATGAGATGTATGGTTTAGGGGATGTGTAAGAGAGAGGGTTTGTGCATGTGGAGAGGAATATGTGACAGTGAGAGCTCTGGTTATAGTGGTCTAGGAGGGAAGGTTAATGGTAGTTGGGGGTGGAATGTGTGGGAGGGTTTGTGGTAGTTGGGGGTGGAATGTGTGGGAGGGTTTGTGGTAGTTGGGGGTGGAATGTGTGGGAGGGTTTGTGGTAGTTGGGGGTGGAATGTGTGGGAGGGTTTGTGGTAGTTGGGGGTGGAATGTGTGGGAGGGTTTGTGGTAGTTGGGGGTGGAATGTGTGGGAGGGTTTGTGGTAGTTGGGGGTGGAATGTGTGGGAGGGTTTGTGGTAGTTGTTGTGGAATGTGTAGGAGGGTTTGTGGTAGTTGGGGTGGAACGTGAGGGAGGGTTTGTGGTAGTGGGGGTGGAATGTGTGGGAGGGTTTGTGGTAGTTGGGCGTGGAATGTGTGGGAGGGTTAGTGGTAGTTGTGGTGAAATGTGTGGGAGGGTTTGTGGTAGTTGTGGTGGAATGTGTGGGAGGGTTTGTGGTAGTTGTGGTGGAATGTGTGGGAGGGTTTGTGGTAGTTGTGGTGGAATGTGTGGGAGGGTTTGTGGTATTTGTTGTGGAATGTGTGTGAGGGTTTGTGGTAGTTGTGGTGGAATGTGTGGGAGGGTTTGTGGTAGTGGGGGTGGAATGTGTGGGAGGGTTTGTGGTAGTTATGGTGGAATGTGTGGGAGGGTTTGTGGTAGTTATGGTGGAATGTGTGGGAGGGTTTGTGATAGTTGTGGTGGAATGTGTGGGAGGGTTTGTGGTAGTTGTGGTGGAATGTGTGGGAGGGTTTGTGGTAGTGGGGGTGGAATGTGTAGGAGGGTTTGTGGTAGTTGTGGTGGAATGTGTGGGAGGGTTTGTGGTAGTTGTGGTGGAATGTGTGGGAGGGTTTGTGGTAGTGGGGGTGGAATGTGTGGGAGGGTTTGTGGTAGTTGTGGTGGAATGTGAGGGAGGGTTTGTGGTAGTTATGGTGGAATGTGTGGGAGGGTTTGTGGTAGTTGTGGTGGAATGTGTGGGAGGGTTTGTGGTAGTAGGAGTTGAATGTGTGGGAGGGTTTGGGGTAGTAGGAGTTGAATGTGTGATAGGATTTGTGGTTGTGGGGGAGGTGTGAGAGAGTTTGTGATAATGAGGCAGATGTAAGAAAGTGTGGGACATTGGTTGATGTGTGGGAGGGAGGGATTATGAAGATGTGTTGGAAAGTTTGGGATATTGGTTGATGTGTGGGAGTAGGGAATATGAGAATGTGTAGGGAAGTTTGGGATATTGTTTGATGTGTAGGAAAGTTTGGGATATTCTTTGATGTGTAGGAAAGTTTGGGATATTGTTTGATGTGTAGGAAAGTTTGGGATATTGTTTGATGTGTAGGAAAGTTTTGGATATTGTTTGATGTGTAGGAAAGTTTGGGATATTGTTTGATGTGTAGGAAAGTTTGGGATATTGTTTGATGTGTGGGAGGGAGGGATTATGAGGATGTGTAGGAAAGTTTGGGATATTGTTTGATGTGTGGGAGGGAGGGATTATGAGGATGTGTAGGGAAGTTTGGGATATTGTTTGATGTGTGGGAGGGAGGGATTATGAGGATGTGTAGGAAAGTTTGGGATATTGTTTGATGTGTAGGAAAGTTTGGGATATTGTATGATATGTAGGAAAGTTTGGGATATTGTTTGATGTGTAGGAAAGTTTGGGATATTGTTTGATGTGTGGGAGGGAGGGATTATGAGGATGTGTAGGGAAGTTTGGGATATTGTTTGATGTGTGGAAGGGAGGGATTATGAGGATGTGTAGGAAAGTTAAGAAAATGTTAGTGTCAAGATTTCATATTTGTACAAATAATGTGTGCGAGATATCAGTGTTGGATATTTGCAAGGAAGAGATACATGGTTTAATACAGAGCGCCAATTGAGTATTTCAGAGCACCAAGTAAACTTCATTCCGAGCATCAAATGAATTTCATTAAGAGCTCAGAAATGAGTTGGTTATATTATAATGTCATAATATTCTTTTCATTCACTCTCAGTGGTCCATTATTAGCTCTAGGCCTGGTCAGGGATGATGCCATCAAGGTCTGGAGAGATACACTTGGTCCTTCAAATATTGATGAAGCAATAGAAAAGGCACCCCACAGGTCAGTTCAACTTCATAACAGATTATGCTCAAAAATGTCTTTTTAATTTGCAGAGAATTTGTTTCGAAAGGCAGAGTGTGCTGTACTATATTTTGCACATAACAGTCCAGTGCATCTAATTTAGAAAAAATGTTGTTTGTGCGTTTACTGCCAATAGAAATACAAGTCTGCTGTTTCATTGATCCAAACACGAGCACATTTTGGCTGAAAGATGACTACCTGCTTCGCTTAGACTCACCCATTCCCTAATATTTAGACATTATTATTTCCACAAATTGCGGAAGTGAGTGATTGGGGGAGTGGATGAGTGGGTGAGTAAGTGGGTGGAAAAGTGAGTGAATGAGTGGATGGTTTGGTGAGTGAGTTGGTGTGGGTGGGTGGATGGATGAGTGAGTTGGTGAGTGAGTTGAATAAGTGAGTGAGTGAGTGAGTATTATGTATGTTATTGTATAAATATGTATTTTCAGAGAACAAAACCAAAAAACATTAAGTCTGAGTCAAAACAGTCCATTCTAGTTTTTCATATACTGAAGAAGAATGAGGGGAAAAAATCTTAATGATTGAAAAGATATATGAGCAAGTTAAAGTAGCGTGTCACTGAAACAAACAGAATAAAGTATATTTTGTTCATTTTTCAACTTCTTTGCTTCTTCGTAGATCCTTAGTCAGTGGCTGGCCAAGCAATCAGTGATCATCACGAGTGATGGTGTCTTTAAGGGCAGCAGCAAAATCCCTCCATTTCTTAGATCCTTGGTCAGTAACTGGCAAAGTGATCAGCAGTCATCATGCTGGATGACATCTTTAATGCCAGCAACAACTTTTCTCTACTTCACCCAATCTATAGCCATCTTTCTTATAGTGCCCCAGCTCAGATTTATGTTTTCCATTTCGGTTCTATGATTCTTGGCCAAGTTCTTAGGTTAGCCTCAGTTTTGTCTTGTCTCTGAGGTCCATGCCATGACAATTCTTGTGATGGTGTCATGTTCTCTTATTAGGACATGATCAATTCTGACATCGATCATGTCATGATGGTGTGGATATCTTCATCGTTGCTCCAGGGAAGCAGTTTTCATTTGGCGATCATGTTCGACTTGAAGATTCTATGAAATCTTGGACAGGTTATGATGAAAGATGACAGTTTAGACATTTCTTTTTCTATTACTCCATCACTCCATGCCAAGTAAAAGCATAGTAAGTAGGTAACTCTTGTATATCTTTAGTTTGGGGTTTGTGCTTCTCTCGAAGACAGATGTGTTGGACCCAAAGGTACAAATATCGCAGTCAAGCTGTAAACTAGCATTCCATTCTCCGGACTACATCCGGCCACTTGTAAATCGTTGTTCAGAGATTGATAGAGGGAGATTGAGAACAAACGCAGAAGAAGGAAACAACACAAAGATGAAGATCTCGAGCAATGTATGTTGTCCCTGACACAGATCTCAGCAGAACACCCAAGGTTTGTAATACAGTGGATCCCATCTCACTGCAATATTGAAGGTGATGAAGCTGCAGACAAACTAGCAAAGTGTGGAGGAGCATCCCCACAAACAGACCTGAGTATCACATATAATGAGGCCAAGACCATAATTAAAGCCAACTTCAGGGTAAAATGGGCTGATCAACACCTCGACTTCCGAAAAGAAGACAGCTACTTCTAATCTTGTTCATGTACAAATCTGTATGTCCATCTGCAGTATGCGTGCCCAGTTTCCAGGTGCCAGTGGAATGAACCAATTTCATGGCTCAGAAACCGAGGAAGCTGCAAAGGAAGAGCTGGCCTACTTTTTCCCAATGGAGCAGACAGTTGCTGTTATCAAACCTGATGCTATTGGATCTAAAGGTCATTGTTCACTCTTATTCGTTACCAGTGCTTTATATGGGGTTTTTTCCTACAAATTTAAGTGCTTTTATTGGAGGATTGGCAGAGGAGGTTGGGGGTGGGGAGGGAGGTGGACAAAGAAGAAGCACAGTTGGGATGTGAGTGAAGAGGGGTAGGGGGATGTAAAGGGAGAGGATTTTTTAAATGTTCAATTTTCATAATTATCCTGGGCAACACAGGTAGCCCTGGTTTTGCTTGTTGCAGTGGATGAGTAGAGTGGGTTTATGGAAGGTAAGGACACAAACAATGTTTGGTGATGAGTAGAGTTCATGGAAGGTAAGGACACAAACAATGTTTGGTGATGACCAGGGTTCATGGAAGGTAAGGACACAAACAATGTTTGGTGATGACCAGGGTTCATGGAAGGTAAGGACACAAACAATGTTTGGTGATGAGTAGAGTGGGTTCATGGAAGGCAAGGACACAAACAATGTTTGGTGATGACCAGGGTTCATGGAAGGTAAGGACACAAACAATGTTTGGTGATGACCAGGGTTCAGGGAAGGTAAAGACACAAACAATGTTTGGTGATGACCAGGGTTCATGGAAGGTAAGGACACAAACAATGTTTGGTGATGACCAGGGTTCATGGAAGGTAAGGACACAAACAATGTTTGGTGATGACCAGGGTTCATGGAAGGTAAGGACACAAACAATGTTTGGTGATGACCAGGGTTCATGGAAGGTAAGGACACAAACAATGTTTGGTGATGACCAGGGTTCATGGAAGGTAATGACACAAACAATGTTTGGTGATGAGTAGAGTTCATGGAAGGTAAGGACACAAACAATGTTTGGGGATGAGTAGAGTTCGTGGAAGGTAAGGACACAAACAATGTTTGGTGATGAGTAGAGTTCATGGAAGGTAAGGACACAAACAATGTTTGGTGATGAGTAGAGTGGGTTCATGGAAGGTAAGGACACAAACAATGTTTGGTGATGAGTAGAGTGGGTTCATGGAAGGTAAGGACACAAACAATGTTTGGTGATGACCAGGGTTCATGGAAGGTAAGGACACAAACAATGTTTGGTGATGACCAGGGTTCATGGAAGGTAAGGACACAAACAATGTTTGGTGATGAGTAGAGTGGGTTCATGGAAGGTAAGGACACAAACAATGTTTGGGGATGAGTAGAGTGGGTTCATGGAAGGTAAGGACACAAACAATGTTTGGTGATGAGTAGTGTGGGTTCGTGGAAGGTAAGGACACAAACAATGTTTGGTGATGACCAGGGTTCATGGAAGGTAAGGACACAAACAATGTTTAGTGATGACCAGGGTTCATGGAAGGTGAGGACACAAACAATGTTTGGTGATGACCAGGGTTCATGGAAGGTAAGGACACAAACAATGTTTGGTGATGACCAGGGTTCATGGAAGGTAAGGACACAAACAATGTTTGGTGATGACCAGGGTTCATAGAAGGCAAGGACACAAACAATGTTTGGTGATGACCAGGGTTCATGGAAGGTAAGGACACAAACAATGTTTGGTGATGACCAGGGTTCATGGAAGGTAAGGACACAAACAATGTTTGGTGATGACCAGGGTTCATGGAAGGTAAGGACACAAACAATGTTTGGTGATGACCAGGGTTCATGGAAAGTAAGGACACAAACAATGTTTGGTGATGACCAGGGTTCATGGAAGGTAAGGACACAAACAATGTTTGGTGATGACCAGGGTTCATGGAAGGTAAGGACACAAACAATGTTTGGTGATGACCAGGGTTCATGGAAGGTAAGGACACAAACAATGTTTAGTGATGACCAGAGTTCATGGAAGGTAAGGACACAAACAATGTTTGGTGATGACCAGGGTTCATGGAAGGTAAAGACACAAACAATGTTTGGTGATGAGCAGGGTTCATGGAACGTAAGGACACAAACAATGTTTGGTGATGAGTAGAGTTCATAGAAGGTAAGGACACAAACAATGTTTGGTGATGAGCAGAGTTCATGGAAGGTAAGGACACAAACAATGTTTGGTGATGACCAGGGTTCATGGAAGGTAAGGACACAAACAATGTTTGGTGATGACCAGGGTTCATGGAAGGTAAGGACACAAACAATGTTTGGTGATGACCAGGGTTCATAGAAGGCAAGGACACAAACAATGTTTGGTGATGACCAGGGTTCATGGAAGGTAAGGACACAAACAATGTTTGGTGATGACCAGGGTTCATGGAAGGTAAGGACACAAACAATGTTTGGTGATGACCAGGGTTCATGGAAGGCAAGGACACAAACAATGTTTGGTGATGACCAGGGTTCATGGAAGGTAAGGACACAAACAATGTTTGGTGATGACCAGGGTTCATAGAAGGCAAGGACACAAACAATGTTTGGTGATGAGTAGAGTGGGTTCATGGAAGGTAAGGACACAAACAATGTTTGGTTATGACCAGGGTTCATGGAAGGTAAGGACACAAACAATGTTTGGTGATGACCAGGGTTCATGGAAGGTAAGGACACAAACAATGTTTGGTGATGACCAGGGTTCATGGAAGGTAAGGACACAAACAATGTTTGGTGATGACCAGAGTTCATGGAAGGTAAGGACACAAACAATGTTTGGTGATGACCAGGGTTCATGGAAGGTAAAGACACAAACAATGTTTGGTGATGAGCAGGGTTCATGGAAGGTAAGGACACAAACAATGTTTGGTGATGAGTAGAGTTCATGGAAGGTAAGGACACAAACAATGTTTGGTGATGAGCAGAGTTCATGGAAGGTAAGGACACAAACAATGTTTGGTGATGACCAGGGTTCATGGAAGGTAAGGACACAAACAATGTTTGGTGATGAGTAGAGTGGGTTCATGGAAGGTAAGGACACAAACAATGTTTGGTGATGAGCAGGGTGGGTTCATGGAAGGTAAGGACACAAACAATGTTTGGTGATGAGCAGGGTGGGTTCATGGAAGGTAAGGACACAAACAATGTTTGGTGATGACCAGGGTTCATGGAAGGTAAGGACACAAACAATGTTTGGTGATGACCAGGGTTCATGGAAGTTAAGGACACAAACAATGTTTGGTGATGACCAGGGTTCATGGAAGGTAAGGACACAAACAATGTTTGGTGATGAGTAGAGTGGGTTCATGGCAGGTAAGGACACAAACAATGTTTGGTGATCAGTAGTGTGGGTTCATGGAAGGTAAGGACACAAACAATGTTTGGTGATAACCAGGGTTCATGGAAGGTAAGGACACAAACAATGTTTGGTGATAACCAGGGTTCATGGAAGGTAAGGACACAAACAATGTTTGGTGATGAGTAGTGTGGGTTCATGGAAGGTAAGGACACAAACAATGTTTGGTGATGAGTAGAGTTCATGGAAGGTAAGGACACAAACAATGTTTGGTGATGAGTAGAGTTCATGGAAGGTAATGACACAAACAATGTTTGGTGATGACCAGGGTTCATGGAAGGTAAGGACACACACAATGTTTGGTGATGAGTAGGGTTCGTGGAAGGTAAGGACACACACAATGTTTGGTGATGACCAGGGTTCATGGAAGGTAAGGACACCAAACAATGTTTGGTGATGACCAGGGTTCATGGAAGGTAAGGACACAAACAATGTTTGGTGATGACCAGGGTTCATGGAAGGTAAGGACACAAACAATGTTTGGTGATGAGTAGTGTGGGTTCATGGAAGGTAAGGACACAAACAATGTTTGGTGATGACCAGGGTTCATATAAGGTAAGGACACAAACAATGTTTGGTGATGACCAGGGTTCATGGAAGGTAAGGACACAAACAATGTTTGGTGATGAGTAGAGTTCATGGAAGGTAAGGACACAAACAATGTTTGGTGATGAGTAGAGTTCATGGAAGGCAAGGACACAAACAACTACATATACATTATAGGAACGATAATCGAGAGAGCCATTGAGATGAAAGTCTGCGTATATCTGTGTTTCATAGATTATGTTAAAGTGTTTGACAAGGTAAAACATGGAGCTCAGCCAAATGCTGAAATGTTTACATATTGATGGCAAGGACCTTGAGACCATTCAAAATAGGAAATGGGGACATCCTGCGGCTATAAGAATTAACAATTAAGTGAGAGACAAGAAAAAAAGGTGAGTGAGACAAGGTTGTGTTCTGTCCCCCAACCTGCTATCTCTATACAGCAAGTTCATCTTGAGAGAGATACAGACAATGCCAGGAATACCAATTGATAGACAGAACATAAATAATCTACGATATGCTGATGATGTTGTCTTGATAGCCCAGAATGAAACCGACTTGCAGGAAATGGTAGACATGGTAGTTCAGCAAAGTGAAAACAAAGGCCTCAGCTTAAATAAAAATAAATCGGAAGTGATGGTAGTGATGAAGAAACTGGACTCTCCAAAATGTTGCGTCAAAGCGAGGGGGACCAAATTGAGACAAGTTAACGTGTTTAAATACCTGGGCACATACAGTACTTGCGGAGGCACAAACACAAAGACAACTTATTGCAAGAATCAGAACAAGACACATCCTTTTTGGGCATGTCATGAGAAAAAGGGGATTAGAGAATGTTGTGACAATGGGAAAGATAGAAGAAAAAAGAGACAGAGGAAGGCTGAGAGAGTAGATGCTGGACAGCCTCAGAGAATTGCATGGACGACAATCAACAACAGAGTTGGTAGACAACACACTTGATAGAAATGGATGGAGATCTATGGTCGCTAATGCCAACTGACAGGACACCTGTTGATGGTGAAAAACTAGTATTATTTACGATTGCATCTCAGTGGTCCTGTGTTCATTCCCCAGTTGAGGCGGTAATGTTTTTTTCAGACCGCAATGGCTCCCGTATCGACCCAGCCTTAAATGGGTACCGGTTCAGTCTGGGAAGTAAAAGAGGCGAGGGAGAGGAGATGGCTACCGCCCTCATATAGCCGAGCCTTTGAAATGTGAGATCGCTAACACCTCACACCCCTGCGGCAGTAATGCTATGGGATACTTTACTTTATACAAGCAGCACATCTGCCAGTAACTGATTACATTAGCTGTTTTGAATATGTGCCTGAATTTCTATGTCTAGTCTTCCACTACTGTAAAAAAGTTGCCCAAGTGTTTCGATTCATTGACTTGTCAAATTCTTTGTCTCTCAGTGTGAATTTTTATATTCATCTCCTTTTGTCTTTCTTATTTTCATGGCTTCTGTTCTGTTTATATTTACCTTTTTTTATGTCCGTTACAGCCACTGTTTAGATTTGTTGTGTTTCTGCATTGCACTTTGTAAATTATTATTATTCTGAAGAGCATTAGTTTATTGTAAAACTATCATTACACCCATTGCTAAGGTCTACTGAAACGATTTATATGGCTGATGAATACAGGTTGCTTGCCCCTGCTGTTGTCAGGCACTGTACAGACTAGGTTTTTATTTAGCCTTCAATAGAAAAAAAACTATGCTGTACCAAGGATTTGAATGCATGTGTTCGTGGTCAAAGACCAGCATCCAAACCACTCAGCCAGTCACTCTTCAGTGTTTTTATCAATTACTCCAAAATGCTACAATTTCATGTCAAACTTTATTTAACCAGTTGCCATGTTTTATTTTTGAAGCAGGGTAGCTAGTCACCAATATTGAACAATAAATAAACACGCACTGATCCTGAATAATCTCATTTGCCAGCAATCTTTAGCTGACCTCTTTCTTGATGTTTCAGAGGATATCATTGCTAAGATCCATGAAGCTGGTTTCAGAATAGCAGCACAGAAAGAGACTGACATCACACCACACATTGCTGAAATTTTGTACCCAAGCATTGCGAACAAGCCTTATTTTGATGATCTTATCAACTTCATGACCAGGCATGTACAATCACTTCAATTGATGTGCTGAACATATTAATGATTGTTGCCTCAATAATTGTCTCCCTTGTACAGACTTCAGCTCCTGAGAATGAAGTGGGATGATGATTAATTGATTGATTGATTACTTGCTTGCTTATCTGTTCTATGTAAAGCCTAGAACCACCATTACAGATGATCTCCTTACAGGAAACTTGTATCTGAACAGTTTCTATAGCAGTGGTTTTATATGATCAGATTGGGAAGTGAATAGTAACACCAGAGTCAGGTGAAACATCAAGTTCAGGTGAAACATTAGAGTCAGGTGAAATATAAAGTTCAGGTAAAACATCAGGGACAGGTGAAACATCAGGGGCAGGTGAAATATCAGGGGCAGGTGAAACATTAGAGTCAGGTGAAATATAAAGTTCAGGTAAAACATCAGGGACAGGTGAAACATCAGGGGCAGGTGAAATATCAGGGGCAGGTGAAACATTAGAGTCAGGTGAAATATAAAGTTCAGGTAAAACATCAGGGACAGGTGAAACATCAGGGGCAGGTGAAATATCAGGGGCAGGTGAAACATTAGAGTCAGGTGAAATATAAAGTTCAGGTAAAACATCAGGGACAGGTGAAACATCAGGGGCAGGTGAAATATCAGGGGCAGGTGAAACATTAGAGTCAGGTGAAATATAAAGTTCAGGTAAAACATCAGGGACAGGTGAAACATCAGGGGCAGGTGAAATATCAGGGGCAGGTGAAACATTAGAGTCAGGTGAAATATAAAGTTCAGGTAAAACATCAGGGACAGGTGAAACATCAGGGGCAGGTGAAATATCAGGGGCAGGTGAAACATTAGAGTCAGGTGAAATATCAGGGTCAGGTGAAACATCAGGGTCAGGTGAAACATCAGGGGCAGGTGAAATATCAGGGGCAGGTGAAACATTAGAGTCAGGTGAAATATAAAGTTCAGGTAAAACATCAGGGGCAGGTGAAACATCAGGGGCAGGTGAAACATTAGGGTCAGGTGAAACATCAGGGGCAGGTGAAACATCAGGGGCAGGTGAAACATCAGGGGCAGGTGAAACATTAGGGTCAGGTGAAACATCAGGGGCAGGTGAAACATTAGGGTCAGGTGAAACATCAGGGGCAGGTGAAACATCAGGGGCAGGTGAAACATCAGGGGCAGGGGAAACATCAGGGGCAGATGAAACATCAGGGGCAGGTGAAACATCAGGGGCAGGTGAAACATCAGGGGCAGGGGAAACATCAGGGGCAGATGAAACATCAGGGGCAGGTGAAACATCAGGGGCAGGTGAAACATCAGGGTCAGGTGAAACATCAGGGTCAGGTGAAACATTAGGGTCAGGTGAAACATTAGGGGCAGGTGAAACATCAGGGGCAGGTGAAACATCAGGGGCAGGGGAAACATACTAATCAGGGTGGGAGTGAAGCATAGCATCAGGGTCATGTGAAACATACTGATCAAGAACCCACCTCATGTTCATGTCAGTCTCTTTGGAAACAGTCTGTGTCACAGCAGTCTGGCCAATGATGTAGGGATGGACACTGCAATCCCCATAGTAGTAAGTTTACTGTAGAGCCTAGCATCGCACTACAGCCAGAAAGACCTCAGTCCACCTTCTAAAGTACATTTCAGGATATAAGAAGAGCCCTTATAACCTGCTACCAAAGAAATGTAAAGAGTTAAATGAACTCGGTATGAGTGGCTTCCACAACAAAAACAAAACAAGATTAAGTTGCTAGCCCAATGCACAACTTTTTAGTTGCATTTTACCATATGCATGGAATGTTAAAGTAGCCCTATTCATTCCACCCTGGGTGCCACTCAGAAGCAGAGAATGTAGTGTAGACTCTTCATAAAGATCAGCATCTGAAACTTCCCATTTTAATCCTGTTTCTGTTGCAACATTTATAATATCCATTGACTGAAAATGTCCAGATGAAAGGTAGAGTGATCTACACAGTAGATCTGGTATTCGTTAATCCCAGGGCCTCCATTGTGGATCAGAGAGCAAAGAATAAAACCACTTCATTTGTCCAAACATGTCAGAAAAGGTGACTAATGAGATTTGTGCATTGTGATAGCAATCTCATTATGTAAAACAAATTGCTACAGAAACTTTATCTGTAATAATATAGCACAGAATAATTAGTTGCATACTTCCTGTAAGGAGTCACTTGCAGTTGTTGTCCTATGAAGGGAGCAAAAACAGAAGAAGAATAAGACATTGACTCGATCAGTTGAAAAATTTGCTGAATTCTATAAAAGAATTTCATGACTATGGACACTAGTTTTGTGCTGGTACTCAGCCTGTGGAGGAACTGGTATTACACAATGTATGTTATACCCACAATTGTAAACAAAAAGTAATCGGAGCTAAGGCACTCACCTATCAAGAAATGAGGCGCAAAATGGTGGATGTTTTAATGCTACAATTATTAAGCTTCCTCTGGTCTCAAGGGAGTTCAGAGTGAGTCCCTAGTCCTATTGATGATGGACAATAAATTTGGAAGTCCAGTGTACATTTGTCACACATTAATAAACTCTTGGCAGTTGAAAATCAAAAAGAACAGACTGTTGGCCACTGTCCAGGAAATATGTTTAAAGATAATGAAATCCTTACCCCAATAGTGACCTGTACGAAGGCCAATAGGAGGTGGACCCTACATGATGCAAATACACAACTAGCCAGTCATCAGTTTATCTGCACACTCGATTGCAAGTAACAAGCATAGATGAGAGAGTAGTCAGGGCCAGATGAAACATGCTGAGCAAGGCCCCCACCTCATGTCCTCATTCATGCTTTAGGAAACATGCTGAGTCACAGCAGTCTGGTCAACAAGGTGGTGATCGACATTGTAATGCCCATATTGGTGAACTTTCTGAGACACACTATTGCACTACAACCACGAGGAGCCTGATACACCTTCTCAAGTATGACTCAAGAAGTAAGATCAGCCACTGTCAATCAATATCAAAGAAACATCGTTAACTGTTAACTCAGGGGACTATGACCAGCTACAAACAACAACATACCTACAGTTTGTATCTGTGAACTGAACAATTTTCTTATTCAAGGAACTACTAACACCATATCACTTTAATCCTACAGTGGCTCTAGCATGTTCATGGTTCTTTCAAGGGAAGGAGCAGTCAGTGGTTGGAGACAAGAGATGGGTGATGTTGATCCAGAAGTTGATAGAAACAAGAATCCTGATTCGTAAGTGCAATCTGTCAAATGGATTAGTTATGTGCTAACTGTGACATGGATTCATTTTGGTTCAGTTGCCACATTGTGACTGTAAAATAGTTTAATTTGATTTTGGTATCGTCAGTGAACTGTATGCTCATGTTATCTTGAGATCAGATTTCCACAATGCTTCTCTCTCTGATTATTCAATATATATATATATTTGTCCCTAATTACACAAATATGCACTGAACATACGTATGTCTCTTATTATTAAAAAATATACACTAGGCATATGTTTGCTCCTAATTATCTACAAATATATACACAAAGTAACAAAAGTCTGGATTTGCTCATAACCAAATATGCACCCAAGTAGACACATTGGGCAGAAGTTTATAAGTCCTAACAATGAAATATGTGTCAACAATGTATCAACAATTGACAGTGAATTTTTGGAAGTTTATCCGTTTTTAAAATAACTTGATCTAGTAATATAGCAGCTGAAAAATGGAAACCATAATCGTGAACCAGAGTTGGGGCATCCTATGAAGGATGACAGCAGATGCCACCTTGAAAGATGCTGTTAGTAGTGATGATCACTGGTCATCAGAGTGTATCCAAGAAGAAGAGGAAGAGAAGAATATTTGCTTTCACGTTATGTATGGTGGCCCTTAGTTTTCAAATGATGTATGGTGGCCCTTAGTTTTCAAATGATGTATGGTGGCCCTTAGTTTTCAAATGATGTATGGTGGCCCTTAGTTTTAAAATGATGTATGGTGGCCCTTAGTTTTCAAATGATGTATGGTGGCCCTTAGTTTTAAAATGATGTATGGTGGCCCTTAGTTTTCAAATGATGTATGGTGGCCCTTAGTTTTCAAATGATGTATGGTGGCCCTTAGTTTTAAAATGATGTATGGTGGCCCTTAGTTTTCAAATGATGTATGGTGGCCCTTAGTTTTCAAATGATGTATGGTGGCCCTTAGTTTTCAAATGATGTATGGTGGCCCTTAGTTTTCAAATGATGTATGGTGGCCCTTAGTTTTCAAATGATGTATGGTGGCCCTTAGTTTTCAAATGATGTATGGTGGCCCTTAGTTTTCAAATGATGTATGGTGGCCCTTAGTTTTCAAATGATGTATGTGGCCCTTAGTTTTCAAATGATGTATGGTGGCCCTTAGTTTTCAAATGATGTATGGTGGCCCTTAGCTTTCAAATGATGTATGGTGGCCCTTAGTTTTCAAATGATGTCTGGTGGCCCTTAGCTTTCAAATGATGTCTGGTGGCCCTTAGCTTTCAAATGATGTCTTGTGGCCCTTAGCTTTCAAATGATGTATGGTGGCCCTTAGTTTTCAAAGGATGTCTGGTGGCCCTTAGCTTTCAAATGATGTCTGGTGGCCCTTAGCTTTCAAATGATGTCTTGTGGCCCTTAGCTTTCAAATGATGTATGGTGGCCCTTAGCTTTCAAATGATGTATGGTGGCCCTTAGCTTTCAAATGATGTCTTGTGGCCCTTAGCTTTCAAATTATGTCTTGTGGCCCTTAGCTTTCAAATCATGTATGGTGGCCCTTAGCTTTCAAATGATGTCTGGTGGCCCTTAGCTTTCAAATGATGTATGGTGGCCCTTAGCTTTCAAATGATGTATGGTGGCTCTTAGCTTTCAAATGATGTATGGTGGCCCTTAGCTTTCAAATCATGTCTGGTGGCCCTTAGCTTTCAAATGATGTATGGTGGCCCTTAGCTTTCAATTGATGTCTGGTGTACCTTTGCTTACACATGATGTCTGGTGGTCCTTTGATTACAGATGATGTCTAGTGGCCCTTTGCTTACTCGTGATGTCTGGTGGCCCTTTGCTTACACATGTGACAAATGATGGCCATTTGCTTTCATGTGACAAATGATGGCCATTTGCTTTCATGTGACAAATGATGGCCATTTGCTTTCACATATCTGGTGGCCAATCATTTTAAAGGGTGTCAGCTGGTGGTGCTTCACTTTAAGTGGTGTCTGGTCTCCCTTTACTTTCACATAACATCTGGTGGGCATTTATTTTCACATAACATCTGGTGGCCCTTCACTTTCACATAACATCTGGTGGCCCTTCACTTTCACATAACATCTGGTGGCCCTTTGCTTTAAGTGGTATCTGGTGGCCCTTCACTTTCACATAATATCTGGTGGCCCTTCGCTTTAAGTGATATCAGGTTACCCTTTGCTTTAATGTTGTCTGGTGGTCCTTTGCTTTTACATAGGGCCTAGTGGCCCATCAGTAAATAGTTTATTAGTAACATTGCAGAGTTTATCAAAAGGCAAATACACGACGAGTCAGTGTATACTACATACATGTGATTGTCTATTTGAAAAACCATCAATTAGATTACTTTTACCTCCAAGCTTACATGGAATAGGAGACACATTAAGAAAACCAGCTCAATAGCATTACAAGATAGTTCATGTCCTGAAATTCTCAAGGCAAGGGAAGTAGAGACAGACCAGAACACACATGAAGAATAGAGTTTGACAAAAATATAAAGGAAACAGGTGAGACTTGGACAAAGCTAGAACAGATGGCTCAGAACAGAATGACTTGGTGTGTATTTATTGAAACATGTGCTCCACAGGGAACTCAAAGGTGTTAATGAAAGAACGCATAGGAGCAGCCCTTGCAGTATTGATTTTAGTGACATGTATTTTTACTTTAACATTTTGTGTTTACAAAAAATCAATAGGCTGTAGACAGAAGAAGAGAGAAGAGCAACTGGTCATGTGAAGTATCTAAATCACAGCTTGACAGTCTGGTCATGTGAAGTATCTAAATCACAGCTTGACAGTCTGGTCATGTGAAGTATCTAAATCACAGCTTGACAGTCTGGTCATGTGAAGTATCTAAATCACAGCTTGACAGTCTGGTCATGTGAAGTATCTAAATCACAGCTTGACAGTCTGGTCATGTGAAGTATCTAAATCACAGCTTGACAGTCTGGTCATGTGAAGTATCTAAATCACAGCTTGACAGTCTGGTCATGTGAAGTATCTAAATCACAGCTTGACAGTCTGGTCATGTGAAGTATCTAAATCACAGCTTGACAGAAGTAGAAACAGTTGTGAGACCATTTCAAAGTGCTACAATGTCAATAGTAGGCAGGTTTCTATACTGCTTACTTTACTTTCCGTGTCACACTACGTCACACTTCATTCATCCAGTATTCAGCCACATGGATTGCCCTGTCACTAACACTCAGCAGGTCATCTATGCTACAAATCTCCGGGAGGTTTGGACAGATCATCAGATGGTCTTGATCTTGTGTTACTCCACATTCACATGTTTCATCATCCCTGTATCCCCTTTTTCTATACTAATTCTGTATAAATGATGATGATTCACCTTTTTGCCCCAAGCGAAGCATTGGGCCGCAAGTACAGCTTGCCCTTCTATAGCAAGCCTGAGTCTGAACATTTGCAGTTGTGGTTTCAATATAAATAGTTTTATATGATGAGGCTGCTAGTGTAACCAAATTATATGTTGTGAGGTATAGTTAAAGGTCAAGGTGAACGGCATGGAGAACCTGAAGAGAGATGAAATAAAGTTGGGATCAAGATGCTGAGCAGCGCATGATCTGTAGCGGTCAGCGACCCAAAGTTGGCTGCTAGCGTCAGGTCCAGCGAACCAGAGCTGCTAAGACTCTTCTACACCTCCACATGGAGGCTGGATAACAGGCTGCAACAGAGCAGACTGGCTAAGGAGAAGTGATTGAAGAGGGAAGGCTAACCCAGTACTAAAAAATGCCTTACGAAGTCAGATGTGTCTGACTTAAAAGGTGCAAATGTTGCAGTCAAGCTGTAAACTACAACACAACACATTCCATCCTCCGGACAACATCCTACTACTTGAAAAGCCCTTTTCAGGGCTTGGTAGCGAAATTTTGAGAACGAACTAAAATAAAATTGCTTTTCAGGGCTTGGTAGCGAAATTTTGAGAACGAACTAAAATAAAATTGACAGACAGGCTAAATGACACAGTATACCCAAGAGTCAAGGAATTGAGCTCAGCAAAACAGTGGGCCAAGAATGTTTAATATGCCAGGATGGAAGACTTAAAAATGACAGTTCAAAAGGTAGAAGAGTATAAAAAACAGTTACGAGTGATGAGTTAAAATTTTCACAGAACAGCTGGCTAATAAAGCAAGGCAGATATTACCACTTTATAGAAAACTATATGGCTTGGCTTGGCTTTGTTCATTCTCGGTCTCCCACTACCAAACACTGAAAGGGCTTAAGTAGCAGAATGTAGTCCAGAGAACAGAATGCGTTGTGTCGTAGTTTACAGCTTGACTGCAATATTTGCACCTTTCAGTCCAACACATCTGACTTCAGCAAGCATTTTTGTAGTACCGGGTTAGCATTCCTTCTTCGATCCCTTCTCCTTAGCTAGTCTGCGTGACTGCAGCCTGTTATCTAGGATCACCACGTGGAGGTGTAGAAGGGTCTTGGCAGCTTTGGTTAGCTATGAGTTGCTGACCACTGCAGCTCATGCGCTGCTCAGCATCTTGATCCCAGCAAACTATATGAGCAGACTACAGTTACACTAGCCCAATGCACAACCCTCTTTACTTCCTTCTATTTCATGCTTGGAACATTACCCTGTCCTCTTCTGTTCATCCCAGATACCACTCAGGTGATTCTGTAAAAAGGCTGACTGAAATTAAGACAGTATTCTACTTTCCTCAGTCTGCGAGCAGAGTTTGGCAAAGATATCCTTCACAACGCAGTTCATGGAAGCTCTAACTTGTCACATGCCAAGCGGGAGATGAATGCCATTTTTGGTGACTTGAAATTCAATAATGATGGTACAGTCAGAGGTAGGCAGTTTTTGATGATGGTACAGTCAGAGGTATGCAGTTTATGATGATGGTACAATCAGAGAAATGTTGTTTAGCTGGCTGTGCATATCTGTCTGACATAGGTTTTGATTTGTGTGTGTGCTTCATGCACAGTGATATAGTGATTATATTGTTTGTGTCTTGGTCAGAAGGTCCTAGTTTTATATCCAACATTGACACACTCTAATCTACCCATGCAAATGAGTACTTGGCGTATAGCTAGGTAAGACCAGGCAGTGAGGAAGGAAACTGGTCGCCCCCATCTTAGAAAAATCTGAGACCTAATACAATGTAGTCTTTAACAATTGATCTAAGTCAAAAGTGTCAACTGTAGAACCACACAATTGATCCAAGTCAGATGTGTCAGCTGTAGAACCACACAATTGATCCAAGTCAGATGTGTCAGCTGTAGAACTACACAATTGATCCAACCAGAAGTGTCAGCTGTAGAACCACACAATTGATCCAAGTCAGAAGTGTCAGCTGTAGAACCACACAATTGATCCAAGTCAGAAGTGTCAGCTGTAGAACCACACAATTGATCCAAGTCAGATGTGTCAACTGTAGAACCACACAATTGATCCAAGTCAGAAGTGTCAGCTGTAGAACCACACAATTGATCCAAGTCAGAAGTGTCAGCTGTAGAACCACACAATTGATCCAAGTCAGAAGTGTCAGCTGTAGAACCACACAATTGATCCAAGTCAGATGTGTCAACTGTAGAACCACACAATTGATCCAAGTCAGAAGTGTCAGCTGTAGAACCACACAATTGATCCAAGTCAGATGTGTCAGCTGTAGAACTACACAATTGATGCAAGTCAGAAGTGTCAGCTGTAGAACCACACAATTGATCCAAGTCAGAAGTGTCAGCTGTAGAACCACACAATTGATCCAAGTCAGAAGTGTCAGCTGTAGAACCACACAATTGATCCAAGTCAGAAGTGAAAGCTGTAGAACTACACAATTGATCCAAGTCAGAAGTGTCAGCTGTAGAACCACACAATTGATCCAAGTCAGAAGTGTCAGCTGTAGAACCACACAATTGATCCAAGTCAGAAGTGGAAGCTGTAGAACTACACAATTGATCCAAGTCAGAAGTGTCAGCTGTAGAACCACACAATTGATCCAAGTCAGAAGTGAAAGCTGTAGAACTACACAATTGATCCAAGTCAGAAGTGTCAGCTGTAGAATCACACAATTGATCCAAGTCAGAAGTGTCAGCTGTAGAACCACACAATTGATCCAAGTCAGAAGTGGGAGCTGTAGAAATACCTTTTGCCTTTATCTTTCATACATACCTATAATCTGCTCTTAACCCTTGCTTGGAAGGTACAAAAGGGATGGACATGGGACCTCAAACCTTCAGGGTCTACATGAATATATTGCCCGATTTTGTGGTGATATGAGCTGACATCCTGGTTTCATCAGCACCCATAGTGGGGAATATAAAATGCCTGACTGTTAGATGCTAACACTGCGATAGATTAGTTAGTCAACATTGAAGTGCCATCTCCACATTGAAATTTGGCTGAAATTAATCAATAACATCATCTGGCTCTTACCATGATAGTGCAATCTGACAAGCTTTGCCTTGTCCATCTTTTGATGATATCCTCCTGATTATAGGACTGCATACCTCTGACACATTTGATCTCCACCTTTTCTTTCAGTATTGTTATGTCTTCTGATGTGATAAAAATATCTTAACTGTCTGGCAACAATTTTGTTCATCAATTCTCTTTGCACCCTTTATCTCTCTAGGACTTCTTTATTTTTCTTTTCTTTTCTTCCCTTTTCTTCCAATGAAGTTCTTCTCATTCTTCTATATATCCACTTCAAAGGCATCCATTTTCTTCTCTAACAGGTTGTTCATTATCCACTTTTTTACATCATACAGTAAAGATGAATATACATAATACCTGATCACCCTCATTTTAAATTTGTGAGTGACTTGCCTTAATTTATGACTAATGTTTGTAAAAACAGATTGGACCAACTCTATTCTTTTCTTAATTTCCACTTCACATCTTCCATCTTCAGTTAGTATATTTCTTTATTATATTTCCAGGATAGAAGAAGCTCTTGACCTCTTCCAGTGTTTCTTCTTCTTCTTCGTACGCTGTCAGATATCAACTTGAATTTGTTCGAAGAAATCAGCTGTCATCCTGAGGCTGTCGACACTGCCATAGAGCTTGTATAGTGTTGTCACTGGTGATGGCCACATGTGCTTTCTCTGGTCATCATATGTCGGGCAATTTTGCAGCAGATGTTCAGCGTTCATTTTCCCTGTACCACAGGTGCATTCGTCAGTGCCACCAATCTTAATTCCAGTGTTTGAATGTCTATTGTTACCGGTAGCTAAAATACAGATTAATTAGCAATGCACAGATGGCCGGAGTTGGAAATATAAAAATAGATTCATTAAGTTGGAACTAGAGTGTGTAAAACACAGAGACTGATCATGTATGGGTCTGTCGAGAGTGCAGCGGTGTCAGTTTTATATAACCTCACATAAAATAAAATAACATAACGTCAGTCTTTCCTTTTTCTAGCTAAGCAGTTAAAAATCGACTGATACTAAGATTTGTAATCATGACTACTTTTTATCTGATTGTCAACAATTCTTGGAGATAACAATTCTTGTAGATTAACTTTATAATTGAGACTAACAAAAAAAATAAGTGAAACGTGTGTTTAATGTTAATTATATAAGTGCACACTTTCCTGTGGAGCAGCGTAGCGCAGTGGTTAGCGTGCTGGTTCCGCATCTGATACCAAATATTTTCTATGCGTCACATTGCATGATGGGATCTTTACTTTTTTTTTAACACTTTCTCGTGTTAAAAAATTTTATTTTTTATTTTTCTGTTAATTATAATATCAATTTACAGTTAGTAATATATATTAGCTAATTTCTAATCAATTTTCATTCTATCTTTTGAGCTACATTCATTAATATAAAGTGGTGGGGAAATATGCATTTAAATCTGTGGATTTCTCAGTCCAATTTCTCATTATCTTTCTCTCTGTGTATTTTTGTTGTTCTTCTGATCCTCCAAAAATTAATTATTCATTATTTTATTCCTGTTTCATATTTGGGGGTAGCTAAATGGTCAAGTTGAAACATCCTGACCAAGACTTCTACTTTTCATAGTAGTCAATTGAATCATACTGATCAAGACCCCCACTTCTCACCAAGGTCAGAAGAAACATGCTGTCCAAAACCCCCACCTCACATCAGGATCAGGTGAAAATACTGACAACGACCCCACCTCATGTCAGGATCAGGTGAAACATACTGACCCAGACCTCAACTATAAGTAGGTTTAGGTGAAACAGACTATGACCCCACTTCATGTCAGGATCAGGTGAAACATACTGACCCAGACCTCAACTATAAGTAGGTTTAGGTGAAACAGACTATGACCCCACTTCATGTCAGGATCAGGTGAAGCATACTGAAAGGACCCTCTTGGAAATTGTTCAAGTATTTTTCTGAATGTATATTAAATAAATTATTTATGGAACTGTCATTGAGTTCAATTAATAATCTCACAATTGTTTTTCTTAAAAACCATGAATGTGGGACCAAATTTTGAATGCATGTGAGTGCATTACTCCAATCCCATGTTGATAATGCTGATTAATTCACATCTTGTCTCCATGATATTTTAGGCTTCCAGCCAGACCTGGATGAAACAGCACAGGGTGAGTACCACCTGAGGGTTATTCGGGCAGTGGAGTTGCTCTGTTATTATGCATTGGTTTATAGCTTATTTGCACTGAACAGTTCATCTCACCATGGTGGACTGTCCCAAACAGAGGACTATAAAGAGCAGAAAATTGATTATGCATTGGTTTATAGCTTATTTGCACTGAACAGTTCATCTCACCATGGTGGACTGTCCCAAACAGAGGACTATAAGGAGCAGAAAATTGATTATGCATTGGTTTATAGCTTATTTGCACTGAACAGTTCATCTCACCATGGTGGACTGTCCCAAACAGAGGACTATAAGGAGCAGAAAATTGATTATGCATTGGTTTATAGCTTATTTCCACTGAACAGTTCATGTCACCATGGTGGACTGTCCCAAACAGAGGACTATAAAGAGCAGAAAATTGATTATATTTGCTCTTCTTCTTTCACTTGATTTAGTCACTCTGGTTCTATCATTAGGTGTAGAGGTCCTGTTTCTTAACTTGTGACTTGTTTGTTCTACAGGATAGGGTAACCAACGCCATGCCAAAACCTCCTTATAGTGGCTTCTTATGACACGCCTGATAGGTTACAGTGTTACTATTTTATATTCCCCTTTCTGGCCTGGGTAGCTTATGACATGGGTTCAAACCACAGTAAAGCCTAGAATTCTTTTTACTACTGGATTCCTGGGATTTTATCAGACAAACATATTTAAATTAGATTTAAATACAGTTGTACATAAAATACATAGGAGCACTGATGAATGCAGAAGGTTCCAGAACTGAAATTCAGAAGGTTCCAGAACTGAAATTCAGGCAAGAACCGCTATGGCCATGACTGCTCTGACCAAACTGAGGCCAGTAAGGAGGGACAAAAACATCAACCTGAAGTCCCAGTTGAGTTTAATGAGTACAGTTGTCACTTCTGTGTACCTGCACGCGTGCGATTCACAGACTCTGACAGCGGTTCTAGAGTGAAGAATTTGTGCAATGGAGATAAGATGTTGACTATGGTAAAAGCATGCAAGCTCACATGGTATGGGCATGTTTCAAGATCGTCTAGGTTGACCAAGATAATCCTGCTAGGTAATCTGCCTGGGAAGCATAAGAGAGGGGGGCAGATGGGAAGACAATATCAGAGAGTGGACGGGAAGGTCTGTAGCTCAAACAAATTGCCTGGCACACACAACCAAGTGGAGTTGTGGGAACTGGTCCAGTAAACTGCAGTATTGATGCCCCAATGACCTTTCAGGTTGCGGGACTGCTGATGATGATGTACATAAAAACAGTTGAACCAACATTTGAACTTATACAGAACTTCAAGCACTGAACAAAGCACTTTCTATCTATTACAAATCTGTACATGTGAAATTCTTGGATTGGAGCATATTCATTACTATTTTTGGTTTAACATATATGTTACTATTTTTGGTTGAGCATACCTGTTACTATTTTTGGTTGAGCATACCTGTTACTATTTGTTGGACCATATCTGTTCCTATTTGTTGGACCATATCTGTTACTATTTTTGGTTGAGCATACCTGTTACTATTTTTGGTTGAGCATACCTGTTACTATTCTTACATAAATCTATTTGAACATTATTTGTTTGTTTATCGATCACCTTTTTTCTTCAATTTAATGCAATTCCTCATATGAATTTTAAATAAGTTAGCAAATAAATAGATGATAATTTAATTGATATATTAGATTAAAATGTTAACAATGATAGATTCATTGCTTCAGATTTAGAACATGATAAGTGGCCAAAAACGCTGCCAGAGTTGTCCAAGACCCTATTCTCTCTCCAAGTGATAGTCCTGAAAACAGGCTTCACCTGAGCAGTCTGGCTGACAGAATAAGGATCGAAGAGGGAAGGGAAAACCCAGTCCTAAAAATGTGCCGGATGAAACTGAATGTGTCAGGCTTAAAAGTGTAGATATTGCAGCCTCTCTATGAACTATGGCACAGCGTAACAAGACGTCTTTTTCAAGATGAATGACGAAGAAGAAGAACTTTATAAAAAGCCAGGTCCGTACTTTTGCAGGTTGTGGGTTGGTCAGAACAGCACGCATGACTAATCTGATATAACTGAACTGTGTGTATTGTAGTGCCATGAATTGCCTCCTAGCTAATCTTTGCATCTTTTCCCACGAATATTGCATCTAGTCATCGAACGAGACAGGACATCTGAAGCAGGAGATGATGTTCCTGAGTATCCTCACCCTGGTTAGATGTGGCAAATTTTACTTTTCATATTTTGCTAAGCTTAACAATTGCTTTTCTTTCATTGCTAATGACTTACATTTGTCAAGAATGATCTGCTTTGATGCTGTTTGGTTATTCTTGCTACGATCTTAATGAGCACAACTGAAGAATTGACTAACACTTCTTCAAATGCTTACTTTAACATAAAATGTCTGCTTTGCTGCTGTTGTCATATATTATTGCTGCACCTTGCACAACTAAACACATTAAGACTGCTTGCCTTGTTTGTGCTTTATTATTATCATTAACCGTTTTCTTTACTCATGATTATCACGTTGCATGTTATTTACAGAACGTCACTCTCATCACAATCGCCTTGTGAGACTTGATTTTTAGCCAGTTCTCTCACCTACGTCACTGTCATGTTCAGAATATCTTTGAAGTCTTGTGTCCTCTGTCTCCTCAGTCTGCCTCTGCCTCCAAGTACCATACCCCTGAGTATATTTTTTTTGTCGAGAATATTGTGGCGTTTGATGTGGCCAAAGTATTTTAGTTTCCAACAGGTAATGCTTTTTACAAGCCAATTTTGTCTATACCCAG
Organism: Ariolimax columbianus; assembly: GCA_036924085.1. Taxonomy (NCBI): domain Eukaryota; kingdom Metazoa; phylum Mollusca; class Gastropoda; order Stylommatophora; family Arionidae; genus Ariolimax; species Ariolimax columbianus. Next base: position 5,121,075 of record JAVGWX010000012.1, on the reverse strand, counting down.
ATTTTTTTTTTAATGTCTCTAGTTTTTGTTGTTGTCCATGGCATTCTGAAAACTGTCCTGTAGCATTTTAGCTTGAAAGAATACTTTAATGCTTGTGTCATGGTCCATGTTTTGCACCCATGCATTACCACAAGGAAGATGTACGATCCCAAGGATTTTTTAAAATTTGTGTTTTGTTTGTGTTCTGACAATCATTTCTTAGTTTGTTTAAATCTCTGCATTGTCGTGGCCATCTTCTCCTGATTTATTTGAAGCAGCCTCCCTTGTTACTTATAATGGAGCTGAGATATTAAAAACTTGTGACATTTTCGATTTCTTTCTTTATAGGGTAACTTTAATCCTGTTTTTTGCTATGTTAGTAGTCATTATCTTGATTTTACTGATTTTCAGATAGAAATTTTGTTCTTCATTGTGATATTTAACACCTTGCAGAAGACCGAAAGGTGCAAATATTGCAGCCAAGTTGTAAACTAGCGACACAACGCATTCCGTTTCTCCGGACTACAGCCTGCTACTTGTAAAGTCCTGTTCAGGGCTTGGTAGCGGGAGATTGAGAACGAACGCAGAAGAAGAAGTTATTTAACAGACATAATCATCTGTTCTAGTTCTTCTGTACCCATTTAGAAGATAACTTTCTTTGCTGTTTTATTTATTCACTTTTTCTAAATTGCTTTCATGTCACCATTTATTCTGTTGTTCTTTCATATTTGCCTTTGTGTATTATTGCAGTTCAACCATATTGGCATTGTGCACTCTTTGATGTTGAGCATACAGTGTTACCATTGAAATACATTTCACTTGTACACATATCTAATATTGTTACCCACCTAGACCCATTGGTGAACTATCATTGAAAGTGCTTATTTATTATTGTGTTTGCATTATTCTGTATTTTAGCTACATTTTCTATGCACTTAAATGGCAAGGTTGATATGGGTTACAATATAACAAGTTGTGAATTTTGTATGTTTGGGCTTTTAGTAAAAGAATCGGTGACATCTTATATTTTATTATATTATTATGAGTTGCAATATATGTAAATCGGATATCTGTTATATCAGAATGGAGATTTATACATCTAAGATCTGTCAGAATTTGTGTTTATGATGAGTGAAGTATTTCAACAGAGATATAATTGTAAAATCTGGAATCTTTTATCATAGGGCTGTCATAAATAAACCTTCTTCTTCTTCTTCGTACGCTGTCAAACGTCAACCTGTATTTTTTCCAAGAAAGCAGCCGTCATCCTGAGGCTGTCGACACTGTCATAGAGCTTGTCTAGTGTTGCCACTGATGATGGCCACATGTACTTTTTCTGGTCCTCGTATGTCGGGCACTTTTGTAGCAGATGTTCAGCGGTCATTTTCCCGGTACCACAAGTGCATTCGTCAGTGCCACCTATCTTTAGTTTATTGAATAGGTGGTACCTCAGTCTGTTGTGGTCTGTGCGGAGGCTGAAGACCACGACCTGCTCTCTTCTGTTCAACTGGTAATAGGCATCGTTTTTTATGTAGCCAGTATGTTCTGTTTCCCATTTGGCCATGTATCTGGCCCTAATAAGCCTTTTGGCCTCTTCGTAGGTCACACTAGAATTTGGTTGTGGTAGTCTTGCACCTTCTTTTACCAGTCTGTCTGCCTCCTCGTTGCCTTGGATGTTACAGTGGGATGGAACCAACTGTACCACTACTCTTTTTGGTGCGGACTGCTGGCATAGTTGATAGAGTACTGCTCTTAAATCATTAAGTTTAGTATTTTTCTGGCTTTTTAGTGCTGTGACTACGGCCAGGGCATCTGTAAACAGGACTATCTGGCTTTCATTGCTTTCGCCTGTCAGCATTGCTTCTACCGCAGCCCTCAGTGCCTCTGCCTTTGCTCTGAAATTGCTTAAGAATTTTCCAATTACCACTGACAGTGTTATTTTTCTACCATTTGGCAGGCTCAGGAATACCCCTGCCCCTCCGTTCTGTGTTGTGTTTGTTACAGAACCGTCGGTGTATGCATGGGTCCAGTCCATACTTGGGTAGTTTTCCGTTATGTACCTCAGGGTTATGTCTCTTCTTTCTTTTTCAGTCTGGCTGTTTTTGTTTCCCATACCTGGTATATTTTCTACCACCTCCGGAATGATATGCTGCTTCCAGGTAGGTTTGCGTACAGTAGGGATGGGCGTTGGTATTGTTACGGTGTTCATATGGTCTTCGCTCATCTTTGCTTTGGCTATTTCTGCAAAGTTTTTCCGCTTTAGTTTCCCATTTCCAAATCTATTTAGTCTCTGATGCATTGGAGGTCTGTCAGTCTTCTGAGTTTCTCTGCTTGCTGCTGGGCTCTGCAGTCTCTTCTGTCGGTCATGGATTGCAGATTTGTAATCTTTTCAAGTTCTACAATTGGCGTTGACTTCATGCATTCTTTTATAACTCTCATGGCTTGGTTTTGAAGTTTGCTAATTTTATAAAAGTTCGCCCTTGCTGCTGTTGTCCATGCCGCAATGCCATACTCGAGAACTGGTCTCACTCTTCCAGTGTACAGTTTCTTTAGTATACTTTTGTCTGCTCCCCAGCTTGTGCCAGCAAGTTTCCTCATGATTGCCATTCTTTGTCTGGCTCTCATTCGGTTTCTCTCGATCTGACTTTTCCATGTCATGCGCCGATCAAATGTGACTCCTAAGTAGTTTGGGTTGTCGTTTGATAAATAAACCTGATTTGTATCAAAGAAACTTGACATCTTTCAGTTTGAGAACTTTCGTCCTTTAAAATCTATTAGGAATGTCATATACAAGTCAGGCATTTATTTTATTACAAATGCATTTATGTCTAGCAACATTGCATCCATGTATTTCTTCTCAAGTCTCACGACTGTCACACAAGGATATTCTTCTTCTTCTTCTTTGGAGAACGGAATGCATATATGAAATTTACTTCCTCAGAAAAGTGAAAAGTTATCCTGATTTCAACTCAATCATGGATTTCATGTGCACACCTGAGATCTGGTAGGCATTTAGCACAATAATGAAAACCCCTCAACTACCCCAGCAATGGGAAAAAGTCATATTGATAGTTTATTTTGTTCTATTTTTTTTGTATGCATCACCCTTGAATGTCTACTATCTCTGATAGTATCTATCTTCCTTGTCATATCTCTGATCGATCAATTAGAATTTCACTATTGATATTTATAATTGTATTACTAACCCATTAATCGATGTGCCTCTAGCACATTATTTTATACAATAATTAGATATGGTCATTATTTTAATGTCGTTGTTTTCTCAGGCAGGTGTTGAATAGCTTACTATCTGTAAGAAGTGATTGCTATATTTTTCCATCCTTCTATCATTCTTTACAGAGAAATGTGGTTGGAGCCTTTTACACTGAAAAGTAGTTATTATTAATGTTATTTATTTTAATAACACAACAAATGTAAACATTATTATTAACAAATATAAATTGTAAATCTCTTGAAATAACACTTCAAATCTACTCGTGTTTTCAGAACCTGCAGGTATGTTTTCATAAGAACATAGAATAATTAGTGCATTAGTGCTTTAAACACACTATGGGGTGTTAAACACATATTATTTGATAGTTATGTGCTTGTATCCTTGGTACACAATGTAGGCAAAACTGACATGAAAACTAAGGTATGACAGTATTATCCTCCTGTATGATTGGTCTATGATGTGGTATGTGACAGTATGATTGGTCTATGATATGGTATGGGACAGTATGATTGGTCTATGATGTGGTATGTGACAGTATGATTGGTCTGTGTGATGTAAATGTCAGAGATTAAAGTTTTATTTGTGTTATGTTTTTAACACACTGGTTTTAGTTGAGAGTAAGAAACTAAGGTAAATTTGTTTAATTGTTTTGTTGTGTTCTGTTTGAAGTTTTACTAGTTTTGCTTTTAAATTCTAATTTAGAATTGTAGCTATTATTTCAGCTGTACTACAAATATATGAGACATTCTTAATTGGTGTATCAAGCTAGTGTGTTGTATTCGCTGTAGCTGTATGAAACTATTGTAATTGTAGTATCAAATTAAGCTAGTGTATCGTATTTGCTGTAGCTGTATGAAACAATTGTAGTTGTAGTATCAAGTTATATTGTATTTGCAGAGCGGGAAAGAAAATTAAAATAGCGGTTTATTGATATGCCAGATATCCAAATGACGTGGAAAACAACATCATGATGGAAGAGCTGAAAACAAATTTGGAGAAAATTAAGTTTAACAAAACAGCTGGACGTAATAGTATAATACCATAAATGGTCATGAACATTAGAACTGCTGATGAACTTTTATTCCTGAATGTTTCTCTGGGCAGTTTGGCATTATAAGGCTATACCAAAGAATTGAGAGATAGCCATCATTATACCAATATTTAAAAAGTATGACAACCAACAATGCAGAGACCAAAGAGGCATATCCTTTCTTAGTGTCTTTGGCAAAGTCTACTCTAGAATACTGGATCAGAGACTAAGATGTATGGCTGAGCCACAGATAAATGAGGCCCAAAGCAGTTTGAAATCAAATTGAAGTACTCAAGACCTTATCTTCATACTCAGGAAACCGATTGAAAAAGCTTTCAGAATGATAAATGCAACTTTGTTTTTTTAATTTGGAAAAGGCAATCAGTAAGGTTCCTTGGAACTGGCTCTGGAAATAAGAACATCGCAGCACCCTAGATCTGCACAATGCATAGTTTTTATAAAACTTGCAGAAACTACATTAGACTGGAAACCAAAAGTCAGAAGTTCCACCAATGGCGTATAACAGAGTGACCTTATATTGTCGTATCTTTTCATACATCTCATGGATGATGTCATCAACACTTGTAAGGAGGTACCAACAATTACTCAGTACGGTACAGGAAGATGAGACCAGTATATATATATATATTAGATTTGCCGTTTGTTGATGATGCGGCCCTGGTTACCAAATACGAGGTACATTTCTAGACCAATCTACAAATTTGGAAAGAGGAGCTGGAAAAGAGAGGGATGATCATAAGTCATACAAAGGGACGGTGTGGCCTAGTGGTTAAGTGGCATGGCTCACAACCTGAAGGTGCTGGGTTCGATCCCCATCACAGCACCGGCCGTTACCCCAGGGAAGCAAACCCTTAGAAAATGCAGGAGGAAGCAGACCCTTACATAAAAATGCATTCTGAAGTCGGATGCACTGGGCTGACAGTCGCAAAATAAAAAACACAGTGCAACGCACACTCGCCTTGGGGAATAGAGAAGTAAGGCGAACGCAAATAATAATAAGTTATACATCATAAGCGACCCATTTCTTGACAAGATAGTTAGTCTTGTGCAGGCCCCAACCCTGTCTCCTGTCATACAGTCTTGTCACAAAGTGACCATTGGACAGATTGTTCATGCCAACTAAAGACACCACCACGTGGTCATGCTGCCGCTGCAGATGTCTGGGCTGTTTATTCTGGCATTGGTATTGGCCAACTCTTTCCTGATCAGCGGGCTAGACTTGAGTAGAGACATTGGGTTCACTGCTTTTATCCTGTTGCTGCACCACTGCCTCTGGCTCCGCTACACTCTTGTTGACTTGTAATTGGCTGCACTAATGAGAAAGCTGAAACATTATATAGTGGTCAAGGCCAGTGAACTACAGCAGTCAATGACGTTGACATCAATTTCTATTTTTAAATCAAAGAAGCTGTTTTGTGAGTTTTAAATTTGTAGATCAGTGTTTTAATATTCAGTGTACCACAGTACAATGGCCAAAATGTTACTTGGTCATTTACAAATATATATTCAAGTTAAGTAAATATTTAAATCTAATAAGATATTTTCTACCAGTAAGGTCAATGACAGCATGCGTAATTTATGTTATCATTTTTCATTTGGTGAATGTTTAAATACTGGAACAGAAATGAGATGGATAGTTTCTCCAAGATTATTGTTTTATTCAAATATGAAGAATATTTTAGTTGATATGTTTCAAATGATTAAAATGGAAATAGATGTTGACAACTATATATACTCTACCTTATTATTAATCTTATATAATGACCTATGAACATGAGTAGTTTCAGTCTCCATATTATGATGTGCTAATAGTCTTTAACCTTCTGTGGATTAAAAGATGCAGCACAGGAGGATACAGCAGGAGAAGCACAAGACATCTTAGATAATGAGACGAACAATGCAGTGGCAGACACACCAGAGGATGACACACAGACTGACACAGCACATCAAGATGACAAGGAAGATGATGGCCACACCGATCACACCAAAGGTACAATAATTATTTTTGTTAATATGGTATCAACATCCTAACGTACTCACTACACATATGGGGAGGTCATTGACTAGCACCACATAGAGAGTTCAGTCAAGTGAGACACAGATCCAAACAATGACCTGGTAGATGGATGCCAGCACTAATGAACACTGTATACACTATAGACCACAGAGACAACAAGGAAGCAATTATCAAACACCTTGCAGGAACAAAGCAAGCTCTCACCAAGATCAACAATTCTCATCAGAGCTTTCAAAAATGTAAAGACAATATCTGGCAAATCTACAAAATCACAGAACCAAACAACATAACACAAAAAGATGTATATATCATCAAGGCTTTCAGTCCTGGGACTGATTCTGTCTTTCCATTTCTGCATTTCATCTTAACTTAACATCTTTATACTGGTTTAGAAGACTCTGCAGAGTCTGTATACAACCAGTTTCATTTACATTATCTTGCTCTAAAAGATATGCTTATCCAATCTATTCTTAAATGCATGAATTGTCCCTGCGTCCACTACTTCCTGTGGCAATGCAGTCCACGCATTCACCACTCTCTGACTAAAAAAATATTTCCTAATATCTAATCTGGACCTTTATTTAGTTAATTTGTAGCTATGCCCTCTTGTTTTTGTAGGGGGTTGTATTTTGAAAAAGTTGTTATAGTCTAATTTATCTGTGACCATCTTCAGTTAAGCATGTCTTCACCACCATATTTCTGCATGCATGTGGCAAAAAGTTATTTCTTGGTCTGCCCATTCTTCTCTTTCCTTGTGTTCTGTCCTCCAAGACTTTCTTTACTGGGCCTTCGTGATATAGGTTGTGGTCCAGCCAGATCAGCCATTGTTTTTGTATCTTTTCTAGCAGTTTTCTTTCCTCTCTCACTTCCGCTATTTCATTTGATTTCTTCTGTCCTGCTCATTTTATTCATCTTTCAGAAACACCACATCTCAAAAGGCTCCAAGTATTTTTTCTCTGTTTTATTTATTGTCCATGTTTCAGACCCGTGCATTGTCACAAACCAAACATATGTGATCAGGATTCTTTTCCATAGCATCATACTAATGCAACCTGATATCAGGAATCTCTATTTTTTTTTCTAAATGTCTTCTTTGTCAATGCACATCTAGTTCTTATTTTCTATGGCATTGTGCATCATCTGTTATGATTTGACTCAGGTATAGGAAATGGTAACTTGCTTGATTCTTTTTTACCTCAATGATTATCTGTACTTGCAGTAGTTCTTTGGCTATGATCATTGTATTGGTCTTTTCTATGTCGATTTTCATGTCATGTACTTTTGCTATTTTACTGATTTTATTGAGCAGTGTTTGTCTCTACTATAATGACTTGTCTCAAGTTGGGTTTCTTTGGAAGTGAAAATATCACTGTTGTAGTGTGATCATATGATCACATTCCCGCGCGATAAATACATGATTTTACAAGCTTGTAAACTTGTGGTTCATGGAAAACACTATTGTCACTCCATATGGTCACTATATAATTAAAGGCAATTCCACCCCAATATCAATGTATTGTCTTTGTATTCTTCTTCTTTTTTTTCTTCTTCTTCTTTATTGTTTGTCCTGAAAAGTATGTTATGTTACATTGTGTTGTAGTTTACAGCAAGACTTTGATATCTACGCTCTTCGGTCTGACACAACTGGTCTTAGCACTGCACATTTGTTAGATTGGGCTTACTTTTTTTCTTCAATCCCTATTCTCTCAGCCAGGTTGCACAGAGGCAGTCAGTTTCCTTGGTCGCCACTTGGACGGGGAATAGGAGCTTGGACAGCTCTGGTTTGCTGATCATGTCAGTTATGTCTCTGACTGCTGTCATCTCATTCACTGTGTCTTTAACTACCAATGTATTGTTACCAAGGTTAAAAAAGGAGCAACTTGGCCATAAGCAGAAAAAATATTGCACTACAACAAGACAGTTGTGTGTTCTAGTTAAATCTGTACTATAACAAGACATTTGTATGTTTGTTCTAGTTAAATCTGTACTATGACAAGGCATTTGTGTGCTCTAGTTAAATCTGTGCCATAACAAGATATTTGTGTGTTCTAGTTAAATCTGTGCCATAACAAGATATTTGTGTGTTCTAGTTAAATCTGTGCCATAACAAGATATTTGTGTGTTCTAGTTAAATCTGTGCCATAACAAGATATTTGTGTACTCTAGTTAAATCTGTGCCATAACAAGATATTTGTGTGTTCTAGTTAAATCTGTGCCATAACAAGATATTTGTGTGCTCTAGTTAAATCTGTGCCATAACAAGATATTTGTGTGCTCTAGTTAAATCTGTGCCATAACAAGATATTTGTGTGTTCTAGTTAAATCTGTGCCATAACAAGATATTTGTGTGCTCTAGTTAAATCTGTGCCATAACAAGATATTTGTGTGCTCTAGTTAAATCTGTGCCATAACAAGATATTTGTGTGTTCTAGTTAAATCTGTGCCATAACAAGATATTTGTGTGTTCTAGTTAAATCTGTGCCATAACAAGATATTTGTGTGTTCTAGTTAAATCTGTGCCATAACAAGATATTTGTGTGTTCTAACTAAATCTGTGCCATAACAAGATATTTGTGTGTTCTAGTTAAATCTGTGCCATAACAAGATATTTGTGTGTTCTAGTTAAATCTGTGCCATAACAAGATATTTGTGTGTTCTAACTAAATCTGTGCCATAACAAGATATTTGTGTGTTCTAGTTAAATCTGTGCCATAACAAGACATTCTAAAAACTATCATTGTGGTGTTTATTTCCATTGCTGAGGTACACTGGGAGAATTTGTAGGACCGGGGAATAAAGGATGCTTGCCCTACAGTTGCCACACATGTACAGATTAAGTTTTTATTTTACGTCCTAACAGAAAAAAAGGGTGTTTTGGTAGTCAATATCAGGTCAGGTCATCCCGTAAGCGGTGAGGTCGTAGGGGCACACATGAAGACATCCTCACAACACCACCCTTCTCTGTCAGCGGCCGCTGCCTGTGACTCTTCTGGTCGGAAATTGGTCCATTTTTTATGTTGTCCTCCCATCTCTTTTTGGGACGGCCTCTTCGTCGTCTGCCATGCACCTTTCCGTGGAGGATTGTATTTGCAAGACCATTTGATCTTGATATGTGACCGTACCAAGCGAGTTTCCTTCTTTTGACAGTTGCCAAGAGGTCTTCAAAAGGCCCTATTGCTGTCGTAATTCTATCTCGTATTTCCTCATTTGTAACTCGATCTTTGTACGTGATGTTTAAAAGTCTTCCGAAACATCTCATCTCCAAGGCCTGTATCCTTTGTTGAAGGTCAGAGGTAACTTTCCATGTCTCACAAGCATAGAGAAATATTGACAGGACCAGTGTACGCAGTAATCTGATTTTCATGCATAGTGCTAACCGTTTACCTTGCCAGATTTTGTTAAACCGTGCAAGCACCGCTGTTGTCTGTGCTATTCTGGCCAACACCTCACATTTTGATCCTTCATCACTGACAATCGACCCTAGATATTTAAAATGGTCAACCGCTTTGAGTTCCTGACTGTTAGCTTTTATCCTGCTGTTGAAACCCTTGGCGTTGTTGGTCATTAATTTTGTCTTTCCAGCGTTTATCTCCATACCATAGTCAAGAGCTGTTTCATCGAGTCTTCTGACCCATTCCTGGAGTTCTGCTTCTGAACCCACCAACCTGTTGATATCATCTGCAAAACGAAGGTTGGTAATCGTTCGGCCCCCTATCTTGACAGTACCAACGTGACCTCCAAGTGCCTCACTCATAATTCCCTCATGGAATTCTTCTTCTTCTTCTTTCGTTCGCTTTAAAATATTGTCTATATCTGCAATGTTGTCTCTTGTATAAACTTCACTGTCTTTTGTAGTTCACATACAGGTCCATAAAGTTTCTCTTCCAGTGTTGTTTCTATGGGCCAGTGAGATTTTCTCTGTATATCATATTCGGGGCAGTTTTGCAGTATGTGCCCTGCTGTCTGGGGCGTCTGTCCGCATGTACACATGGCTGAGTTGCCAATCTTCATTTTTGTGTACATGTGGCTGCGGAGTCGGTTGTGTCCTGTTCTAAGGCGCAACACAACAGTTTGCTCTTGTCTGTTCATGTTATGGTAATCGTCTGGTGTTACTGTTGGTGGCTTTCTGATTGATTTGATCATCCTTATCTTCTGTTGGAATGTAACTGGCACATCTGGTTGCTCGTCTGCAGCACCCTCCTTTGCCAGTCTGAAATGATGATAGAAAATTTTGTTCAAGTCGAAATAGGGGTGTTAAAGTTAATAGTATGAAAGTTAATGCCTTCAAATTTGCTGACATAGTGTGAGGATCAGTAGCAACGTTGCAAATGCTACTTGACAAAATTAATAACACAGCTAAAGCGTTTGGCATGAAAATAAACACATTGAAGACAAAGACTTTGGTTATAGCCAAGCAACATAGACAAATAAACATAGTCATCAATGGAGAAATAATTGAACAAGTACAGAAGTTTACATATTTAGGACAAGCCATAATAGAAGATACTTGCAATCAGACATAAATAAAGATGGATTGCTTTGGCAAAAAAAGGCTTCAGAGAAAAAAAAACAGAAATTGCTAACCTCAAAGAATATCAAGATAGTGTTGAGGAAAAGAATAATTGACACTCATATATGGTCAATTGTACTGAATGAAACTGAAACATGGATTCTAGCAAAGAAGGATGAAAAAAGTTTGGAAGTATCTGAAATGTGGTGCTACCATAGAATGAAAAGAATGAGTTGAACAGAAAGAAGATGCAATGATAACGAACTCACTGCTGAAGTAGGTGCACAAAGACAAATATTGAAAATGATTAAAACAATGTACTCACTGCTGAAGTAGGTGCACAAAGACAAATATTGAAAATGATTAAAACAATGTCAATTGAGTTGGCTGGGTGACAATATGAGACATGAAAATCTTCTACAGAAGAAACTAGAGGGCAAGATTCAAGGGAAAAGAGGAAGGCGGCAACCAACACTCACCTTTACATGTCAGGCATGCAGGGACATTCAAGTACAAACTTATGCTGAAATGAAGACAGCTGCAGAGGACAGGGTCAAATGGAGAGACATGCTCAGACAAATTTACAACCAGTCACAGGACGGATTAACTAGATGATGACGAGGAAGACAATTACTTGTTAGATAAAAGTATTGGTGACATTAAAACAGTCAAGCTGTTAGACAAATTTCAGCATAAAAATACATGACCCTGCAGATTTTTTATATCCAAAATTCTGTTCTGTGTCTTCGTTTTCAGGTTGTATTCAGCATTTCAAACCTAGAGTGATTTATTACATGCATTTTATTAGGTGAAGTGGTTTTTGTTATTATTTTCTAAATGCCACGGTAGCAGGTATCAAAGTTCATTCCCACAATAGGTGACGGCCTGGGCTAGTGGTTAAGTGGCACGGCTCACAAGCCCGAGGTGCTGGGTTCGATCCCCATCATAGCACCGGCCGTTACCTCGGGGAAGCAAACCCTTAGAAAATGCAGGAGGAAGCAGACCCTTACATAAAATGCATGCGGAAGTCGGATGTACTGGGCCGATATGCGCAAAATAAAAAACACAGTGCTTGGGGATTATAGAAATGAGGCGAACGCCAAAAAAATTTGTTAGTTCCCTCAATTATTTTTGTTCAATGTGCACAAAATAATCCAATATGTTCTTTCTTTGTCTTTCCACTGCTTACTCACCATTTGACACAGAGAAACATAAACGGCACAGTTCAGACCATGGTTCTGAAAAAATGGAAGCAGAGAAAGAGGAAAGCTCTCACCAAAAAGCAGAAGGTGAGCATGACAAAGGTAAGTTTACTCAAGAGTTGTGAATTTTTGTCTTTTAAAGGTACTGATATTAAAACAAACTAAAGTCAAGATACTTAGGATCCACCAAAACAGATGTTGTACTTAGGATCCACCAAAACAGATGTTGTACTTAGAATCTACCATTCCAGATGTTGTACTTAGGATCTACCATAACAGATGTTGTACTTAGGATCTACCATAACAGACGTACTTAGGATCTACCATACCAGATGTACTTAGGATCTATCATAACAGATGTTGTACTTGGATCTACCATAACAGATGTTCAAAAATGTATAACGAAAATAGAATAACACTTGTTATAGCAGGCTTTCAGTAAATGGAACGCATACTTAAAATACAATTCGTTGACAATGAAGAGGGTGAGAGAGTCTTGCAGTTCTATTGACCACCAATAGTAATTTTTGGATTTGGTACAGGATAATGGATAAACAAACAGTGAAATCACTGACTGTGGTTCACTTTAGCCGAGAAGTAAGACACTCGCTTTTCAAGAAATTAACAAACGAAACTGTGAATCTGTAGGTGCTCGAATCCCACAAGTTTCAAACATCCTCTGGTCTCAAGGTATGTGAAATTTGCACCTAGTATTATCAGATGCGAATGATAAACTTTGAGGTCCTTTGTAGACATACTGCATACATAAAACAACCTTTGGTAGTTGCAAATCTAAAAGAGCCACTGTGTGGGCAAACATTTTAAAGGTAAGAAAATTCTTACAAAATTGTGACCTGTATGATGGCCAAATGGAGGAGGGGGCATTTCTGACACAATAGGACAATCACCTGTTTGTTTATACACTGGATTTCAAGTACATTCCAAAAAAAAAGACCTTTCCATTTCCAGGGATTTAATACATACTCAGAATGAATGGCTTACAAATTCTTGTCATGGTGGGAAGACCAAGGCAAGAGAGGTAAAGTATCTGGAATGCCATGAAAAACTTGATGTGTAAACAAAGATCATCTAAATGTTGGGGACGGCGTAGGCTAGTGGTTAAGTGACACGGCTCACAATCCGAAGGTGCTTGGTTTGCTCCCAACACAGCACCGGCCATTGCCCTGGGGAAGCAAACCCTTAGAAAATGCAGGAGGAAGCAGACCCTTACATAAAATGCATGCTAAAGTCGGATGTACTGGGTCGACAGGCGCAACATAAAAACATAGTGCAACGCACACCGCCTTGTGGAAAAGAGAAATAAGGCGAACAGGGAAAAAAATATAGTGTTGAATGTTTAAAGGACCCTTGGCTGTGGAGGAAAGTGATGGTCAACACAATGCTTCATGACCCTCGGTTGTGGAGGAAATTGATGGTCAACACAATGTTTAAAGGACTTTTGGTTGTGGAGGAAATTGATGGTCAACACAATGTTTAAAGGACCCTTGGTTGTGGAGGAAATTAATGGTCAACACAATGTTTAAAGGACCCTTGGTTGTGGAGGAAATTGATGGTTAAAACAATGTTTAAAGGACCCTTGGTTGTGGAGGAAATTGATGGTCAACACAATGTTTCATGACCCTTGGTTGTGGAGGAAATTGATGGTCAACACAATGTTTAAAGGACCCTTGGTTGTGGAGGAAATTGATGGTCAACACAATGTTTAAAGGACCCTTGGTTGTGGAGGAAAGTGATGGTCAACACAATGTTTAAAGGACCCTTGGTTGTGGAGGAAATTGATGGTCAACACAAAGTTTAAAGGACCCTTGGTTGTGGAGGAAAGTGATGGTCAACACAATGTTTCATGACCCTTAGTTGTGGAGGAAATTGATGGTCAACACAATGTTTAAAGGACCCTTGGTTGTGGAGGAAATTGATGGTCAACACAATGTTTCATGACCCTTAGTTGTGGAGGAAATTGATGGTCAACACAATGTTTAAAGGACCCTTGGTTGTGGAGGAAATTGATGGTTAACACAATGTTTAAAGGACCCTTGGTTGTGGAGGAAATTGATGGTCAACACAATGTTTAAAGGACCCTTAGTTGTGGAGGAAATTGATGGTTAACACAATGTTTAAAGGACCCTTGGTTGTGGAGGAAATTGATGTCAACACAATGTTTAAAGGACCCTTAGTTGTGGAGGAAATTGATGGTTAACACAATGTTTAAAGGACCCTTGGTTGTGGAGGAAATTGATGGTCAACACAATGTTTAAAGGACCCTTAGTTGTGGAGGAAATTGATGGTTAACACAATGTCTCATGACCCTTGATAATGATGACATGCATAGAAGACATAAAAAAGGCAGAAAACATTTTCGAACCATAGCTTTAGTACGTCATCCTTGCAAAATCCTCTAATGGAACATCATGTAGAGATTAGACAACAAAATAAATGAGGAAGTATATGAGGCATAGGCAGGATTAGACATGGCACAAGGGATTTACATCCTAAACATGCAAAATATTATCGTAAAGTGCTGATAGTACAATGTCCACTTACACTCTTGTTTCCTTGATTACACCAAAGTTTTTGACTGTGTGTAACACAAAATGCTGCAGAATCATGCAAGATATAGGGTTGCCAAAAGCAGCATAACTTAACTTAACGTCTTTATACTGGTTTAGAAGACTCTGTAGAGTCTGTATACAACCAGTTTCTTTTACATTCACTTGATCTAAAAAAAACCTATACACATCCAATCTATTCTTGAATGCATTAATTGACCTAATTCAACTGTATCAAGAACAACAAGCAACAGTCAGAATAGCTGGAGAGACATCAGACTGGTTTGAGGTGTAAAAGGGAGTAAGATGAGGATGCACACTCTCTACTCTATCTTTTTCAACATTTATCCGTTGAACATAATGAGAAACATAAAAAATGACAAAGAGAGAAACGTTTGACCCCTTCACTATTGCTGGGAATGACTTACCAGAACTAAGATTGATACAGTTGTCCTTTCAAAGAGACACATGGTGAATCTGTCAGTTAACACAAATATGAACAAAATTTATACTTAGACATCAGCAAGACCAAGATAATGAGCACTGATAAGCCAAAAAGAAGACATAAAGTTATCTTAGAGAAGCAAGAAGTTACAAACATGTCAAGTTTTGAATACCTCAGCTAGATATAAGCAATAAAATCAAAGGACATTGCCCAAAGAAAATTAAGTAAGAAGGAGAATGGCTATGGCATTGTAGAGGTAAACTAAAATGAAAAATGTATGGCAGAACACTAACAAGATGACAAAAATAAAGATCCTGAGGACTTCACAGTGACAACATACGGATACGAGGCATGGACAATCACATAGACAATTCTACAGGAAAGAGCTCAAAATACCATGGATAGTGAGAAAGAAAAATATACAAATCCTAAAGTAGCTGAATATAGAACAAAATTGACTGGTAAACAATATTGTGTCCAGGAAACTAAAATAATGTGACCACATCAAATGCCATAATGTTTTTAAACAAAAATTAGAGAGACAAGTGTTCTGGAAAAAGACATGCTACATGATGATGAAATATTTAATTTGTTATAAAACTAAAAAAAAAGAGATTTGAGTGATATGACAGACCATTAATATTCATTGCGGGCTATAGACACAGAGAACAAGATGACCGATGTCAGCAAGTCACAGTGAACTGCTTGCATGGGGTTCAGTAAATCAGAGTTGCCCAATATCCTATTCCACCTGCAAGTGGTCAGCTCTGAAAAAAGGCTTCATTCATGGAGACTAACTGAGATAATAAGGGATCAGACCAAGACCCAAAAAGGTACCATTCTGTAACTGGATGCAATGTTTCAAAAAGTGAAAATATCACAGTCTCACTATAAACAGTGACACAAAGTAACAAAACGTCCCTTTCAGGATGCAGAAGAAGATACTTATTGCTGTAATAGCTTTGTGTTTAGCTTAGATCTCATTTGTACTGAAGACTGCACCATTAACGTGTGTTCTAAACAGCAAAAGCAGACCACTGTGTATGGACTTTCAGCTGCGTGTACTAACTTTGGTTTTACTGTCAGCACAAATAAAATAAAGTAATGTTTTTATCTGCTCTTGGGAAGCCCTACCACAAACAAAACATCACTGTATAGAGCCAACATCTGCATGCAGTTAATAGCTTTACCTACCTTGGTAGTACCCTCACCAGAGAATTGATTATCGACTCACGAGGTTCAAAACTGGATTTCCTAGGCAAGTGATGCTTTTGGGATACTATGAGCAAATATTTGGAGCTGTAGAGAGTCATGCTGCCACCGACATCAAGGTCTTTCATGTTGTAATACTAACCACCCTTCTATACGCATGTAAAATGTAGACAGTCTTTAGCAAACATGTCAGGAAACTCAACCAAATCATTTCTAAATGAGCTTTCTTTGCAAGCTGTTCAGAATCACTTGGCAGGATAGATGAACGAGGCTCATCAGGGCGGGGCTCTTGAGCATTCATACACTGCTGCAGAGAGCCCAAATCACATGGACTGAGCATGTTATGTGCATGTCCAATAAATACCTCCCTAAGCAGCTGTTGTATGGTGGGCTCAGGACAGGTAAACACTTATTGAGGGGACAGAAGAAACAATGCAAAGACTCTTTGAACAGTTCCCTCTTTGATGTCGCCTCCTGAGAGCTGCTTGCACCAAACCGCTCTGCCTGACACATAGCCATCACACATGGTGCTTGATGAGAATCATCACCGAGGCACAAAAAAAAAAGCTGCACAAAAAGACAGAATGCAAAACAGCCCACTTGTGTCCCACATACGCTAGAGTTTGCCACACTTAGATCAGCCTGTGTAGTCGTTTGTGGTCACATCTGACTATACATGTCCGATGCTCTCACCATCCTCGTTTGCAGTGGGCAACTATTGTTACTGCTAATAGCTTGATATTACATTAGATAATCTATCTCCTTTATTATTACACCTTCATCTCCATTAGAAGCTGGGGCACATGAGCATCATGGTTCAGACCATGATTCAGAGAAGATGGGAGCAGGTCATCATGATGAGGAAGACAAGGTTGATCACACAGAGCAAGAGAATGGTTAGTTCACTTGGTAGCAATGAATTTCTGGAATATAAGTTGGGTAAATACAACCCACTTCAGCTCACAGAAATCAAATGTTGTTGTTATGTGAATCTACGTGTGCTGAGTTGAGTGAACTTATAGAAATCAATGTTGTTGTTGTGTGAAGCTACTTGTGCTGAGTTGAGAGAACTCATAGAAATAAAATGTTGTTTTGTACTTGTGCTGAGTTGAGTGAACTTTTGATGATATTTTTTCTGTTGTGGATTACAGTGACTCTTCCTACATCCTGAACATACTTAAGAAGGTTGACTGGCATCTTTCTGGTTGTAGTGTATTGCGAGACTTCTCAGCAAGTTCACCAAAATGGTGATAACAATGTCGATTTGTACGTCGTTGTCTAGACTGCTGTGAGATAGCCTGTTTCCAGGAGCATGCATGTGGACATGAGATGGGGTTGTGATCAGTGTGTTTCACTTGACCATGATTACTCTTCCCTACCTAGGGATCAAATAGACAAGCTCACTAAAAAGAAATCAATCATTAATTCAGATCACTACTAGAATTAATACAGAACACCAGAGGTGAACAAGTGTTGCGGAAAATCAGATCAGAGTTCAACAAAATCCAAAGAACCTCAACAGTTGCTCTTTAGTGGCTACCCTTCCATTGGGGAATGACAGTGAATGAGAGAGCTGATGCCCTGTCTAAAGCAGGTAGATGGAGCAACTTATCTACATGTGTCTCACAGAGAGAAAGAAACTATCATCTACAATCAGCACCTCAAAATGGAAGAAAGATATGGAAGTAAGCAATAGACCTGAACCCAGTCTACCAGCTCCACAGACACCAACAAACCACCATTTTTTTGTCTGACAACATTCCACTGCAGACTATTGAGTCACCTACATCAGCTCAAGATATCACACACAATTGACTGTCCATGTGGAACTAGAGTCCAGACCCCTAAACACATCCTACAGAACTGCCCAATATATGAAGACCTACGATGCCAAACCTGGCCAGAGGGAGCCATGGTGATGAAAACAGCTCTGGGGCTGCCACCCGGACCTAGAGAGGACTGGGGACTTTGTCCTAGCGACTGGACAACAGATCTAGCATTACCAAAAAGTCTGAATGCAGAACAAGAATCATTAATTAAATTGAAAACAGCAGTTTGACTTTTGGCAAGTTTTTAAAAATGTTATTATGTTGTGTTAAGCACAACCCTACCAAACACATCTCCCTCCCCCCTTTTCAATCTTAGTACTTGTACTCTACTCTGCTGCGCAGACCTAATGGGTATCAGTCACTTTCAGCAGACACCGAAGGATAGGACTACTACTATATTAAACATAGGAACAAGGAAGTGATAGTCAAACTGTATAAAGCATTAGTTAGACCTAGATTGGAGTACTGTGTACAGATGTGGAGTCCTTACCGTAGAGGGGATATAAACATGCTGGAAAGGATACAAAAAAGAGCGACAAAGCTGATAGTGGGATTCCAGAATTACAGTTAATGAGGAAAGACTCAGAAAAACCGGCCTACAGTGTCTATAAAAGAGAAGAATTCGAGGTGACTTAATACAGGTTTATAAGATAATCAAAGGAACGGATAAATTAGACTATAACTGAACAGACAAGAGCAAACTGTTGTGTTGTGCCTTAGAACAGGACACAACCGACTCCGCAGCCACATGTACACAAAAATGAAGATTGGCAACTCAGCCATGTGTACATGCGGACAGGCGCCCCAGACAGCAGAGCACATACTGCAAAACTGCCCCGAATATGATATACAGAGAAAATCTCACTGGCCTATAGAAACAACACTGGAAGAGAAACTTTATGGACCTGTATGTGAACTACAAAAGACAGTGAAGTTTATACAAGAGACAACATTGCAGATATAGACAATATTTTAAAGTCAAGTTTATACAAGAGACAACATTGCAGATATAGACAATATTTTAAAGTCAAGTTTATACAAGAGACAACATTGCAGATATAGACAATATTTTAAAGTCAAGTTTATACAAGAGACAACATTGCAGATATAGACAATATTTTAAAGTCAAGTTAAACAAGAGACAACATTGCAGATACAGACAATATTTTAAAGCGAACGAAAGAAGAAGACTATAACAAGTTTCTCAAAATACAACCACCTACAATAACAAGAGAGCATAGCTACAAATTAACTAAAGAAAGGTCCAGATTAGATATTAGGAAGTATTTTTTTAGTCAGAGAGTGGTGAATGTGTGGAATGCATTGCCATTGGAAGTAGTGGACGCAGGGACAATTAATGCATCTAAGAATAGATTAGATGAGCATAGCTTTTAGAGCAAGGTAATGTAAATAAAACTGGTTGTATACAGACTCTGCAATGGTCTTGTTCTTTAAAAATGTATGTAGCTTGCCTGCTGTACACACTCTTGGTTGGTCCATGCAATTTACTTATCCCCCAGCAAGCAGGTTTTCGTAGAAACAGATCGACCGAAGATTAGGTGACATATATCTCGCAGGAGATAGAAGATGCATTTCAAGAAAAAAAGAAAACACTGGCAATCTGGATAGACCTAGAAAAAGCCTTTGATAAAATATGGAAGAGCTGGTTAAAACTGAAACTACTGCAAATGGGTGTAACCAACAATATGTACAAGTGGATCAGTGATTATCTAGATAACAGGACAGCAAGAGTGCAACTCCAAGGACACCTCAGCAAAAAGATGAAAATGAAACAAGGAGTTCCACAAGGTGGAATTCTTTTACCCATGCTGTTCCTCAATGATATAATCACAGAAATTCCTAAAAGAGTACACAGTGCACTATATGCAGATGACCTGGCACTATGGACATCCAAAAAGTCTAGACCTGTAGCTAAAAACCAAATGCAGGAGACCCTAAATGAAATAGAGACATGGACAAAAAAATGGCATATCACTATAAACGAATCCAAAACCATGTATACAATCTTCTCTCTATCCCCAAGCCCCAAGAAGTAATCCTGAAAGTAAATGGCCAGACTCTCCCCCTTGACATAAGTCCAACTTATCTGGGAATAACAATGGACCCAAGGTTGACATGGAAAAACCAGATAAAAAAAGCCACCAACAAAGCTAAGAACAGAATGGCAATAATGAGGAAGATATCAGGCGGAATATGGGGAGCGGACACGGGCACACTAAAGAAACTGTACACTTGTTATGTGAGACCAGTGCTAGAATACGGGATAGCAGCATGGTCCACAGCAACAAAGAATAACTTTCACAAAATAAAAACAACCCAAAACCAAGGTATACGTATCATCACTGGAACTATGAGAACAACACAAATAAATGCGATGGAGAACATCACACGAATCGAAAGTATGGAGACGCGAAGAGACCAAAAAACACTCCAGCAAGGAGAGAAGTCCAAACGAATGCCTGATCACCCAATATATGACAGGATAAATCGCATAAGAAGAGGGAGATTAAAGAGAAACCACTTCATATCAAAAACAAAAGAACTTGCAAGAGCAGACCAAATCATAAGCCAGGCAGTGGTTAGAGATCTAAAACAAACATCCCAAATCCCACCATGGAAAAACCCACGTCCCCTGAGATGGTAGAAACCATAGAGGGAATAGGGAAAAAGGTAACTCAGACAGATTCAGAAAGGAAATTTATCACAGAAGAATATCTTAGGAGAGTATACCCACCAGAAACATGGACACACGTATATACAGATGGCTCATCTAATAAAGCCACATCCAATGGAGGTGGAGGGGTCTATTACAGACTAAGGAATGGAGAAAAAAAAAACTTGAGTTTTAACTACGGGAACATATTCCAGTAATTTCCGTGCAGAAGCAGAGGCACTGAAGGCCGCAGCTGAGCTTGTAATCCAAGATAAAGATATCCACCAAGAAAACAGTACTCCTGACTGATGCCGCGTCAGTAATAGCAGCGCTAAAACAACACAAAGATGAAGATCTCAAGCAATGTATGTTCTCCCTGACACAGATCTCAGCAGAACACCCAAGGTTGGTCATACAGTGGATCCCATCCCTCTGCAATATTGAAGGCAATGAAGCTGCAGACAAACTAGCAAAGAGTGGAGGAGCATCCCCACAAACAGACCCGAGTATCACATATAATGAGGCCAAGACCATAATTAAAGCCAACTTCAGGGTAAAATGGGCTGATCAACACCCCGACTTCCGAAAAGAAGACAGCTACTATAACTTAACTAGAGAAGAGCAAGTCATCATTTTCAGACTGAGAACTGGGCATAACAGACTCAAGAGTCATCTTTACAACAAAATGAGGATTGGGACAGATGACAGGTGCCCATGTGGGGAGCATATCATGACCGTAAAATACATCCTATAAAGCTGCATGCTTACGCAGGAAAAGAGCGAACAATGCTGGCCTCGTGAGACAGAAACTGTATGGAGATGAAATAGCTTTACAAACAACGGTGTCCTTTGTAAGAGAAACCTGAACCTTGATCTGAGGATGAACGAAGAAGAAGAAGAAGATTGGTCCATGCAGACTACCTTCTCTATTCTTCTTCTTCTTCGTACGCAGTCAGACAGTAACCATTATTTTTTCGAAAAAAGCGGCGGTCATCCTGAGGCTGTCGCCACTGCCATAGAGCTTGTCTTGCAGTTCCACTGGTGATCTGCTCTCTCTGATCCTTGTATGTCGGGCAGTTCTGCAGCAGATGTTCAGCGGTCATTTTACCAGTACCGCACGGGCATTCGTCGGTACCACCTATCTTCAATTTGTTGAATAGGTGGTACCTCAGTCTATTGTGGCCAGTGCGAAGTCTGAAGACAACGACCTGCTCTCTTCGGTTCAACTGGTAATAGGCATCGTTTTTGGTGTAACCAGTATGTTCGGTTTCCCATTTGGTCATGTATCTGGCTTTGATAAGCCGTTTTGACTCTTCGTACGTCATACTAGTATCTGTTTGTGGTAGTCTTGCACCTTCTTTTGCCAGTCTGTCTGCCTCCTCGTTGCCTTGGATGTTGCAGTGTGATGGGACCCACTGTACCACTACCCTTTTTGGTGCGGACTGCTGGCACAGTTTGCAGAGTGCTGCTCTTAAGTCATTAAGCTCAGTGTTTTTCTGGCTTTTTAGAGCTGTGACTACGGCGAGAGCATCTGTAAGCAGGACTATATGGCTTTCATTTTCATTGTGTGTCACCATTTCTTCCACTGCCGCCCTCAGTGCCTCTGCCTCCGCTCTGAAATTGCTTGTGTACTTACCAGTAGCGAATGACAGTGTTATTTGTCTGCCATTTGGTAGGTTCAGGAATGCTCCTGCCCCTCCGTTCTGTGTAGTGTTTCTTACAGAATGTTCGGTGTATGCATGGGTCTAGTCCATGCTTGGGTAGCTTTTCGATATGAAGCTTAGGGTAGTATCTCTCCTTTCTTTTTCAGTCTGGCAGTTTTTGTTTCCAATACCTGGTATATTTTCTACCACCTCTGGAAATACATCCTGCCTCCAGGTAGGTTTTCGTACAGTGGTGATGGGTTTTGGTGTTGTTAGTGCGTTTATGGGATCTTCGTGCATCTTTGCTTTGGCTATTTCTGCAAAGTTTCTCCGCTTTAGTTTCCCATTTCCCAAATTGTTTAGTCTCTGGTGCATTGGATGGTCAGTCAGTCTTCGGAGTTTCTCTGACTGCAGCTGGGCTCTGCAGTCTCTTCTATTGGTCATGGATTGCAGTTTTGTAATCTTTTCAAGTTCTACAATTGGCGTTGACTTCATGCCTCCTGTTATAACTCTCATGGCTTGGTTTTGAAGTTTGTCTTCTCTATTCAACCCACGTTTGATTCTGAACTCCTGTAGACTGTTTTTCTGACCCATTTTTTGCAATCATTATCAAACAGATAACATGGACAGCTATCAATTTATTTCAGTATGTCCACTTATCCATATCTATGATCCTCAATGTGGTTGCAGGTAGCCTCATTATCTTCTTCTTCTTCTTCGTTCGTTCTCAATCTCCCAAACCCTGAAAGGGCTTAAGTAGCAGAATGTAGTCCAGAGAACGGAATGCGTTGTGTCGTAGTTTACAGCTTGGCTGCGATATTTGCACCTTTCGGTCCAACACATCTGACTTCAGCAAGCATTTTTTTAGCACCGGGTTAGCATTCCCTTTTCGATCCCTTCTCCTTAGCCAGTCTGCCCTGCTGCAGCCTGTTATCCAGGATCACCACGTGGAGGTGTAGAAGGGTCTTGGCAGCTATGGTTCGCTGGCCCTGACGCAAGCAGTCAGTTATGGGTCGCTGACCACTGGAGCTCATTTGCTGTTCGGCATCTTGATCCTCCTCATTATCTAATTAGTGATGAGCATGCAACAGAAGATTTGTGTGCACAGTAAATCAAAATTAAAAAGCGTGTGTGTTCATAGCCTCAATACCTAGCTGCAGATCTTGGTGTTAGCAGAAAATATCTCATCATCTCAAACGGCAACTGTGAGCTGTTGAGCCTGGACTGTGACATTTTTTCTCACACAAATGATCAACATCTCCGCCATCTGCTGCTGATTTCCTATCAGTGGACTTACTTTAACACCTGTGTAGTCTGCAGGCTGAACAAAAAAGTCATTGTTTCCCGATCTGGATAATTCTGTCTCACAGAACCATCTCAGAGATGCATTTACTGCTTTCATTTTCCAACTGGAGGTTGTTGTCATGTATGTTCTACAATGACTTTGATCTCATTCTAGCACAGAAGTTCCATCCTGATTTCTCACCATGTGACTCATATGCAGTGTATCAGTGTATACAACGGTATGAACTGCAGTGGTTAGCGACCCATAGTTGACTGCTAGCATCAGGGCCAGTGAATCAGAGCTGCCTAGATCCTTCTACACCTCCATTCGGTGAACCTGGATAATGGACTGCAGCAGAGCAGACTGGCTGATGAGAACGGATTGAAGAGGGAATGCTAACCAGGTACTAAAAAATGCCTGCTAAAGTTGGATGTGTTGGACCGAAAGGTGCAAATATCCCAGTCAAGCTGTAAACTATGACACAACGCATTTTGTACTCTGGACAACATCATGCTACTTGCAAAGTCCTTTTCAAGGCTTGGCAGTGGGAGATTGAGAACAAACGAAGAAGAAGAGTGTATACAATAGCATCATCATCTTAAGTAAATATCTCCTCTCAATTGTTCAACTTCAAGATCTACGTAACAAAGCAGCACTCTCTGCTTTCCTTGGTAGTCTGTCATTTCCTCACCCGTGTAGCTACATTCTTCCTCTTTAGACTTGAAGCTGTTATGAATACTTAGTGTTGCAATGACTTGTTGTAATTGCTCATTGTTGAAATTACTCAGTTGTGTTTATTAATTGCCATGGTGATTTGTTTTTGTCCTAATCGCGTGTTAGATCATCTAATTAATAATCATATTCTGATCTCTCCTCGGACCTCTTTATTAACAGCAGCCACACCTGAACTACAAGGTTCAGACCATAACACAGAGAATGTGGAACTAGAAACACAGGATGGAGGCTACCATGGAGGAGCTGACACAAATGATTACAGTCAACAAGGATCAGGTTAGTTCACTACAAGCTAAGAACATTACACTCAACAATGATCAGGTTAGTTCACTACAAGCTAAGAACATTACACTTAACAATGATCAGGTTAGTTCACTACAAGCTAAGAACATTACACTTAACAATTATCAGGTTAGTTCACTACAAGCTATGAACATTACACTCAACAATGATCAGGTTAGTTCACTACAAGCTAAGAACATTACACTCAACAATGATCAGGTTAGTTCACTACAAGCTAAGAACATTACACTCAACAAGAATCAAGTTAGTTCACTAAGAGCTATGAACATTATTTTTCAAAGAAGTAAACATGTACAGCTATTCTGATATTGATTGATGTTGATCTGGAGTAGAAGATGCAATGAACGAGAGGACAGAGTTCAATTAATTATAGCTGACTGCTTCCATCAAGGTCAGTAAACAAGAGCTGTGCAAGATCCTATTTCCCCTCTAGGTGGGGTCCTGGAAATAGGCTACATCCGAGCTGTCTCACCTGAAGATTAGGGATCAAGGAGGAAAGGTAAACCAGGTGCCAAAAATGTGCTGTGCTAAAACTAGATGGGCTAGACCAAAAGACACAGATCTGACAGCCTCGCTGTCAACTATGACACAACGTAACAAAATGTAAATTTAGATTTTTTAAATTTTTGCCTTCACCTTATTTCTCAATTTTCCAAGGCGGTATGCGTTGCACTACGGTTTTTATTTTGGGCCTTTCGGCCCAGTGCATCTGACTTTGGCATGCATTTTATGTAAGGGTCTACTTCCTCCTGCATTTTCTAAGGGTTTACTTCCCCGGGATAACGGCAGATGCTGTGATGTGGATCGAACCCAGCACCTTCGGATTGTGAGCTATGTCACTTAACCACTAGCCCACGTCGTCCCCTAATTTTAGATTGAATGACAAGAAAAGGATCAAGATGCTGAGCAGCGCATGAGCTGCAGTGGTTAGTGACCCATAGCTGACTGCTAGCGTCAGGGCCAGTAAACCATAGCTGCCAAGACCCTTCTACACCTCCACGCGGTGATCCTGGATAACAGGCTGCAGCAGAGCAGACTAGCTAAGGAGAAGGGATCGAAGAGGGAATGCTAACCCGGTACTCAAAAAATGATTGCTGAAGTCGGATGTGTTGGACAGAAAGGTGAAAATATCGCAGCCAAGCTGTAAACTATGACACAACACATTCCATTCTCTGGATTACATTCTGCTACTTAAGCCCTTTCATGGTTTGGTAGCGGGAGATTGAGAACGAATGAAGAAGAAGAATGAAAAAGTAGAAAAAGAATAATGTTGATTTTGGAGCTAGACAAGGTCAAGTATTTTATTTCATTTAAATCTTATATTTTGGTATCATGTGAAGATTTGTTGTATGTATCTTGCTCTTTATATGGTTGGTACATGTAGATTTCATTTTGTATTGGTAATGTTTTCCTAGAAACTTAAACATATCAAATTCTCAGAAAGTGAGAAGAGTTCTCTATATATAATTAGTGAAATTTCCAGGTAAAGGAAGTTCCTTTTGGGGCTATAGACTATTCTTCTCAGGTCTACAGACATGGGCTGAAATCACAGCAATGAATGAGCTGATAGCATCTAGCGACTCATAGCTGGTTGCTTGCGACAGTGAACCAACCATAGCTCACCAAGACCTATTCCACCTCCAAGTGGCAGACCTTGAAACAGATTACATTCAAGCAGCCTGTCTAAGATAATAGGGATCGAAGAGGGAAGGCACACCTGGTCTCAAAGAAATCTTACTGATACCGGTTGTGTTGGGCTGAAAGACACAGATATCACAGCCTTGATGTAAACTGAGACACAGCGTGATGTCCTTTTCAGGATGAACACCAAAGTAGAAGAAGAGTTACAGACAGTTCTTCTCACGGTTAGAAATAGTTTCTCAGGCAACGTACAGCCCTTCTCAGGGCTCAGGGTTGCATAAAACCCTTCTCAGATTTATAGAGAGTTTTCAAGGCTGCAGCCCTGGTCAGGGCTGCATAACCCTTCTCAGGGCTAGAGATAGTTTTCAGATATAAAGACAGTCCTCAAGACTGCAGTCCTACTTAGGGTTGCATAAATCCCTTCCCAGGGCTAGAGATAGTTTTCAGATATAAAGACAGTCCTCAAGACTGCAGTCCTACTTAGGGTTGCATAACACTCTTCTCAGGGCTAGAGATAGTTTTCAGATATAAAGACAGTCCTCAAGACTGCAGTCCTTCTAAGGGTTGCATAACACTCTTCTCAGGGCTAGAGATAGTTTTCAGATATAAAGACAGTCCTCAAGACTGCAGTCCTACTAAGGGTTGCATAACACTCTTCTCAGGGCTAGAGATAGTTTTCAGATATAAAGACAGTCCTCAAGACTGCAGTCCTTCTAAGGGTTGCATAAATCCCTTCCCAGGGCTAGAGATAGTTTTCAGATATAAAGACAGTCCTCAAGACTGCAGTCCTACTTAGGGTTGCATAAATCCCTTCTGAGGGCTACAGATAGTTTGCAGATATATTAACTGAAGATTAAATTCCTTTTAAAGGGCTACAGCCAATCCGTCTCAAGTTTAATAACAGTAAAGACACAATCAGGAAGAAAATAAAAAGAAAGAATGTGCAATGAAAGACCAAAGAACTACTACAAGCAATAAGGTGATAGACAAAGCTGAAGAGTAAGATCCAAAATCCAAGCAGCAAAATAAGAAACACAATCACATTACTACAGATATGCCAGATTTTCAATTAAGCCAGCTACCAGATGAAGAGGGAAGCAGGGACAAGAGACATGCACAAATAAATGCTCATTTTATTACTTTTCCCCCTTTCATGCAAAACATGCTCCAAGCTTTCATTATGGTTTATGGAAGTGGTTCTCTACAAGGGGCCAACGAAGAGTCATGTGGGTACATAAAGAGACCTGAGGGAGGGTACATGAAGAGATCTGTGGGGATCCATAAAGAGACCTGAAGAGGCCCATGAAGTTTTCTGAAGGAGTCCATAAAGAGACCCGAGGGTGTCCATGAAGAGTTATGAGTGGGTCCATAAAGAGACCTGAGGGTGGCCATGAAGAGTTATGAGTGGGTCCATAAAGAGGCCCATGAAGTTTTCTGAAGGCGTCCATAAAGAGACCCGAGGGTGTCCATGGAGAGTTATGAGTCGGTCCATAAAGAGATCTGAGGGTGACCATGAAGAGTTATGAGTGGGTCCATAAAGAGACATGAAGAGGCCCATGAAGTTTTCTGAAGGAGTCCATAAAGAGACCCGAGGGTGTCCATGGAGAGTTATGAGTGGGTCCATAAAGAGACCTGAGGGTGACCATGAAGAGTTATGAGTGGGTCCATAAAGAGGCCCATGAAGTTTTCTGAAGGAGTCCATAAAGAGACCCGAGGGTGTCCATGGAGAGTAATGAGTGGGTCCATAAAGAGACCTGAGGGTGGCCATGAAGTTTTCTGAAGAAGTCCATAAAGAGACCCGAGGGTGTCCATGAAGAGTTATGAGTGGCTCCATAAAGAGACCTGAAGAGGCCCATGAAGTTTTCTGAAGGAGTCCATAAAGAGACCAGAGGGTGTCCATGAAGAGTTATGAGTGGGTCCATAAAGAGACCTGAGGGTGGCCATGAAGTTTTCTGAAGGAGTCCATAAAGAGACCCGAGGGTGTCCATGAAGAGTTATGAGTGGGTCCATGAAGAGACCTGAGGGTGGCCTTGAAGAGTTATGAGTGGGTCCATAAAGAGACCTGAGGAAGGCCCATGAAGAGTTATGAGTGGGTCCATAAAGAGACCTGAGGGAGGCCCATGAAGAGTTCTGTGAAGAACCACAAAAAGACCTAATGGGATCCATAAAGAGACCTGAGGGAGGCCCATGAAGAGTTCTGTGGAGAACCACAAAAGGACCTAATGGGATCCATAAAGAGACCTGAGGGAGGCCCATGAAGAGTTCTGTGGAGAACCACAAAAAGACCTAATGGGATCCACAAAGGGTTCTGTGGAGACCAGTGAACCAAATATGAATTTAGAAATTAAGTTATTGAGCACATGTTTTAAATTTCTCCTTGTGAGATGTGGGAAAGTAGTGTGCTGCCTTGTTGGATGTGAGAAAGTAGTGTGCTGCCTTGTTGGATGTGAGAAAGTAGGAAAGTAGTGTGTGCCTTGTTGGATGTGGGAAAGTAGTGTGCTGCCTTGTTGGATGTGAGAAAGTAGGAAAGTAGTGTGCTGCCTTGTTGGATGTGGGAAAGTAGTGTGCTGCCTTGTTGGATGTGGGAAAGTAGTGTGCTGCCTTGTTGGATGTGAGAAAGTAGTGTGCTGCCTTGTTGGATGTGAGAAAGTAGGAAAGTAGTGTGCTGCCTTGTTGGATGTGGGAAAGTAGTGTGCTGCCTTGTTGGATGTGAGAAAGTAGTGTGCTGCATTGTTGGATGTGAGAAAGTAGGAAAGTAGTGTGCTGCCTTGTTGGATGTGGGAAAGTAGTGTGCTGCCTTGTTGGATGTGAGAAAGTAGTGTGCTGCCTTGTTGGATGTGGGAAAGTAGTGTGCTGCCTTGTTGGATGTGGGAAAGTAGTGTGCTGCCTTGTTGGATGTGAGAAAGTAGTGTGATTCCTTGTTGGATGTGGGAAAGTAGTGTGCTGCCTTGTTGGATGTGAGAAAGTAGTGTGCTGCCTTGTTGGATATGAGAAAGTAGGAAAGTAGTGTGCTGCCTTGTTGGATGTGGGAAAATAGTGTGCTGCCTTGTTGGATGTGGGAAAATAGTGTGCTGCCTTGTTGGATGCGAGAAAGTAGTGTGCTGCCTTGTTGGATGCGAGAAAGTAGTGCGCTGCCTTGTTGGATGTGAGAAAGTAGTGCGCTGCCTTGTTGGATGTGAGAAAGTAGTGTGCTGCCTTGTTGGATGTGAGAAAGTAGTGTGCTGCCTTGTTGGATGTGGGAAAGTAGTGTGCTGCCTTGTTGGATGTGAGAAAGTAGTGTGCTGCCTTGTTGGATGTGAGAAAGTAGTGTGCTGCCTTGTTGGATGTGAGAAAGTAGTGTGCTGCCTTGTTGGATGTGAGAAAGTAGTGTGCTGCCTTGTTGGATGTGAGAAAGTAGTGTGCTGCCTTGAATTATCATTTACTTCAAATGGTACCTCAATCTGAACAAGGTTCGGAACCAATGGTTGGCTTTCATTATGTCCAATGAATCATGTTGTTAATTAACGAGCTTCTATTCATATTGTTATTTACTGTTATTATTGTCCTCAGGCTTTCTCTCAATAATGCTGAAATGGACGCAACCAAATTCTACAAATATTTTGTATATTTTATATTTACAGATGTTTTTATCATTTTGTTAACATTTGTATAAAGGTAAAAGATAAAATGATAAGCATTTTTTTTCTGCTATTGAGCAAGAACAAATACAGAACATTTCATTTTTCAAAACCTTTGCCAGCTATAGGACACAAAAACAACAAACCAATTAAAATGCAAAGGAAACAGAGCTGTTATGAAATATCTTTTACCTTTATTCCTGAATAAATTTTGCTGCGTTGCAAATGACATATTCTGTTATTTTACACTTGCAAGTATTGATGGACGAATGTTCGAACATGGATGACTTTGTCTCAGACTGAATTTTATGGTTGGATGTCCAGTTTGTCCATGTTAAATATAAATTGTGTGCCATGGATTCATTTAAAAAAGTTCTTGTGTACTAAAGGAAACAAGTATTCAAAGTAGATATATAGAAATTAAATATCCCAACAAAATCACTCACAGTGATGGCTGGTTTATTCTACTTAAAATGTGTTATCATGCTCATTATGCAATTTTTGTTTGTTTGTTTAATGCAATAATTGAGTGTCCTTTCAACAGTACTTTGCCGAATAGCTTTAAGGGCATTTTAATTGTGTGGTCTGCAACTTTTATTATGAGAAAGGCTGTACAGAATAGTGGTATTTAATATTTGTCAGAGTACAAAAAAGTTATAAAACTATTTGGCAAAATATCAATAATTAGGAATTCTTGACATAATACGCTGTGGTCATTAGGTCTGCAGACATTTTTATTAATTAGAAAGTAATCAACAACACACAAATGACTGGTGAAAGTGCTACATCGTTACAAAAACATGGTTATCATTTTTTTTTACATTTTTACTGCAGAATAATATTTTGTAGGGGTTATACCAAAATTTAACTTAGTTCAATATTGATGTATAAAACTTGCATTCACTGTAGAAAAAATATTAGTCTGTCAACATTTTGTGTTTAAGGACAACATATGTTGTACTATTCATATTCAATTGTAGTGTATTGTTTGGATTACCAAATTAGAAGCACATCTCCAGACCAACCTTCTAATCTGGAAGGGAGAGCTGGAGAAGACAGGGATGACCATTTACATCTCAGAAACAAAAACCACGATGGTCTCTCGAGACGAGACATCAAATTATGCTGCTTGGTGAAGAGCCTATAGAACAGGTCAAGCAATGTACCATGGAGCTGTAATAAACCAGATGTGAGGTATTAAAGAAGAGTTGGCTGCTCGAAGAACAGCAGCTTGCAAACATTTTCATGCCAGAAATAGAGGATTTCTCAGCAAACAAGAAATAAGTCAGATAACTAAGATGGCTTTATATCGCACCACTTATGTACCCGTTTTGACTTATGGATGTAAGTCATGGGCAAGGACAATAACTTAGGAAATCCAGCTCCAAGCATCAGATAGGAGATTTCTAAGGAAGGTGGTCCAAGTAACAAGAAGAGACAAGGTTCACAATCAGACTATATGACAATATCTCAAAGTGGAGCAATCTGAGTTTTGGTCACGTCTGCAGAATGAAACAAGATCAGCTACCACATTAGTGAGCCATGTATCCAGACCTCAAGGACAACCCGAAATCCGCTGGGATGATAATATAAAACAATTTATAAAACCGTGGACTAGACTTGAACCAGGCCAAGAGGAAGAAGGCGATAGAATAGTCTGGCATTCTTTTGGCAAATACATCATCTTCATTGCTAGTAGTTCCTGTGGATAAACCTTTAAACCTCACACAATAAACACTGGCTTCCCAACCAAGCTTTCAGGGTTCCATCTTCAGTTGGTACATGATTTTTATCAGATCGCAAACCAGCTTCTGTTGTCGACCCAGCCTCAGCAATTGAGTACCACAGCAATCTGGGAAGTAAAGGCGGCCGAAGTGATACTGACCACATCGCCCATTATGGGCCATGGGTCACCAAATAATATTGGTCTAACTCCATATTTCCCACACGATGCATGATATGAAATGGAATCTTCACTTTACTTTTCTACTGTAATAGTTTCTAACACGTCATCTCATTTGCTAGTATTTCCTATTGACAAACCTTTAATCCTCATAGATAAGAGTGTTGAACACTTCATCCCCTGCAACAGTATTGCTATGGGACTACATTATTATTTCACACATTAAAAAGATCAAGGGGCACACACTAACAGTGTTGTTGGTTGTATATCTCTTGATGGTTCTTCTTGTTATCCTCACCATAGAATCGGCCCAAATTGAGGATGTGCGCAATGATGAGCTAAATGAAAGTGTGGCATAAACTTCAGCGTCCACTTGTGCTTCACCAGACAATCAGTGTGTAAGTACTTCATCAGAGGTTGCAGTTCATTGAAATCATACATTTCATTGAAAGCTAATGATGTTGAAGGACTAGACAAATCATATATTTCATTGAAAGCTAATGATGTTGAAAGATTAGACAAATCATACATTTCATTGAAAGCTAATGATATTGAAAGATTAGACAAATCATACATTTCATTGAAAACTAACGACGTTGAAAGACTAGACAAATCATACATTTCATTGAAAACTAACGATGTTGAAAGACTAGACAAATCATACATTTCATGGAAAGCTTACGATGTTGAAAGACAAATCATACATTTCATTGAAAACTAACGATGTTGAAAGACTAGACAAATCATACATTTCATTGAAAGCTTACGATGTTGAAAGACTAGACAAATCATACATTTCATTGAAAGCTTACGATGTTGAAAGACTAGACAAAATTTACATTTCTTGTTCATGTAGATTGCATTTTGCGTCCATTGAGACATCTGAATTTCATGAGCAGCAAATCAACATTAAATTTTACTTCAAGCAGGCTTTTTCTATTTTCTAAATTGAAATTCAGCTTGAAAAGGCTGATGATTTCAAACCATTAATTCAGCTTGAAAAGGCTGGTGATTTCAAACCATTAAATACAACTTGAAAAGGATGATGATTTCAAACCATTAAATTCAGCTTGAAAAGGCTGATGATTTTAAACCATTAAATTCAGCTTGAAAAGGATGATGATTTCA
The DNA here is from genome assembly GCA_036924085.1 of Ariolimax columbianus. Taxonomy (NCBI): domain Eukaryota; kingdom Metazoa; phylum Mollusca; class Gastropoda; order Stylommatophora; family Arionidae; genus Ariolimax; species Ariolimax columbianus. The sequence continues at coordinate 5,088,099 of JAVGWX010000012.1, read as the reverse complement.
AACCATTAAAATACAACTTGAAAAGGATTATGATTTCAAACCATTAAAAAAATTAAGAGCAATTCACATACGACACACATAATTCCTAAAAATGTTTGCCAGAGCTGCTTCCAGAAGTGGCAATGGTGTTGACAGCAATTGATTAAGAGGAAAGGAGTATTTAGGAGGAGGCCAGGCTGACTATGTTCAGAATACGCCTGAAATTGTTCTGGACCTTTTTTAGCAGAACTAGTAAATGTGAATGAATCTCTGCTTTCCTCTATACGCTTTGTTATCTCTCGTCTACAGCTCCAACATTCTGTATCTACTATGAAGATGTAGAAGAGCAACACAAGATCCACATATGTGACAACCTTCACCAAAGTGCCAGTCTACACCAAGCTTACTATACACACTCAACTTCTCTGATCACCAGAGGTTGTCTTCTAACTTCTGCAGATATTTGTTATGGAAACATTTGTTGAGCATGGAAACGTTTGTTATGAGTATGGAAACACATGTTATGAGTATGGCAACATTGGTGTGGGCATGGCAACATTTACATAATGGTGTCTCCATCTCAGAGTAGAATGTCACATCAATGTTCATACTGCAATGTGTGTGCTGAATTGTACATTTGTTTGTTTTTACCTTTCTTTCAGCCAGGGCAGTCTTCTTTGAACCACATATATAGTCTTATTGGTTATATCAGGTTGAATTGTAAGAGGCAAACTGCTTCAGCTTTCAAAGTAGCTCTGAACTATGCCTCTTTGTCAATATTGTAACTAGAAAACTATTCTTATTATAAATATTATATTTCTTCTTAACTAAATATATGAGAGTTCTATTGCAAACCTGCTATTTAACCTTTGCTTGTGTTCCAATATTATTCTCTGAAGACATCATCCTGACTGGCCAAAACAGTCATGTCCCCAAAAGTATTTCTTGTTGTTAGAATTATTTGTCCTTTCTGTTGGGAACTTCCCTTTACATGCTTTAAATTGTCTGGTATTTTCTTTCTTCATCATTCTGTTTCTTCCATCAAATTAGTATCTCATCCCTTCTACTTCAAATGCTTTCAGCATATAGAGAAGAAATAAAAGGGGAGCAAAGAAGATATCCATTAGGATATGACTGAGTATATCCAAATGAAGCATCAGTCAGTTGTTATTGTTGTGTTAATCAGCTTTCCTAAGCAGTTATCTCTTTGAGGTCTAGATAATAATACAGAGTTGTGTGGCTTTCCTTCACATCCCGGACAGAAACCAGAAAGATTTGTCAACCACAGGGGAAGTATACACACCTGACATTGTGCAATGCTGAGTGTGTTGGGCCAACAATTCTGAGAAGCTCTGGTGGCTTACCTTTTCCACCTCTAAAACGTGAGGTCTGGAATGTGTCCCAGATTAATCCATTCCTTTGTTTTAGCTTTGCGATGCTTAATCTTAAAACAAGCATACGATTTCTGGCAGGATCAACCAAACAGCTCTTAGGGACATATGTGTTTCTCTCCCTTGCTGAGGGGTGTGACTTGTCACAAGCCCTACACACACACAACTGCACAAGATGTAGAGTGACTAATCAAACACGAGGCACTGTCATTCTAAGTGTGGTAGCCTGTCGTGGAAGTATCAGACTGCCAACAACCCCCATACCTGTACCAGACAAAGTCTTCAACCTAACATGTTCCTACTGCTTATTTCTTTGTCGACCTAGTGTCGAAACGGTGTTTGACCTGGGCGTGACCTGCGCTCGTCCCGTCCAACGCATTCAGACATTTGTTTCTTAGAGTCACCAGCCCAATCTCCCCTGCCCTAAACGCCCATGCTCCAGCTGGAACTGTCACACAGCCATAGGTGGCCACATTTGACCACACATCTGATACTGTCGCTATCTTCGCTTGTAATGAATATCAATTACTTTTGTTTAGCTGCATCTTCACAATTCTGGTCTTTGTTTATTCGGTGTTATTTTATTACTGTTGGTTCTAACTTTCATTAAGCCTTTTTATTAGCAACACTAACAAATACCCGTGACCTCATCATCATTAGCTCTTTCCATCTTGTCAGACAATAGTAATTGTGCTTTGAAAAGGTATGCAACTATAGTCCATAACGGTAACGAATGTAATTCGTAAGATCAATACGGGCACAGAAGCATCTTCCACAGCGTGTACAAGAAAAATCAGGACCGTTTGCGGCATCGCATGGTGTGGCGTGTCTTCTCAAACTCTGAGTGTTTAGCCAATCAGCAATCAGTATCTCCTTTGTCTTATTCCATGGCTTCCTGTTCCCATGATTCCAAATCGATGCCTGCGTCATATCCCGCTTGCATACATCCTTGTACCAAAGTAGTGGCCGGCCCCGAGACCTTTTCCCCAACTATAATTCCCCATAGAGAAGATATTTCGGTATTCTGCCATCATCCATCCTCTGAATGTGTCCCAGCCATCGGAGCCTTCGATGACTAAGCATGGACAAGATTGTGACAGTGCCTGTTCTCTACAACACCCTCCGTTGGTGATCTTGTCTTGCCACCCAACCCCCAGGATTCTGCGCAGGCACCTCATGTGATAGCTGTTTAGCCGTCTCTCCTGGTGCATGTAGGTAGACCTCATGTGATAGCTGTTTAGCCGTCTCTCCTGGTGCATGTAGGTAGACCTCATGTGATAGCTGTTTAGCCGTCTCTCCTGGTGCATGTAGGTAGACCTCATGTGATAGCTGTTTAGCCGTCTCTCCTGGTGCATGTAGGTAGACCTCATGTGATAGCTGTTTAGCCGTCTCTCCTGGTGCATGTAGGTAGACCTCATGTGATAGCTGTTTAGCCGTCTCTCCTGGTGCATGTAGGTAGACCTCATGTGAAAGCTGTTTAGCCACCTCTCCTGGTGCATGTAGGTAGACCTCATGTGATAGCTGTTTAGCCGTCTCTCCTGGTGCATGTAGGTAGACCTCATGTGATAGCTGTTTAGCCGTCTCTCCTGGTGCATGTAGGTAGACCTCATGTGATAGCTGTTTAGCCGTCTCTCCTGGTGCATGTAGGTAGACCTCATGTGATAGCTGTTTAGCCGTCTCTCCTGGTGCATGTAGGTAGACCTCATGTGATAGGTGTTTAGCCGTCTCTCCTGGTGCATGTAGGTAGACCTCATGTGATAGCTGTTTAGCCGTCTCTCCTGGTGCATGTAGGTAGACCTCATGTGAAAGCTGTTTAGCCACCTCTCCTGGTGCATGTAGGTAGACCTCATGTGAAAGCTGTTTAGCCACCTCTCCTGGTGCATGTAGGTAGACCTCATGTGATAGCTGTTTAGCCGTCTCTCCTGGTGCATGTAGGTAGACCTCATGTGATAGCTGTTTAGCCACCTCTCCTGGTGCATGTAGGTAGACCTCATGTGATAGCTGTTTAGCCGCCTCTCCTGGTGCATGTAGGTAGACCTCATGTGATAGCTGTTTAGCCACCTCTCCTGGTGCATGTAGGTAGACCTCATGTGATAGCTGTTTAGCCGCCTCTCCTGGTGCATGTAGGTAGACCTCGTGTGATAGCTGTTTAGCCACCTCTCCTGGTGCATGTAGGTAGACCTCATGTGATAGCTGTTTAGCCGCCTCTCCTGGTGCATGTAGGTAGACCTCATGTGATAGCTGTTTAGCCGCCTCTCCTGGTGCATGTAGGTAGACCTCGTGTGATAGCTGTTTAGCCACCTCTCCTGGTGCATGTAGGTAGACCTCATGTGATAGCTGTTTAGCCGCCTCTCCTGGTGCATGTAGGTAGACCTCATGTGATAGCTGTTTAGCCGCCTCTCCTGGTGCATGTAGGTAGACCTCATGTGATAGCTGTTTAGCCGCCTCTCCTGGTGCATGTAGGTAGACCATGTCTCACTGCCACAAAGAAGGATGCCGAGGTCACAGGTCCGGTAAACAAGTATTTTTGTTTTAACAAGGAGATTCTTGTTCTCCCAGACCCTTTTTGTTAATATGCTCATTGTTGTTGCTGCCTTTCCTATCCTGATATTGATCTCTTGGCACAGGGATAGTTTATTATTGACTGAGGATACTAAGTACATAAAGTGATCTACTACATCGAGAGCTTCATCATCAATTGAGATTACTGGTGGTTTGTTTGCACCCTGGACCAAAACTTTGTTCGTTTTGCTGATTGTTAACCCAAACTCACAGCAGGCATCCGAAAATGCAGATAGTAAGCTTTCCAGTTCCTCCCCTGAGGGAGTCGTAATTGTGGCATCATCCGCAAAGAGCAGTTCTCTCATCAGCACTCTGTTTATTTTGGTCTTGGCTTTCAGTCTTTGGGAATTGAATAGGCCATGGTCTGTGCGAGAGTGAATGAAGTGAGAAATATATTCCAAAGAGGGTTGGAGCAAGTACACAGCCTTGTTTTACTCCACACTTGATTGTGAACTCCTCTTTCTGAGACTGCGCCGTCAAAATTGATGGTGCCTTTTATGTCAATGTGGAACGACTCGATAACACTCAGAAGAATCGGTGGGCAACCAATCCTCCCGATCACTTTGAACAGACCCACACGACTGACCAAGTCAAATGCCTTTGTGAGACGGTGTGGGCTAGTGGTTAAGTGACACGGCTCACAACCAAAAGGTGCTGGATTCAATCTCCATCACAGCACCGGCCGTTACCCCAGGGAAGCAAACCCTTAGAAAATGCAGGAGGAAGCAGACCCTTATATAAAATGCATGCTGAAGTGCACTGGGCAGACAGGCGCAAATAAAAACTACAGTGCAACGCACACCGTCTTGGATATTAGAGAAATAAGACGAACGTCAACAAAAAAAAATCCCTTTGAGATCTTTGAAGGCAATATACAATGGTTGTTTTTGTTCTCTGCATTTCTCTTGCAACTGACCTACTTTCCACTGTATTCAATAATAAAAATTGACTGTGAAATTAACTTCTGTGAAAGACTATTTTTGGCCGTCCCCTTGAGTTTCACCAACGACACTCTCTGTTGTTCTGACTTCTTCGCTGGACTGTCCTTGCGAGTTTTGCCGACGATGTTTTCTGTTGACTTCCTCTTTAGACTGTCCTTTTAAGGCTCATCTATTATGCTTTCTGTTGCCTTGACTTCCTCTTTGTAAATTCTCTTGAGCTCCCTCTACCACTCTTCTTCTGCTAGCTGTTCTTTTGCCTTGCAATTCTTCTGTACTAGTGAGCTAATAACGGGATGAGTTTTTTTTTAAGGAATGCTATTTTTTTTAGGTCTTAAATCCTTTTTTCTTTTAGCTTGGCCTATCATGTTTTTTATTTGTGAGTTTGAATGTTCCATGAGGTGTCGTTAAAACAGAGAAACTAATGAAACGATAGTTTGAATCCCTCAAGTTTCAAGTGTCTCCTGACCTCAAGGGAGGTGATATCGACATGTAGTCCTAACGGAAATGTATGATAAACCGGGAAATTCTACATATATGCTGTGCGTGTAAAAGCACCATTGGTATTTGAAAATAGAAAAGTGCAGGCTGTTTTGCTACTGAACATAAATTCTAAAGGCAATGAAATTTCTTCCTAATAGTGGTCAGCATGAAACCAGAAAGGTTTTCTCTGAGAAAACCATTATGTATTTCTCATTTTAGCTGAAGCCTTATTTTATTGTCATTGCCATATCAGTAATTTCTTGTAGGCATTTCTCATTTACCTTTATGAAGATTGGTTGTAATCACAAATGTTTTAATTGTTGGTTTCCTTATTTAAAATGTTTTTGAATTTACATTTGAGCTCTTTGAAGCTAAAATAAGAGTTGTTTTGTATGTGAACAGTGAGATTAAATATATGTATTTATTTTATTGAATTTATAGTTGTAAGTTGCTTTCAGATGCATGTCTGTTTCTCTTTTCCTCGTTAACTCTTAAGGTAGAGTGTGTTGTACTGTGTTTTGCACCTTCCAACCTAGTCAATCTGGCTTCAGTGCGCATTATTTAAATGAGTTCACTGCCTATGGAAGTACAACTTTGCTAATTCATGATTCCGAATCCATACAAGTTTGGTTTATGAGCCGTGTCACTGACCACTTCATCCATGGGTTGTTGTATTAGGTTGTAAGATCAAGATGCTGAGCACCGAATGAGCTGCAGCGGTCAGCGACCCATAGCCAACAGCCAGCGTCAGGACCAGCAAACCAGAGCTGCTAATACCCTCCAAAACCTCCAAGCAGTGATTCTGGAAACATGCTGCAATAGAGCAGACTGACTAAGCAGGTCAAATGTGTTGGACCAAAAAGTGTGAATAGCGCAGTCAAGCTGTAAACTGGATAACACCCCGCTACTTGCAACGCCCTTTTCCAGGTTTGGTAGCGGGAGTTTAAGAACGAACAAGGCAGAAGCATTAGGTTGCAATGTTTGTACCTTTTAGTCTGACACATCTGGTTTTAGCACAGTTCATTTTTGAGATCACATTTGCCTCCACTACTTGATCCTGTGAGGACCTTTCAAAAAATAAAACTGGACAAGAATGTCAGAAACCAGAAGTTGTTTACAATACCCCGAAGAACATGTCGAAGGAAAAAATGTCCACTGAATTTTGTAAAAGAAAGACATGGTGCTTTGCTTACCACTCTGAGAGAGATGTAGATGGATAGACTACATCACAGAGCTCCTCTGAGACCAAGCAAGGTACGACAGGCTTTAAGACACAGGATGAAATTCACCCTTTACAGACTATCGACCAACACTGGTCCCTGAATACTTAACATTTTTATACTGGTTTAGAAGACTGTATACAACCAGTTTCATTTACATCACCTTGCTCAAAGTTATGCGCATACAATTTATTCTTAAATGCTTTAACAGTCCCTGCATCACTACCTCCTGTGGCAATGCATTCCAAGCATTCACCACTCTTTGTAGCTATGCCCTCTTGTAAGTTCTTGTGGGTGGCTGTATTTTTTAAAAACTTGTTATAGTCTAATTTATCCTTTTCTCTGATCATCTTATAAACCTGTATTAAGTCACCACGAATTCTGCTCTCTTCTAGACACTGTAGGCCAGTTTCTGAGTCTCTCCTCGTGACTAATTCTGGAATCTCACTATCAGCTTTGTCGCTCTTTTTTGTATTCTTTCCAGCATGTTTATATATGATATGATAAGAACTCCACACCTGTACACAGTACTCCAATCTAGGTCTAACTAATGCTTTAAACAGTTTGACGATCACTTCCTTGCTCCTATGTTTAATACCTAACATTGCATGTCTTTTTCACTGCTACCTGAACTTGCTCACTCACCTTTCCTGTATGATCTATTATAACCCCCTAGCTCACTTTCTTTATCTATCTTTCTAATATTGTTCTCTCCCATTCTGTAATTATGTTCCATATTGGATCTACCCATGTGGATGACTGTACATTTATCTACATTAAACTATTTGCCAGCTTAGACCATTCTTGAATTTTATCTAAATCCGACCTCAATATATCTACTTCTGCTTTAGATGAGACACTACTACATACCTAAAAATGCATCCAGTGTGGACCGAAATGGACCATTCGTTTGTATTTTTTTAAATTTAGTTTGCTGAATTTAATTTTGTTTGGCAGCTGTACGTGATGGTTTGGTCCACACAATTGAGACATATGTTGAGCTTCCAGACATTAAAAATGATTTATTATCTGATCAGTCCATTCATGCATCTGGATTATTCATTGATATACTAGTGTAACAGGTCTTAGCTGTAGAGAATATACAGGTAGGAGCTTAGACATGTTTTAACAGGTAACAGTTGGGAGGAAGATAGAAAGAGCTCAGACAACTTTCTTTTTTTCTTTCTTTTTCGTGTGATTTGAGTCACTGCAGCTGAACTCAAGAGTCCCGCCAGAATTTGAGTAATCAAAACGTACCACGTACACTTTGTCTCGAACCACGCAAGTGGGAGTTGTAATAAACATATAACCTTACGCAAGTTACAGGCGGGTGGACTTGTTGCCACCGACAAACCTGCATTGTCTGGAAACCACACGAACAAGATGGGGGATAATAGCAAGTAAACAAAAGCACACGCCGTTTGAGTAATCACATGATCTGGGTATGCAGATTGAATGTAAATCCCAGTAGAAAAACAGGTACATTACATGAGAAGACTTTGGAAAGAGACTCAGTGGAGGGCAGGCACAGAGTGAGGCAGAGTTGAGAACCACAGAAGAGAACACTTCACTTCAGAGGTACTTTGGCAAGAGACGCTCAGTGGAGAGCAGGCAACGAAGAGATACAGTTGAGGCAGATTTGAGAACCACAGAAGAGAACACTTCACTTCAGGGGTACTTTGGCAAGAGACGTTCAGTGGAGAGCAGGCAACGAAGATATACAGTTGAGGCAGATTTGAGGCGACAGAGAGATAGGCACGCAGCAAGCAAGTGACTACACTCATATTATGTAGTGGTCGTAATTACAAGTCGTCAGTAGCTTGTGGAGGCAATCTTCCAGTCATCATATTGACACAGTATCATTGATCACGTCTACATCACCTTGGTAATGTGTCAGTCACATATAGAGGCAGTATTCAAGTGATCATGTGGATCATATTTCATGCAGTCTATCCTGACCACGTTGAGACCCACTTTGATCTACTGCCGACAAAGAGGAACAAGACCACGGACGTCATACTTGGGTTTAGAACCTACAAACTTTATCAACAGCGGCAATCTGCAACAAAGTTTGATCGCAGCAGACCAAATTAGGAGAGAAAAAACCAGGCAATAGCAGTATCGATGGTAAGGTTTAACGGAAGGAGTGTTTTAGATAAGCATGTGAAAGAATTTTAAGTTGTTAGAGTTTATAGGTGGCAGTGTTACTTGGAATAAATAATCTGTTGTATTGTGTTTATATTTAGTGTTAATTGAAGTTTATAGAGTGTAGAGTGCAATAGAATAGAGTAGACTCCTTTACTGTCTGCGATAGAGCCCCATGAAATCAATCCGCTCTGGTACACTTGACATGTCCGATTCAGAATTTGACTGGGGTGCATAAGAGAGGTATGTGTAAAGGAATTGACAGATATATCGACAACACGTGCAACAGGGCAAACACCCGAAAAAATTCTCACCTCGATTTCACCTCCGTCATTAGTGTCATTCAATTGTTATTATAGATACCTCATGACAGTCTAATTATGTGTCTCACTGTTTAGATCGTAATTTAAACTCAATTTGCTAAATAATGGATTTTATTTTGAATAAAACTTTGGTCACTGAATTCAGCCCCGTACTGAAAATGGGTAACAAATGTCACACGTGTTCTATCACGAAAAGCATTTAAAATATCTACATGTTCTTATATTTGTAAAAAATATTTTCCCAAAATGAAACAGGTAACAAAACAATGTTAATTTTTCTCATTTATTACACACAATGTGCCAAGAATCAGACATTTTCATCAACTGCTAGTCCACATATATAAACACATGCTGAAGTCTCTCTTTAAGATTTCTCACTTGGACTTGAAGTAATCTCTCACAACATCCAGGGCTGGTGACTCCATACCATAATCCTGGTGAAATTCAAACAGCAAGAATGTCCAAGCATTTTTTTAAAACTCAATATGTCACTGTAACAACACCAAAATATTACACAAAGCATAGGACAAAAACACAAATGTATCTCCAAATGCTCAAAACTGTTCAAACAAGTAATAATTGGCGTACATGAAAACCCCTATATACACAGTAAACATAATACACCAGTGTCTATATATAACACCTAAGTAACAATTACTAACAAATACAACAACAATCTATATTAACCTGGAATCACAATAAAAGACATGACTATTCTATACACAGTAGCTTAATGATAAATAGTAAACAGCATAGTCTGACTAACCTTGACAACAACAACGCCGCAAGCATTGACTTTCCTTGCTTTGCCTTCCTTGTCTAGTTTACACAGACCAGCCCATTCTCCAAGTTTCTTAGCATCATCAACCTGGAGACAACATTTCAGTGATATTTAACTCTCTAATGTACAGAACTGGAGATGCACTTGGAGAACCATTTCTTGCAGATATGTTTTTGACATGAGTCCAGATTTACTTTTTATTTCCGAAAGAGGTAGCATGGTTTTCATTTTATTGTAAATGTTTATTTTCATACTTGGACCCATACATTTTTGGGGGGGATAAGCCATGAATCTAGCCCATGCCTCTTTAGCCAGACCAAATAGTTTCTATTGTACAAGCTCAGAAATAGATAATGTTATTGCTAACGGTAGCGCTGAAGATATCGATCGTTCTGACTGATGACATTTCAATTTTTTGGTCTAGTCTTAGTTATAAGTCGAGTGATGAAAGTGAAACTAAATCTACATTGTCAAAATCCATTCACTACATTCAGAAATTAAAGCCTGTTGCTATATGACATGGGTTTGTTAGATATTCCTGGTGTTTTGGGATGTACGTGATATTCTGAAACTAGTAAATATGAGGCAACAATGTGTTTCAAATACAATGAGTCCATGGACATAGTGAGAGAAAAAAATAGTCCATGGAAATAATGAAAAACAAAACTCAATTGGGCTTGGGGTAGCGAAGAGAATATATCAAACACTAACATGTCAATGTCTTAGTTGACCTGTATATCTACAAGGACAGTTGCCCTTGTGAGTTGGTGGTAGCATGTAGGTGCATTTCTTAGCTTAGTAGACTGGGCTCAAGCAGTACTTTTGAGGGGGTGGGGGTGGTTTGAGTCATCTCAGTTTTCAATCAATTCTGTCTCGGGCATCGCCTGTCCAGTAGATAGCTTGCGTATTTCTTTCAGGATCATCTGAGTGTTATGCAGCGCAAGAAAATCTTGCCACATATGAGATGGTATGCGATGTGCCTCGTCTTTTCTGTGGTTTTTTTTTGCCCACACAGGTGCTGGAGAGGTTGCTGTGCTCCAGCAATCGTCTTTCCTTCTGACTACATGGCCATCCTTGACGTGAGACAATGCACTGATGTGTTTGCCCATATGGCACTGTTACCTAAGTGATAGGCCCACAAGATAGCACGGCATGTGTTGTCTATAAGCTGGTTCTCCGTGGCTTTTGTCAGAGACCAGGTTTCACTTCCATAGCATAGCGCTTGTAGGACTTACCGAGTCAAACATGTCAATGTTTAAGATAATATAACAAACGGAAACATACCTTTAGTAAGTTAATTCCATGTTCAGCACACAAAGCCTCAATCAACTTGACATATAAGGGCTCATCAACACTGTTAGCCAAGACACAGAGATGAGCTTGACGTCTGGAATCATTGATTAAAAACAAGGTATGTATTAAATATTTACTACTTGTGGCTGCGCAGTTATAAGATACTAAACTCTATGAGCACGGGAAACCATGGTATGGCCTGTGTTTCTTGAAAGCAAAATAAAAATATATCCTGCACACTGCATGGTGGTTGCATAGGTAAACTTCCTTTATTAACTCTTCCAATATGCCTAACCACTTTAATGGCCACAGTAATTTTCAGTTGCCTACATCTAGCAATTGCAACAAAATCTTTTTGGTTTTTTGGCCGAACTTCTCAGTTTTTAAGTTACTTTATACCAACTAATTCCGGCTTCAATTGAGAATTCTTATTTTATTTGCCATACTAAAGAATCGTGTGGAATCAGATTCTAATTAATTTTTATAAATTTTCATTGAGGGTGTACAATGTAAACAATGAACACTATGAATTATTTGGTAGTGTTAAGTGTGACATACGAGGCACAATCTTTAATAACACAGTGCATGCACGATGAAAGCAAGGAAAAATGAAGAGCATAATAATTCTGACAGCGACAATAACGAATTTGAAAATGTTTGTCATCAATGATAGTGGTGATGAAGATTATGCTCCGCCAGTCTTTTTATTCAGTGGCGCATTGTGCTTGGTTTGCCTTCTCACTGCTATCCCCTATCCTCTTAGCCAGACTACACTAGTGTAGTCTGTTTCCAGGACTGCGACTGGAGGTCTTGGTCTGCTGTGGTTCTCTATCCTGATGCAAGCAGTCAGCTATGAGTCACTGACTGCTGCCAGCTCATTCACGTGCTGCATTTTTAACCCCAACCTACATCATCTACAAATGGTGAGAAACTAGATGGAACAGCAGGAATAAAGTATATGAGGCTTGACTGCATCAATCAAGTCACAGTTTTTTCTGAAGTGGGGTATCTAGTTTCCTTCCTTTACACCCTAAATGTATGTCAGGTAGCCATTTACAATTGGGTAGACAAGTGACAACTCTCTCAAGCACAAAAAAATGTAGATGTCCCAAAATCAAATGCATGACTTAGTAAAGGAGGTTTATAATTTTAACAAAAGCACGTAGAACATGGCAATCTGCACTGGCATACACACACACACACATGCGCGAGGTCACATACTTGTCTAGAGCTTTGGTGGCCTCTTTAACACCTTTGCAAAGTCCATCATGGATGAGGGCAGTTTTCAGGACTTCCTGGAGAGCCTGGTAGATGTCCATAGATCCTACATCAGCAGGAGCAACCGCCACAACGGGAGCAGGGGCATCTCTAACAAAGACAAGAGAAAACATTTAAACACTAATTGATAGGCCCAAAAATCACATCTGTATACAGTATTATCATTTTCTTTACCCTGATGAGGTTCAACCTGTGAAACATCTGAATACATTCTAACTTGAGGTAATTAATTCTATGTTTTGTATGTGAAGACTAAATAAACTGACTCATCGTCTAGGTAGCAAAGAACAGACCACTGTAACCTTAAATGAAACGCTGAAACTAAATTATGCTTTGTACAGTGACAATACATCAAGAATTTTTTTCAGTGGTTCAAGCATTTTTCAGTGGTTCAAGCAATCAGTTATGATTTCTGTGTCCTGGGCGCGGTGTTTAATATTTAGCCACATGGATTGCATTTTCGTTTCTCTTCATGTCATCCATATTGACATGATATTCCTAAAGGAGGTTGTAGACAGCTAGAAACTACGTCATATAAAACATTGCTTGAGCCGCTATAGCTGGCTGTATCGCAGATGGACAAACTGCTTGGGATTTTCAAGGTTATGCAACGGAAATATTAACTTATGTTTACATAGCAACAACATAAATTTACCCATTGAAGAAAGGTGAATAAATTTAAATAATATTATTCAACACCTTTCTTCCCTGTCATATTATCTTAGTGTGGTGTATGCCAACCTTTCTCTCAAGCAGACATGCCATGTGTAATGTTCTCCAGTTATTTCCACCTTCTCCATATTTCTCTTGTATCTGCTTCTAGGTATCTTCTTTAGATTGTTCTTTGGCATCCCTTTGCCTCTTTTCCTCTGGGAGTTTCAATGAGAGAGATTGTGTTGTCTGGTATACTGACTTAGTCTTTCGCAATTTGTCCTATCCAACACTTTTGTTTGTAATCTTTTTCTTTATTTAATTCCTTTAACTAGTAAGTAAAGATCCAGATTTTACACCAGTGTGGCATATTTAACCAACAATCCACTAGAGGATGTGGTCAACATTCTGGCTGCCTTTACTTGAACAGGTGCCAGTGCACTAACCACGGTGCGACCTCGACTCCCCTCCTCCTTTAGCTACATAATTAAATTAAAGATAGACGTGTTCAAATGAAACCGGACCTAACTGCAACAAGTGAATATACGTGCGATGCGAATGATGGCGTCACTTCTGATGTAAACAGTACATACCAACCGGCAGGTTTGCATAATTTCATTATCGTCCTACCCAGTTTCCTCAGCAGGCCATTGAAAACATGGCGGTGTGGTACAGAATCCATCCAGAGTTGATCCGTGAGCTGTGATTTCTAACAGCGGAAGTATGTCGACCAGTTGACATTCATGAAGGAATGCAGGCAGTGCATGGCGATGAGTAACTTGTCACAGCGTTTTCTTTTGCCATTAGCCTTGTGAGTAGTGATATTACTAGGCCCTTCCAGTCATGGCTGACTATAAGATGATTTGACGTGGAGTGGGGGAAAAAAATTAGAACAAAATGTATACTTAGCTTTTGTTGTCTTTCTCCTTGCGGTGTCTTTTCACTTCTGTGTTGCAAGAGCTTCGCTTCACCAAGTGTGAGTTGGCCATTCAGGGTACATCTCCACCTGGATTGGTCTACAGCTTCATCTTGCCAGGATGTCAGATTCATGTACAGGACCTTCATATCACGCATACACACATCTTTGAACTTTAACTGTGGTCGGTCGACTGTTCTCGTGCCAACTGTCCATAGAAGATATCTTTGGGAATGCGGCCATCTTCCATGCGACGAACATGACCAAGCCATCCTAGTCTTTGCTGCCTAAGTAGAGTGTACATGCTTGAAAGACCAGTGCGAGAGTGCACCTCTGCCTTTGTCACTCTGTCCCACCATGTAATTCCAAGAATGGATCGCAGGCACCATAGCTGGAAGGTGTTACACGTGTGCTCTTGTTTGGCATAAGTTGTTCAAGTCTTGCTGCCATATAGAAGTGTGCTTACAACACATACATTGTATACCATGGCCTTGGTTTTAATTGTCAGCTTCTGATTTTTCAAAACCCACGCTGTGAGGTGACCAAATGTAGCAGCAGCTTTGCCAATGCGACTGTCTATTTCTGAGTCTAGAGAGAGCTTGTCGTTGATTAGGTATCCCAGTTATGTGAATTAATGCACAGCTGCCAGTTCATAATTATCAATGGAAAGATTTGGCGCTGCACCTACTTCTGTCCTAGAACGTTGTTTTGTTGAGACATTGTAAGCCCAAAACCTGTGCACGCCTGGGAGAAGCTATCTATCAATCTCCTGCTGACTGTGGGACTGTTTATATATAAACGGGTGTGGGGACGAATCCCACAAGTTTCAAGCAACACCTGGTCTTAACCATACGCACGCTATGTCCGATCCCTTCTAACCAACTCGGCCTACAAAAACGGTGTACGGGAAAAAATTATTTTTTTTAACGGAGTCACTCTCGACAGCCATTTTTTATTGCTGAATACGCCCTCCATATATACACAATATTTTGCCGGTTAAAGTATCGTATGTTCGATTACAAATGGCTTTTGAACAGTTTTAATTTTGTATACGCCGTTTGGAGCAAGCCGACTTTTTGCAAAAGGGGAAGTAGGTTGTTGGGAAAGATCTTTATCGAGTAGATCTTTTATTTTGTTTGTTTAAATGAAAGAACTACTTTTGAATTGGAAACTAACAGTTGTGTCGATATTGTAAACACAGTATCGATACGTTGTTGTGGTTTCCATGGTTTTCTATCGAAGCGACTCTAGGCCTAGTGGTCGAGTCCAAATTTTTTCCGAGATTTTCAAAAATTGTCAACTTCATCTTTTTGAATCTCAAAAACTAATAAACACACAACAACAACATGTTCGTTATGCTATTGTGTGTCTACACGCCAGAAAATCATATTTATTGACAAACAAACATAAAAATTTTCTAAGACGACTACCAAAGCGAGAAATTAAGAAAATTAATTAGGTCAAATTTTTTCTAAAAACTGCTGGCGTGCTAAAGGAGGTTAGGGAGGGACTGAGTGGGCAAGCGACACAGCTCACAACCAAAGGTGCTGGGTTCTTTTTTTTGCGTTCCCCTTATTTCTCTATTCCCCACGGTGGGTGTGCGTTACACTGGTTTTTATTTTGCGTCTGTTGGCCCAGTGCATCCGACTTCAGCATTCATTTTATGTTACGGGTCTGCTTCCTCCTGCATTTTCTAAGAGTTTGCTTCCCCGGGGTTACGGCCGGTGCTGTGATGGGGATCGAACCCAGCACCTTCTGATTGTGAGCCGTGCCACTTAACCACGCCGTCCCCGGTGCTGGGTTTGATCCCCATCACAGCACCGGCCGTTACCCCGTGAAGAAAATGCAGGAGAAAGCAGACCCTTACATAAAATGCATGCTGAAGACGGATGCACTGGGATGACAGGCGCAAAATAAAAACCACAGTGCAACGCACATCCGCCTTGGGGAATAGAGAAATATTGCAAACGATTAAAAAAAATGTAACTCATCATCAACGTAGAACCATCTGCAACACATAGAAATGTCATATAAGAAATCAAACGAAATCGGTAAATGACCCAAATCATCCCATGTTTTGACAACAGGTGCAGTGCACAATACTGAAATCTAGAAGTTTCTTACAGTCAACACAGCCACTACAGAGTAATCCCAGAAAATGTATTGTTATACGGAATGAGCTGCCGCAGGTCCCCTGAATCAATCTGTGGGAGTAACCTACAGAACACTTGCTTTGCGCAACATGTATGGCACTAAATAGGCTAAACTGGTGTCACAGTGCAGGACAAATTTTAAGAGATGGGAGATGAGGGATGGAGAGATGAGACATGCAACTGTGGAGCAACAAAAGACCCACAATACTAGATTATCTGCCAAAACCTTCTGGAAACATTCAATATGGATGACGAAGTGGAACAAAAATTAATTAAATCAGTATTTTCATAAAAATACATGTGATCGCCTTATGAGAACAAAAACTAAATACTTACACTTCAGTATCAGACATTTTCTTGAATTACTTGAAAGCTGCTGAGAAAAAAAAAAGGGAAAATCAAAGGTGGCCAATATCTAACTAAAGTGTCTAAAGAAACATTGGTGCTATTTTTAACGAGTTTAGTCTAGCAAGATCAAATACTTTTCTCTCTCCATATTTTGGAACCTGCAACAGAACCACAGAACTAATTTTCTTACCTACAATGGATTCATTGAAGAGTAGCCCCAATTGCTAAAAACACATGGTGAAGATTAGTAGCATAAGATAAATCGCGAGTAAATGGACTCAAAAGAGCAAAGTTTATAATATCAGCTCCCATCTATTATTTTTGTCAACTAGGTCCATCTTTTTTTTTTTAAATTCATTATGAACGTTATTGGACTGAAAGGACATTTTCATTTGTCACGTGTTTGGTGCCGTGTTCTTGCAGGCGATTCTATAAAATAGTTTCCTTATCGGTATATTTTCTTTATATGAACTGAATTATAAGATCTGTATCTTGCATTTCCTTAAGTCTGTATGTGTTCGAATACTTTCACAGCCCTTGCTAAGAGTCTTCGTAGTTTACGTTAAACCTAGGCCATGCCTTAAAATAGCTGAGATCCGCACCCTATTGTCGATAACTACTATTAGTTTGGTAAACTTGTATAGTGCTGATAAAAACTCTTCAAATCACCACTTTATAAGTAAAGTAAACATAAATTCATGTTTCACAATGTTATTTATTGTATTTCAATAACTATATCATTTCATAATAAATGAACATCAGGAGTTCACAATTGTCCCTACCTCGCCACAAGCCGTGTGAAGGTAAAAAGGAAAAAGATGGATCTGAAAATGTTGCAGAAACAATGTAAAGGAACTATAGCAAAACTGTCATTTCCGTTTTCTATTTGCCGAAACAAGTTAAATTAAAATATACATTTTATTTTTAATGGAAAGAGGATCCATACATTTTTTAATATGGTTTCAAATGTAATAAAGAAAATGTATGATAACATCTAATTTATAAAACTTCCAAAAATGACAAAAACCATCAAATGAGACGAATATAGAATAACCAGTATAATAAGCCATGTCAACAACATTCACTTCAGAGGAGCAATCACACTAAAAGTCTTAGTAAAAATCCACACTGACAATGAACGAACAGTTATAAGAGGAGATTCAGACATTTGAAGTGTGGAAATGTAGAAGACAGGTGTGCATCACATGTAATGAAAATTTTAAAAATAAGAACTTTAAGAAATTTAGTGTGAAAGAGAATTGATTAACGCAAATGGAAGCGAGCAGTTTATGTTTCTAAGAATCGACGTCACTGCACTCCGGGTATACCCATAGGTGCTCAGTCTCTCTTAGCAAGTGATGCAGGGTAGGGATGCTGATGGTTCCTGTAGCTCGCTGGTTGTAAACTCTCTTGCTTTGTCCTGTTATGCGCCCTACTCCGTTCGAACCTCGTTTAATGTCAAAACTTTGCAGCCTATTGATTCCTGCTTCATCTATTGCAGTGTCCTATTGCATCTAACAGGCGGTCATTGATTGAATTGAATATGTCGTTCCTATCTATCACTAACATGCTCATGATATGAGCTTGTGAAGCCAATTTGTCAATTCTTTCGTTGCTCTGAACCCCAGCATGAGCAGGACAGTGTATCTATGTCAACCCCAGGAGGTTTGAGGCCTCAACAGCTGCTATCCATTGGTACCTACGCCATTCATTCTGTACCTTCTGAAGTGCGGCTTGAGCGTCTGTCACGATGGCTGCCATTGTTAAAGGAGTCTCATATATCCATCTCAGCGCTGAGATCACTGCTTCTATCTCCATTCTCAAACTGGAGGTTGTTGACATGTATGCCCTACTGCGCTCAGCAACGACCTGTCCTCTCGCTCTAGCCGAGAAGCCCCAGTCTGATGTCTGGTTGAGCCGCACTGATCCGTCGGTGTATATAACGGCATCACTCTCCTGCGTGTTCTCAGTTATCAGCTGATTCAACTCGTGCTCTGCTCTCCCGTTGCTCCGTTCTCTGCATTCCTTGCCAAAGGTTATGATGACTCTCTGGTACTCTATCATTCTATCACCAGTGTGGACCCATTATTCCTCCTTGGCTATCGGCTCAGCTGGGGTGACATGTTCAATTATTTTCTCGAGCAGTTAAACTGGTGTGATCACGTGGAAAGACATTTTACGCCTTGCTGAAAAAAGTACTTGAAAGAATTGTAGAGGACAAAAAAGTAGCGGTTTTGGGGGGTGGGTGAAATAACATCAAGAGATGGACATGAAAAAAGTAATTCAGATTGCGTCATCAAAGTCGGGCAGTTCGTCTTAACAGTATTGTACACGCCGGGCAAAGCATTGCTCTGGGGCAATCCATTCTTCTTCTTCGGTGTTCGTCCTGAAAAAAGGACGTTTACAGCAAGGATGCGATATCTGCACGTTTCGGTCAAACACATCTGATTTCAACTGGCTCCTTTGTGTTGGCTTGGGGCGGGGGGGGGGGGGGGAGGCACGGGGTTTGCCTCCCCACTGCGATACTTATTCTCTTAGCCAGACTACACTAGCCCATCATGGGTCAGAGCCTCGGCTTGGAGGATAAATGTGGTCTTAGTCAGCTCTGGTTCGTTGACTCTGGTGCAAGCAGCCAGAGCTTAATCGTTGGCTGCTGTCAGGTCATTCCCTGTGCTACATCTTCGGTCTCCTCATCCATTCAATGAAATAAAATGTAAACGATCCATAAAATTGAAACCTTTTAGATTTATTGGTACCTTCAACAAAGTGAATGTTTAAACATTTTGCAAAATCCGTATCCCAGGAACAACACATTATCAATTTTCATTTACTAGTTCAGATTGAATTCCGAAATGGGAGTCTCGATGCAGCAGATATGCCTTACATAACTTTCTTCTTGTAGCTTCTTGTATTTCTGCTTTTCTGTCACTTCTTTCTTTTCCCCTAATTCTTTACGACTTTGCCTAGGTTACCACAACCTCCGAAACTTTGTATGTTTTCGCTTTGCTATCCAAGGACAAAGTCTCAAATCTTGATATGTCTTGTTTAAGCAGTGTCCAGGTCTCGGAGCCATACACGAGTACTGAGTTCACACATGTCTGGTAGATGCATAATGTTGATTGTAGGGAAAGTCTGCTGCTGCTCCACACGCGTCGAAGATCGTTCATTGTGGAGGCGGCCATTCCGATCCGCCTTGACATGTCTCAGCCACTGCGGCCGTCAGATGTGATCAAACTACCCAGGTATATAAATTCATTGGTCCTCTCCACAGTGGGGTCATAGACTGCTTTACCCTGAGATCCTGTGTCCGAGCCGAGGTTATGGAGTTTAGTCTTCAGCCATAATATCGATAAGCACTATCTGTTGTTTCTCGGTCTAGATATTCGAGAAACTAGCGGTGTCTGCTCCTACTCAAATCATTCCTCTGTGCCAAGGACTGCACACCGGCAGGCTGGAATCGTAGGAGGAGTCACCTCGTGGCTCAGACAGACAGTTGCCAGGCTGCCCTTAAGCTTTAGACGAGGCCTGGCAACACACCGCAGTATGTGTACGTGGCAGTAGTCGATCAACGCGTCACTGACGCATAAGCTGACATTAATGTTATTATTATTATTATCATCATCAAAGGTTCAGCTGGGTTCAATATACAGTCTAATATTGTTTTTGTTTGGTATACATTAAAGGCTCTTTTCCAGACTTTAGTCAATTTTACAAATTATTTTATGAGTGAATTGATACAGATTAACAACATTAATAAGGTCTATAAATTCACAACTGCGTCCTAACATGTGTGCCAATGCATTAGGATGGTACTAAAGTCGGGAGTTGGTAGAGGATAAATTACAGACGTCCGTCAGTGTGGAGATGGCAACGAATCTGATATGAATCACACTTAGAAACTTGGGCAACCTATGCCAAACAATAGCACAGGATTAACAACTTCCAGCTATGGTACCTGCAATTCATTCTTGACATTACATAGATGGACAGAGTGACAAATGTACAAGTGACAAGTGTACACTCGCACCGTTCTCTCAAGCATTTACATTCTATTTGGACAGCAAAGACTATGATGGCTTGGTCATATTCGTCGCATGGAGGACGGTCGCATCCCCAAATGTATCCTATATGAACATCTGGCAGAAAGCAAAAGAACTGTTGGCCAACCACAGCTGAGATTCACAATGTGTGTAAGCGGGACATGAAGGCACTGGATATGAATCTGATGCCAGGTCTGTATTAGCAACGCTAAAACAACACAGAGATGAAGATCTCGAGCAATGTATATTATCCCTAACACATCTCTCAGCAGAACACTCAAGGTTGGTCATATAGTGGATCCCACCTCACTGCGATATTGAAGGTAATGTAGCTGCAGACAAACTAGCAAAGTGTGGAGGAGCATCCCCACAAACAGATCTGAGTATCACATATAATGAGGCCAAGACCATAATTAAAGCTAACATCAGAGGAAAATGGGTTGATCAACTTCCGAAAAGAAGACAGCTACATTAACTTAACTAGAGAACAGCAAGTCACCATCTTCAGACTGAGAGCTATGCATAACAGACTCAAGGGTCATCTTGAGGATTGGGAAAGATGCCAGATGTCCATGTGGGGAACATACCATGACAGTGGAACACATCCTACAAAGTTGCATGCTCACGCAGTGATAGAGAACAAAACTGGCCTCGCCAGACAGATATGAGACAAAAAGCTGTATGGAGATAAAAACGGTGTCCTTTGTAAGAGAAACAGGGACCTTTATCTGAGGATGAACGAAGAAGAGGAAATCTGGCATCACGTGAGATGAAGCTGCAGACCTATCCAAGTGGAGATATACTCTGGACAGCCAACTCATGCTGGGTGAAATGAAGCTCTACTAACACAGAGAAGTTAGAGAAGAAAGAAAACCCAAAACTTGGTAGAGAGCTACCAATCTATTGTCATATCTTGCCACGCTCAGTCATGACTGAAAGGGGCTACCAATTAGAGATCACAACATAGCAAGCACAATTATTAAACGATCAGCGGAGTTGAGCGTCAGTACCGCACTGAATGCCGGCTACTCAATCTGACACGGTTCAGGACCGAAACTAAAATCCCCAGGGTGACTACGGGATTTACTTTATACGGATGATTGTGCCTTAAATTCAAATACGGAGGAGGGGACGGCGTGGGATAGTGGTTAAGTGACACGGCTCAGAACCAGAAGGTGCTGGGTTCGATCCCCATCACAGCACCGGCCGTTACCCCGGGGAAGCAAACCCTTAGAAAATGCAGGTGGAAGCAGACCCTTACATAAAATGCATGCTGAAGTCGGATGCACTGGGCCAACAGTCGCAAAATAAAAAGCACAGTGTAACGCAAACCGCCTTGGGGAATAGAGAAATAAGGCGAACGCCAAAAAAAACCCAAAAAAATACGGAGGTTGACATGCAAGAATGCATGGAAAGGTTCGTCACAACTTGCGTAAATTTTGGCCTCACCATCTCTAAAGCAAAGACAGAGGTTCTACATCAACCGGTAACAGATATGGCCTTTTCAGAACCTTCAATCGCGGTACACTGTCTACAGACAATTAACAGGTTTACGTACCTTGGAAGTACTCTGTCTCAGGTTGTTCACATAGATGATGAAGCGAATACAAGAATAGCATTTGACAGACTTCTTAGTAAGGTGTGGGGTAGGCGAGGAATCAGAACTCAAATAAAAATGAAGGTCTACGCTGCGGTAGTTCTACCTACAATTTTACATGCGTGTGAGACCTGAACAGTTTATAGTTGTCATGTTGGGAAATTAAACCCCTTCCGCGGGGACGGCGTGGCCTAGTGGTTAAGTGACACGGCTCATAACCAGAAGGTGCTGGGTTCGATCCCCATCACAGCACCGGCCGTTACCCCGGGGAAGCAAACCCTTAGAAAATGCAGGAGGAAGCAGATCCTTACATAAAATGCATGCTGAAGTCGGATGCACTGGGCCGACAGGCGCAAAATACAAACGCAGTACAACGCACACCGCCTTCGGGATTAGAAAATTAAGGCGAACGCAAAAAAAAAACAAAAAAAAACAAACCCTTCCACATGAGCTGCTTGTGAAAACTACTGAGGATTAGATGGCAGGACATTGAGTCAAATACAGATGTGGGGACAGCGTGGGCTAGTAGTTAAGTGACACTGCCACAACCCGAAGGTGCTGGGTTCGATCCCCATTAGAGCACCGGCCGTTACCCCGGGGAAGCAAACCCTTAGACGTTAGACGTCAACTTGAATTTGTTCGAAGAAAGCAGCGGTCATCCTGAGGCTGTCGATACTATCATAGAGTTTGCCTAGTGTTGGCACCGGTGATGGCCACATGGGCTCTCTCTGGTCCTCGTATGTCACGTAATTTTGCAGCAGATGTTCAGGGGTCATTTTCCCTGTACCACAGGGGCATTTGTCCGTACCTATCTTCAGTTTATTGAATAGATGGTACGGGAACAAGATGTTGAGCAACGCATGAGCTGCGGTGGTCAGCGATCCATAACTGACTGCTAGCGTCAGGGCCAGCGAACCAGAGCTGCCAAGACCCTTCTACACCTCCACGCGGTGATCCTGGATAACAGGCTGCAGCAGGGCAGACTGGAAAAGGAGAAGGGATCGAAGAGGGAATGCTAACTCGGTACTCAATAAATGCTTGCTGAAGTCGGATGTGTTGGACCGAAAGGTGCAAATATCGCAGCCAAGCTGTAAACTACGACACAGCACATTCCGTTCTCTGGACTACATTCTGCTACTTAAGCCCTTTAAGGGTTTGGTAGCGGGAGATTGAGAACGAACGAAGAAGAAGAAGAATAGATGGTACCTGATTCTGTTGTTGCCTGTGCGGAGTCTGAAGACCCCGACCTGCTCTCTTCTGTTTGTTTGGATACACGCTTCCCTAAAGGGTCCAGCTCCATTTGGAACAAAAAAGTGGGAAACCACTATCATCATTAAGACAGTTGGGAAAAGTTAGTCAAAGTGCATGTCAATGACTGCAAGCATATTTTAATACTTGACCATTAAATATCAATTGCGAAGGCGTGACGAAGCTGCATTTTAGTAGCACGGCTCACACCCAAAATTTGCAATACTGTGTCACTATGAGAAGTAAAACCGTTTACAAAATTTGTGGTAAAGTCGGATGCATTGGGACGTTAAGTCGCAAAAACACCGTATAATGCACTTCTCCTTAGAAATCAAGACGAACCAAAAATATAGATTAAGGAACCTTCGACCATTGTCTTCCACTGTTGTAAAGATGGTGCTTGTCACATCTTGTTTATTGCGGATGACCTATGTGTAAGTTTTTTTGTTCATCCTTCCATATCTATGCCATAATGTTTCTTGTTTGTATAGTTTTATTATACCTATCTAAGTTATGATGGTCTCACACACATGATCTTTGCCCTCATAGGGAATACTCTTGAATCTGCTGATGGTTCAGACATCTTACTTCATTCTTCTTACCTTCATCATCAATTCTCGACTTTTTTGTCCGGTTTATAGTCATGCCACTTTCTTGTTGCCATTCATGCATTTCTCCAATGATCTGTCGCCTTTTGTCTATCATTTCGGTGCAGTATATCCTGTGTCTGGTCGTCTTTCATATCCCAACGAGAATGACACATGTCAAGTCCACGTTGTTTGATAGTCGAAGATGAATCCTGAGATGATCTGTATCCGTGTCATTGGTGACAGTGTTCCCCCTGGTCATGTAGTGCTCTAAAATAATGTCTCGTTCATCCCAAAAAGAGAGTCAGCATAACATTCCCTGCAGATATCTTAGTGCATGACTTCTTCGGTTTCGGTGAGGAGGAAAGGTGTCATTCCTTACTCGCTCTCTTCGTTTCAAGCTGGTGGCAGTGAATCCAGGTTTCATCTCAAGTACTTCTTGCTAGGAAACTATCACTTTCTGTTTCAAAGTGTCCTAAAGTTTATGACAGTCACCAACGCGAAGTTTCATTTCTGGCGTAAGCTGCTGTGGCATCCATCTTGCAGACACTTTGTGGTACTGTAGCTATCATGAATAATGTGGTGTGCTGAACGTTGACAAGATGTGCAACATTTCATTCGCAGTGAATCTGCATTTATTTTTATTTACGAGCAGGTCAATGGCTGCAATCACCTCTGGGGTCACCACTCACTGTTCCTTACCCGGTCATGAACAGTCTGCCACAGAACTCACGCGTTTTGGAACTTCCTACTCCATTCATACACTTGCTGGAGTGAAAATCATGCATCACCGTACTGGATTTTCATTCACTGATCAATTTTTATAGGGTTTGCCCCTTCGCTGCTAAAAAAAAACCGAATAAAAGAACGCTGCGCTTCAGTGGTGCATGTTAATAGTTGGGTGGCCATCTTTTAACTGCACTAATCACGTTATATTGTTCGTCTGCACCATGATGACATTGCAAGATCCTCTTGACATCCTGTGTAACCATTTTAACAAGTTACAATACAAAGGCATGGTTGTTCTAATTTCTATTCCCACTTTTAAGGTTTCATTTGGGATGTTTGTTTTAGATATCTAGCCACTGTCTGGCTTATAATTGGGTCTGCTCTTGCAAGATCTTGTTTTTTTAGATGAATTGGTTTATCTACTAATCTCCCTCTTCCCATGCGATTTATCTTGTAATATATTGGATGAAATGTTTATATTTTGTGTGTGTATGCCTTATTTCTCTATTCCCTAATTCGGTGTGCGGGGCACTATGTTTTTATTTTGCGTCTGTCGTCCCAGTGCATCCAACTTCGGCATCCATTGTATGTAAGGGTCTGCTTCCTCCTGCAATCTCTAAGGGTTTGCTTCCTCGAGGTGACGGCCGGTGCTGTGATGGGGATCGAACCCAGCACCTTCGAATTGTGACTGTCACTTAACCACTAGCCCACGCTGTCCCCTATTGGATGATGTGACATTTGTTTGAACTTCTCCCCCTACTGAAGTGTATTTTTGGTCTCTGCGCATCTCTATACTTTAGATTTTTGCTATGTTTGAGGTGAGGTTTGATGTGATCCCTGTAGTAGTGACCTCCACGCAGATGAAACCAACCATAGCACAACCACCTGGACGACCCTGGTCCACCTTTATCAGCACGCTCGGGATGTGAGAATTCTTCTGCTACCCGCCTCTTAACGCCCTTTTCAGGCGCCTAATAGAGTAACCTGCTCATTGTGGGCATTCGCAAACAACAACAACAACTGGTCTCCCATAACCTGTGTACAGTTTCTTTAAGTTGCTCGTGTGTCAGCTCCCCATACATTAAACAAATTTTTGTTTTAAGCTTTGTTGGTTGCTTTTTTGATTTGGTTTTTCCATGGCAGTCTTGGGTTCATTGTTATTCCTTGCTAAGTTTGACATGTCTAAGTGAAGTCTTTTCATTGATTTTAGGGTCAGTTCTTGGGGTTTTAGAGATAGTGAGAAGATTGTGTAAGTGGTTTTTTTAATGACAATTTGTCATTTCTTTGTCCATAGCGCCAAGTCATCTGCATATAGTGCACTGTGTACCCTTTTATGGGATTCTATCATTGATATGAGGAACAGCATAGGTGAGAGTATTCCACAATGCGGAACTGGTTCAATATTCATCTTTTTTGTTGAGGCATCTTTTGATGTATACTCTTGCTGTCATGTTATCTAAATAATCAATCAAATATTCTATGGTCAATTTGTATATCAGTGCAACTTATTTCACTTATGTTGTATCTTTACAAGTTATGAGCATGTGATTATATATATTGTTTACCTGCAAATTTGAAAAATGGTGTCCTCATGAGGGCAAAACTGTTTAATTATATTGTTTACTGACACAAAGAAAGCAGCATATTGTCGAATGGTTTCAATGTCCGAATGCTGACAAGAAGGGCAGCGAACCGAATTCCATCTTACGACAAGTTGTTTTTGACTGACACAATGAACTATAATCGATTATGACAACAGCAAAATTCATTTTCTTATATTTATTGTATGAACATCTTTGGCTTAATTTGAATTACTCCCGAATTATTTGTATAGAAAAATTATGTTATTTCCCAGGGAGCTGCCGGGTAGTTCATGACAATTGTAATTTAAAGTATTTGGGCAGGCTGAGTGTAGAAGCGATAAAGGGATGGATGGTTAGGATGTGCGTGGAGTGGGGAAGTGGACTGCAACTATCTTCCGCACACTAAATTGGGATGATAGAGTTATTTACATTGACGGAGAAATGCTCAACCACAGCATCAGGGAAACTGGGCAATGCCTAAATGAGCTCAACAACGCAAGCAAGGCAGTTGGTCTAAAAATAAATAGATTAAAGAAACAATGCATGCTAAACAGTTTCTGTCCCTGTGAGGAAATGCGACTTGGAACGGATTCCGTCAAAAACATGAATTCGTACATCTACTTGGGCCAAGAAATTATGAACTCCCATGACATGCATAAAGAGATCTCACAAAGGTTGGCTGATAGGTGGTTCAGCAGCCTAGAAGACCTGAATGTTGAAAAAAACTGGCTCATAAACAATATTATGTTTTGGAAATTGAATTTTTTCAGACACAGTCAAATGTCATGACAAACTGAAAAAAGGGACATGGAGGGCATGGTGCCTGGAAGGCAACGCAGGGGTCGACCAAGGTGAAGGTCGATACAAGATATCAAGGAAACTCTAAACATGAACATGGAGCAGGCGGGAAGATTGACTGCAGACAGAGATTCATATTGGCTGGCTGTGATGATGTTCTACAAAGGACATGCTGCATGATGATAATGAGCTAAAGTTAAGTTGATGCAGCTACTATTACAGACACATCCTGCCAAAGGATTGTGTTGGACCGAAAGGTAAAAATATCGCAGTCAAGCTGTTAACTAGCTACACAACCATTCCATTCTCCGGACTATATCCTACTTCTTGCAAAGCCCTGTTCAGGACTTGGTGGCGGGAGACTCAGAACGAACGTAGAAGAAGACACACATATGGAGAAAACAACACTTGCCTATGAAACACAGTGCATTTATCAATGCATCAAAGATTAAATAAAAAAAACTAAACAGTGCAGTGCAGTTTTTTTAATAGACAACTTTGTTGTTACATGCAAAATGTCTTGGAGGTTATACAAAAATACTGGTCTTTATAATAACATTACTCATTAGCAAGAAGTGCCTGATGTAAAGTTCATGAGGTATGATACCAGGCTGCATAATGAATACTAAACTAGTCTATGGGTCAGGTCACTCACTCATTTGAAACAATAGTGGGTTGGGTCATTCACTCGGTTGGATCCGCGGAGCAAACAATAGTGGGTTGGGTCATTCACTGTGTTGGATCAGATCCGGAGAGCAAACAATAGTGGGTTGGGTCATTCACTGTGTTGGATCCGCGGAGCAAACAATAGTGGGTTGGGTCATTCACTCGGTTGGATCCGCGGAGCAAACAATATTGGGTTAGGTAATTCACTCGGTTGGATCCGGGTAGCAAACAATAGTGGGTTGGGTCATTCACTCGGTTGGATCCGGGGAGCAAACAATAGTGGGTTGGGTCATTCACTCGGTTGGATCCGCGGAGCAAACAATAGTGGGTTGGGTCATTCACTGTGTTGGATCAGATCCGGAGAGCAAACAATAGTGGGTTGGGTCATTCACTGTGTTGGATCCAGGTAGCAAACAATAGTGGGTTGGGTCATTCACTCGGTTGAATCAGGGGAGCAAACAATGGTGGGTTAGGTAATTCACTCGGTTGGGTCAGATCCGGGGAGCAAATAGTGGGTTGAGTCATTCATTCAGTTGGATCTGGGGAGCAAACAATAATGGGTTGGGTCATTCATTCAGTTGGATCCAGGGAGGAAGTAATAGTGGGTTCGGTCATTCACGCAGCTGGATCCGGGAAGCAAACAATAGTGGGTTGGGTTACTCACTCGGCTGGAACCGGGGAGCAAATAATATTGGTTTAGGTCATTCACTCAGTTGGATCAGGAGAGCAAACAATAGTGGGTTAGATAATTCACTCGGTTGGATCTGGTGAGCAAACAATAGTGGGTTGGGTAATTTACTCGGATCTGGCGAGCAAACAATAGTGGGTTGGGTCATACACTCGGTTGAATCCGGGAAGCAAACAGTGGCTTGGGTCACTCACTCGGCTGGATCCGGGGAGGAAACAATAGAAGGACTATAACCATTCAAATATGTCATAAGCGGATTGTGCATGGGAGTACCTCAACTGGATTACTGCTATCCAATCAGACAGATCAGTGCTTAATGCCAGGTAGCCAAAAGTTGTACTTTTGCTCCGCAAATCCCGTGTCTTCCCTGATTTGCCTTTGAGACTCGTATTTGACTATCATTGTCAAGTCTGTTGATGGCTATCTTTTTGCGATTTATTAAGGCTGGGAAATGTGCATCTCTGTCGAATCCAGCCACAAGACTTTTTCCTTCTGACATTTATCTTTTCAAGCAGTACAAGGACCTACTCTGCCTTTGGTGGTGTTGGCAACCATTAAGCTATCATTGTGTGAGGTCTTGCTACAGGGCATGTCTCACCACCACCTCTAAGAGGATTGACAAGATCATCATGTAAAACAAATGCTACAGAAACAACCCCCTTGAGAGCACACAAAATGCTGTAGTGTAGACATCCGCTGCAGACCAACTGCAGTGAAAGTCTTTACGTTTGTAAGGAACACAATGGAAACATAACACAACATTTGAATCATAACTGAACAACCAATGGGTTAAATCATTATATATTAAAATACTCTATTTCAATGTCATTTTTGCAATGCAATATTCAAGCTACCTGAGTATTTAAAAAAAAAAGAATTGAAATGTCATAGTACAGGTACATGAGTTTGAAACAGTCATCCGTCATGTTAAAACAACATGAATATAGACATATTTTTCATGTCAAAAATAGAGAATTCTTCAGTATAAGAGAACTAAGATGGTTGTAAACTGCTCCACCTATGTACCAATTTGAACTTATGGATGTGAATCATGAGCAATGCCCACGACCCAGAAAAGCCAGCTCTAAGCCTATGAAATGAGATATCTAAGAAAGATGGACAACAGAGATAGGGTGTGCAATCAGACAATAAGAACTCAAAACTGAGCCCTTGCAGACCAGAGTGGAGCAATGTCAACTTAGGTGATTAGGCCATGTCTGCAGTATGAAAGATCGGCTACCACTGCAGTTATTGGAAGCAGAGTCAAGGATCCAGACACACAGGATGACTCAAAGTCTGGTGGGATGACAATATAAGACATTATATGAGAGACAAAGGACTAGATGGAACCAGACTAAGAGAAACACAGCAGACATAATAGACTGGCAGTCTTTCTGGCAAGCCTCTACATCTCAGGGTAGAAAAGCTGTGACTAAGCAAGTAAGAAAGAATATAGAATATCTTTTGAAATGCCATAGATAAATGGGCCATAGACAAGTATCATGGATTTCAATAAACAGTAATGGCATGTAAAATATTCATGCTTTTCATTATGTAAATTATATGTCATGATGTAATATATAACATATGCTAATGAAATCTTGTGCAAATATGTTGAACATTTGAAGGCAGGAAAACAACTATTCTGTTTTTATTATACAGTGACAAAAAGAAGAACACCATGCTGTGCTTATGTCATGGCCAAAAACATTAATTGAAATAAAACAAAATATTTTTTGCTGTTTCAAATAGATTTAAAATACTGAATTTTAAAATACAGTGTAAAAAATAATGGAAAAAAAAACAAAAAAACAGCTCAAGAACTCTCAAATAGTATAAAGATTTTGTAATTTCTCACCTCTCAAATACTATAAATCAAGACAATTCTGAAACTATTTAATAAATTTGTAATTATCCTGAATTCTAAACAATACCAAATTTATAATTCTAGTAATTCAGTCAATGCTACATATTCATATGAGAAATAAATTCCTTTTTACACAGTATCATTATTATTTCACCCTTTCAAAAACAGGTCATAGCAAGCAAAGGAAACAACACAAATTGACATTCTGAAAGCTCTCAATTTATATCAGTAACACCAGCAGATTTGAGCAAATTCTCAAGAACTGAGTAGCTGCAGGAGTAACATATGGAACTTGACTAACACCAAGTACCAACAGAACTGCTACAGCAGTCAAAATGTAAACACTAAAAGTATTGTTCTACAATGATTTATAAAAAAAATTAGACATATCTTATGGGAGAGCCACTATATTATGCTAGTTCCATAGATAGAACAAGACAAGTTATACAAGGACAGACATGCTTATCTAAATTATAAAATGTACGATTCTTTAAACAATAATAGATTTAAAACAAATATTTCCATACCAAACAAAATCAATCAAAACCTTTCAGCACAGAATTTAAACCAATTCACACCAAGTTCTTCTCTCCTGGGTCATCCATTCCAGCTCTGTTCATGTTTCGTTATGGTTGTCTTGAGTTCACTTCTCTGTGTGTGTTTTGGCCATCTCTACTTTTCTTCCCTTGGAGATTCAAGAACAGAGACTGTCTTTTGTCTTGTTATGCTTTCAGTTGGTTTCCTTAATGTGTTTCCTGCCAAATGGCTTAGCCTTCTCGTGTCATACTCTCCTGATATCTTGTCTGGTTCTTTCCAACAGTTACACATTAGTGATCTATCATACCATTTAAATATCTTTATTCTGTAAATGCACCCTTTCATGAAAGTCAATTTAAAAAAAAATTTGTGGTTCATGTTTCAGAGTCATACAAAAGACTGGCGAATGGAGTTGTAGATTTTGAATTTGGGACTTGAATTTCTTTTGTTTTCCATAAGTTCCCCAATGCAATGAAAGAATGTCTCACCTTTTGTATTCTTATTTTGATATCTTTATCTGTATCTCTTACTTTGTCTATATTGCCACCAAGAAATATGAATGATTCTACATCTTGTAGAAGTGTCTCTCAGACCAATCTGAATGTTGCAGGACAGAGAACAAAATCATCAACAAATTCCAGATCATCAAGTTGTTTTGCCAAATTCCATTGCATTCTATTTTTGTTGGTTGATGTTGGTTGAAATGTAGTATTGTGTACAGGTGTGGAGCCCTTATCGTAGAGGGGATATAAAAAATGCTGAAAAGGATACAAATAAGAGCAACAAAACTGATAGTGGGATTCCAGAATTAGTTCCAAGGAAAGACTTAGAAAAACCAACCTAGAAAAGAAAAGAGAATTCAAGGTGATTTGATATAGGTTTATAAGGTAATCTACAGAAAGGATAAATTAGACTATAACAAGTTTTTTTCAAAATACAACCATCTACATGAACAAGAGGGCATAGCTTCAATTAACTAAAGGAAGGTCCAGATTAGATATTAGGAAATATTTTTTTTAGTCAGAGAGTGATAAAATTTATACAACAAATGTAATGTGGATCATTATGTCTACTGAAGAAAATACTACGTCAATGCTGAAATGTATATAAATCTTCATCTGCAAGAAATCTGAAATTAATGACAGCAATACCAAATTTCAATCACAAAACATATTTTTTTAAAAGCAGTCATGAATAGAAAGTATTTGAAATGCAACAGAATAATATATATAAAACATTCTGGAATACAAAAAAAAACAATATGGGAAATAGATATTGTTGCATAGAGTCCAAACATTATAGTAGAAACAAAAAATGTTAAAAATGATGCATATTCTTTAATGGACAGTCATTTTTAAACACAAACACACACATATTACACATTACATTTGTGAACATAAAGAGATCTTACATTACTTACAAAAATACAACAAAATAAAGTACAAAAGGTTGTACAAAATAAATACACCCAAAAACATTTCAACCTGTGTTATCCTTCCCCAACAGGAACTACAATATTCTGTTCAAAACCAATTGTATTATTCATTCTACCATAATTTCCAGAGTAAGTCCAATGTAATTTTTTTGTGTACATATATTATTTTGGAGTATTATGATTTACTCATTCAAAATCTAGAAACAAATGATAACCATTTACAGTTTCAGTTTCTTATGTTGTTACATTACATGAAACTAAATAAAGAAAAAGTAAAATTTATAAGCAAAGAAACAATCCTGCGCTCAATCAAGATAATAAAATCTTGAAGATTGGTTCCAGTAAATGCATAGTTCTCAACATCACAACCATGTTATACAAAAGTAATATGTGTCAGGTTGTACTTAAGCACTTCCTGGACATATTTTTGTTACCCTAGAGTGGTCTGTATTTGTCTGCTGCTTAGTTTATGCTGCGGTCTTCGACTTGGGCACCTTCTTTCGTGGTGTGTTACGGTAATCCAACAAACTTAGAGCTTTCAAGTCTTTCTGATAATCCAGTGCTTCCACAAAGAGTTTGGCCACCTTAAACACAAGAGAGGTAGAAGTTAGTTTTAATCTTTGTGTAGATAAAATGGAACAAGGTGAAATACTAGAATTACTGCCGAAGAAGACTATGTAAAGCCTGGCCATTGTCATGGAATGTGCTAAAAAGCAGTTACAGGTTAAGTGATTGAACAAATGCTTGGGGCTAATCTTCTTCTTATGTGTTTGTTCTGAAAAGGATCATGTGTCATAGTTTACAGGGAGGATGCAGTATCTGGGCTTTTTGGTTTGACACACCTGGTCTCAGCACCCCATTTTTGGGACAAGGGTCTTTCCCATGTGATCCCTATTCACTTAGCCAGTAAAGTGCAACCTGTATATAAGACTGCCATTTGAAGACAAAATAGGGTCTTGGTCAACTATGGTTTGCTGATCCTGAGGCTAGCAGCCAACTGAATCACCGGCTGCTGTCAGCTCATTCACTACTGCACCTTCAACCTCTGGAGCTGTTCATCTTTTGACGGTTAATTTATTATGTTTAATCTGTCCAGAATGCTAGATACTCTCCCTCTTCTAGTTACATCTCTTTGACCCCTGGTGCTGTTCAACTTTTGACTCAGAACAGTTAATTTATTATGTTTAATCTGTCCAGAATGCTATACACTCTCTCTTTTCTAATCACATCTCTTTGACCCCTGGGGGGTGTAAAGATCCTTTTCTATAAATACTTGCAATCAAGTGTGCAGAAAAACAGGTGACTTTCTCCTTGTATGAAGCTGTATACTAGAGTATTTTATTATTCTTAATTTTCTGAGTTCTAGTTTCGTCCTATTCACTCGAGGCAAAAGATGCAATGAATGAGAAGAGAACAGTTAGCAACTCATAGCTGGCTTTTTGCATCAAGGTCAGCAAACAAGAGTTGACCAAGACCCTTTTCCACCTCCACCAGAACTGACCAAGACCTCTGCCACCTCAGCTGACCGTGACCATTCCAACCTCCATGTAGCAACCCTAAAATCAGGCTGTACCCATGTAGTCTGACTGAAGAAGGAAGGCAACCCTGATCCCGAGATGTAGCAGAGGATGAGCAGACAGCAGCTAGCAACTCATAGCTGGGACCAAGATGCAGCAGTGCATGAGCTGATAGCAGCCAGTGTCTCATAGCTAGGACAAAGATGCAGCAGTGCATGAGCTGACAGCAGCCAGTGACTCATAGCTGGGAACAAGATGCAGCAGTACATGAGCTGACAGCAGCCAGTGTCTCATAGCTGGGACCAAGATGCAGCAGTACATGAGCTGACAGCAGCCAGTGACTCATAGCTGGGACCAAGATGCAGCAGTTCATGAGCTGACAGCAGCCAGTGACTCATAGCTGGGACCAAGATGCAGCAGTACATGAGCTAGTAGCCAGTGACTCATAGCTGGGACCAAGATGCAGCAGTTCATGAGCTGACAGTAGCCAGTGACTCATAGCTGGGACCAAGATGCAGCAGTTCATGAGCTGACAGCAGCCAGTGACTCATAGCTGGGACCAAGATGCAGCAGTACATGAGCTAGTAGCCAGTGACTCATAGCTGGGACCAAGATGCAGCAGTACATGAGCTAGTAGCCAGTGACTCATAGCTGGGACCAAGATGCAGCAATGCATGAGCTGAAAGCAGCCAGTGTCTCATAGCTGGGACCAAGATGCAGCAGTTCATGAGCTGACAGTAGCCAGTGACTCATAGCTGGAACCAAGATGCAACAGTACATGAGCTGACAGCAGCCAGTGACTCATAGCTGGGACCAAGATGCAGCAGTTCATGAGCTGACAGTAGCCAGTGACTCATAGCTGGAACCAAGATGCAACAGTACATGAGCTGACAGCAGCCAGTGACTCATAGCTGGGACCAAGATGCAGCAGTTCATGAGCTGACAGTAGCCAGTGACTCATAGCTGGAACCAAGATGCAACAGTACATGAGCTGACAGCAGCCAGTGACTCATAGCTGGGACCAAGATGCAGCAGTGCATGAGCTGAAAGCAGCCAATGACTCATAGCTGGGACCAAGATGCAGCAGTGCATGAACTGAAAGCAGCCAATGACTCATAGCTGGCTGCTTGCATTAGGGTCAGCATACCATAACTGACAAAGACCCTATTCTACCTCCATTATATTTCTACATTAAAATACAAAATAAAATTCATGTCACCAATTTTTGTGTGGTGTAGGCATGTGCTTTAGTAGAGTTATCTTTATTGGTATAATTTTTATAAAAGTTGAATTTAAAAAAAATAATTTCTGATTCCGAAAGGGTTAAACAAAAAATGTTCATGTAGCTAAAATAAAAAAACATGGCAGCTTCACAAACTGTGACAGTACCTCAAAATTAGTGATCAGAGGAATACCAGCATCAATGGAAGCTCTCCTGATCAAGTAGTTATCATGGATGTACTGGGTCTTTTGGTTAGGTAAGTTGATCACCAGATCGATCTTTTTGTCCTGGATTAGCCTTAAGGATAAAGATAACACAGCACATTAATAGATGGCAACTTTCACATAATAGAACAATTGATAGCATACAAAAACTGCATATGCCAATAAATTGTTAATTTAATGTCTTTATACTGGTTTTAGGGATCAAGATGCTGAGCAGTGCATGAGCTGCAGCAGTTAGCAACTCAAAGCTGATTGCTAGCGTCAGGGCCAACGAACCAAAGCTGCCTAAAGACCCTTCTACACCTCCATGCGGTGATCCTGGATAACAGGCCTGCAGCAGGGCAGACTGGCTAAGGAGAAGAGATCGAAGAGGGAATGCTAACCCGGTACTAAAAAAAATGCTTGCTGAAGTCAGATGTGTTGGACTGAAAGGTGCAAATATCGCAGTCAAGCTGTAAACTATGCCACAACGCATTCTGTTCTCTGGACTACATTCTGCTACTTAAGCCCTTTCAGTGTTTGGTAGCGGGACATTGAGAACGAACGAAGCCGAGCCAGCCAAGCCATTTCAGTGTTTGGTAGCGGGAGATTGAGAACAAACGAAGCCAAGCCATACTGGTTTTAGAAGACTCTACAGAGTTTGTATACTACAAGTTTCTTGAAGGGTGGTTTTTACAGAATTGCGAGTCCATCTTAATAGACTCAAACACTTGAGCTAAGTAGATCCGCAGCCAGTTAAGTTCCATCTATAGCTGCTCTTAACAAACCACCTGGAGAAAAGTACAAATAATTTGGGTAGATTTTTAACTTGAATTTTGTTCGAGCAACGACTTAAGCCTACTCTTTTCGATTTGTAACTGCCGAGGAATTTTTACGTGCTCGAAACTGAACACGAGAGTCCAATCTCACCACCCAGAGATCATGTGAATTTTTACTAGAAGATCCACATGAAAGAAATCCCAGTCTCTACCATGATTTGAACCCACCACCTCCATCACCCGCTGCGGACACCTTACCTCGGGACCACTGAGTCCCCCTTAGCATGCACATTTGTTTGGTTTTTTTTACAACACAAAGATAAAACAGGAGCTATAAACATCAGCACAGTTTCTATTAACATTAGATCCTAGATCACTTGTCAGAAACTACTTGTAGTGGGAGGCTAGATGACCTACCTAGGTCAGTACTTGTTAATGTAAGTAAACAATACAAACAAAAATTAAGTTGTATCGAGTATACAGTAGCTTCTTTCAGTCATAACTGACTATAGTAGCCCCTTTCACTCACGACTGACTATAGGAGGATGCAACCTTGTAATGGTAAGTCTTTATTAAGTTTTTGCTTTTCTTGTTCCTTGTAGCATTCTACTTTCACATGTGCTGCGTTGGCACTGCAGGGAAAAGCTGAAAGGTCTCTCCAGGTAGCAAGGTTGGGCATCTTTCTACAAAAAATAAGCTGTTACTGGTGCAGTAGGCCTTCCCACGTAGCTAATTGATCCAGGGAAATGGCATTAGTTGATAGATTCTGGAATCAGCAGTGTCGAAAGGACTTTTCAGAATAGCGATGGAACCATTACCATCTCAGGGACACCTGCTCTTGATTCTTTTATCAGGGTTTACTTCTGAGTTATTTTAAAGATATAGGCAAACATTTTTTGGTTCAAGATCAAAAAGACACCAGTTCAGGGCCAAATATATATTTTACACACTCATGTTTCATAACTATTAGCAAGTAACTGATGGGAGTTGGATGCAACATTCAAAAGTTAACAGATAAGAGCTGGATTCAACTTTCAAAAGTTAACAGATAAGAGCTGGATTCAACATTCAAAAGTTAACAGATAAGAGCTGGATTTAACTTTAAAAAAATAAAACTGCCACATGTGTGTTATGTATTTACAGAATTATAAAATAATGTTAATACATTTTCTTGTAAATTAGAAAAATGGAAAATGGGTCATAGAACCAATATCATTGCACCTGGGCGCCCCCATATGCACTCAGTAGCTTCCATTACTGAAAGTGATGATGACAGATCACAAACTCTGAGCTACTAGGCAGCTCTAAAATTTCCCTCGACTTCATCAGAGACTCATTTGCAGTTGGGTCAACTTGAAGTAGTAGTCCTACCATAACAAAAGCCACGACATGTCTGGTCTGTCAAATGGAGCACGACGTAATTCAAACCTGGTACACTTGGATTGTAAACCAAGCTCACCACCCCTAGACCAGCGAATCTCCTTGCGATTTACAGGGTAGTTGAAAATGGGACAAAATTATAAAACTGAATCAAATTTGTATATTACAATATTTCTCTTATAAAATAAAGTATTTTTGTACAAATCTAATTACTTACTCTCATTTTGCAAAAACAGATCAGTTTTCATTAAGTTGGTTTTTAGTATTTGTATCTCTCAAAAGCGTAATTTCTAGAAACATTTCGTTCTCAAAAAGTACATAAAAAGGTAATCTGTTATTTAATGAGGCATAACAAATATCTAATGCAGGTAGCCAAATGTCATTAAAACTCATTTCGGTAAAATAAAACAATAAAAAACATAGGGCACTTAAAAGAAATCTATTGTTTTCTAGTTCATGTTAGTTTAGACAAACGAATCTAATTAGCCTTTAGGCCTTACAAAAAACAACAATACATTTTTACTCTCAGAATTGTTTATTTCAAAGCAAGAAATGGTTCAGTTTTTTATGTCAGAAACTGGAATTAGTTAGTTAGTTAGTTGCCCATTGCAAGCAAAGATTGCGACAGCGTCAGACATGTTAATTCAGATGTGACTGCATTTGACTGTACAGTCCAATTTGAGCGTGACAAACTCTACCGCAACTGGAACTATGATTATTTTGACATACTTTCAAATGTACACATCTATTCTAAGTTTAGTCAACATTACAGTTTAATATTTTTATAATAAAAACAGCAAGTAACCCATGTAAGTTTATGCAGATAGTAAAACCGCAAGAATTTATGTCATAACTTGTAATTCACTGATGGTCAATACCCATATATACCTTGTATTTTATATGTCTTCGTCTTTGCACACTTTCAGGCATCAACTCTAATATAAAACTAATATAAAAAGAAGGTCAAGGTTAGCCTGAGGTTTACTTACTAGCTTTTCATCTAGCTTGTTCATGAATAGTACTAGTGTTTATAAAAAGGAAAAAAAAAAAAAAAAAAAGGAATGATCCCGATTACACACCAGTGTAACATATTGGGAATATGGTATTAGGCCCATATTTTTCTTGACAGCACACTGGGAGTGATACAGTCAACATGACGCTGGCTGCACCAACTGGTGATGGAGCCCCGATCTTTCAACTGGGAGGACAGTGCACTAACCACCGCACTACCTTGGCTCGCAGTACTAATGTAAGCTATATGTAAATTATCTGTTCCTCATTAACTGTAAGGGAGCCGCGTAGCACAGTGGTTATCGAGCTGGCTTTGCACATGAGTGGTCCTGGGTTCATTCCCTAGTTGAGGTGGAAATGCTTTTTCAGACCCCAGGTCGACCCAGCCTTAAATGGGTACTGGTTCAGTCCAGAATTTTTGAAGCGGCGAGGTAGAAAAGATGACCACCACCCTCATAAAAGCAAGCCTTTGAAATGTGATCGCTAACACCTCACACCCTTATTGCAGTAATACTATAGATTACTTTATTTTCAATTTTTTCATTTTACATTAACTGTGTACTCATGTAGCAGGAAAAAAACAGCAGGCAAGCCATGATAGTTCATACAGATGATAACGTCTTATACATGACTAAATCTAGTGACTTTGTGAAGGACAACTTACTTGATTGGGGAAGGCAATTCACCTTCATCTTGAGCAGTCCAGCTGACAGGTGTGGCAGGAATGTAATGTTGAATGAAGTATTCTGCGGTGCGTTCTGTAGCAAAAATCTGGGAACATGAATAAACAATTTGTTAGATCATGGATACCAACTTGAAAGTATCAATCTAGATACCACTATAATGCTCGTCCATTGACAAGAAAGGTAGATGATACATATGTTGAATATTTATAACTTACATTTAAATAACTGATCTAAACTGGATAAAGCTTTTGTCAATTGGTACCTGCACCAAAAACAAGGATTCAAATGGTTTGATAAATTCATTAATTTAGAACTATGGGAAAGAACCAGACAGATGTCAATGGGGCATAAAGAGAAGGCACTTGTGTTGGATATGGCCCACACTATGGAAAAAAGCTGAGAGCATTATAAGACAGTCTCTGTTCTGGAATCCTCAAAGCAAGAGAAGTAGCGGCAGACCTAAACACCCCCGACCCCACTGTCCTTTTGTAACATATTTTAGACATGTTTTATTTGTTAGAAAAGGTAGGATCATTGGTAGTCAGTAGCCATTTATTGTTTATCATAGAATTAAAACTAACAAAGCTAGCCAGTACAGATGTACTAAAATCTGGACATCGGAATGCTTGGAATGCATAGTGTTGGGTTTCCAAGCCACGCAGATGTTAAAAACTATGTAACCTTGCATAATGCCTTGACACATAGGAGCCTGTTACAGTATAATCAGTAGGGATGAATGCTATTAACTGGTTTTTATAAACTCTCAAGGAGAAAACCTAGGTACGAGATTTTGAAAAAACGGGGGATGTAGCTAGCTAGAGGAGCCAGATCAAGATCAGCTCGATTGAGTTTCCCAGAGCGAAGATCGGAGAGAAAAACGGTCAGTTTCCAAATCAGTTGAAGAGAGAGTTTTCGAGAGCAAAGATCGGAGAGACAAATTGTCAGTTTCCAAAGCTAAGAGGGCAGAGAGAAGTTGAGATCATATTTGGGAGAAAGATAGTAAAGAGACAAGAGGACAGATTTATATTCTAGAGCGAAGATCGGAGAACAAGTTATCTGTCGGCAGCAGGCAACGAGAACAGGACCGTCTTGATACAGGTGAAGAGGAAAGAAGAAAGATATATTTTCGGAGCCCAGAGAGAGAGAAAGGTTTCAACAGACAGATCTTTCACCATGTGAGCCCAGAGAGAGAGAGAGGTTTCAACAGACAAATCTTTCACCATGTGAGCCCAGAGAGAGAGAGAGGTTTCAACAGACAAATCTTTCACCATGTGAGTCCAGAGAGAGAGAGAAAAAGGTTTAAACAGACAAATCTTTCACCACATGAGACCAGAGAGAGAGAGAGAGGTTTCAACAGACAAATCTTTCACCATGTGAGCCCAGAGAGAGAGAGAGAGAGAGAGAGGTTTCAACAGACAAATCGTTCACCATGTGAGCCCAGAGAGAGAGGTTTCAACAAACAAATCTTTCACCATGTGAGTCCAGATGTTGAGCAGATTATCCAGGAGCGGTAACTAGTAATGAAATTGATGTTTTGCAATAGCAAGTGATAGAACCAGATATAGTAGTGTGTCCCG
Source organism: Ariolimax columbianus (assembly GCA_036924085.1). Lineage (NCBI taxonomy): Eukaryota > Metazoa > Mollusca > Gastropoda > Stylommatophora > Arionidae > Ariolimax > Ariolimax columbianus. The sequence goes on along the minus strand of JAVGWX010000012.1, from coordinate 5,047,488 downwards.
AGGAACACGCATGAGCTAGTCATCTTAGATACTATTTTATTTTAGCTGTATAGTAATTGGTGTCAGAAACAGTGAAGTGTGCTTACTTTCAGTGACTGCAAAATCTTTGTCTCTCTCAGAAACTGATAATTGTCCTTTCAGACAAGTGATAAATTTGCAGGTACTTTTTAAATGCCAGTATGTCTGTCATGTTTCATGCTAAATTTGCATTATTTCTTTGCTTGATATTTAATTTAATTCAATTTACCTGATAGCCCTTTTGGCTCAGCTGTTTTGCAAATGGAAGAAAGAAAGGATAATAACTCTTCTGAGCGCCCACGAGAATATTGCCTCCCTTCGGTGGCAGACGGAATCCAGCAGAGATCATAGCCTTCAGGAAGGCAGTGTACTTTGTGCGACCAAAGCAGGCAACCTAGTAGATGATTAATTAACAGTGTTTGATTGCAGTTACAAACATTTATTTCACAAAGTATTAAGACATTAAATAAATGGTGGCCATGTTGAAAACTTTAGAAGTTGTGTCTGCTTTTTATTATGTATTTCAAATGTGAAAACCAGTTCTCTTAAAAAGGGTTGCCGTGATGGAGAGTTCTTCAAGACACCCAAATAGCTTTGTATGGAGGTTCGTCTTCATGTGTCTATTCTCAGTAGGATTTGCTTGGCTGTTTGTGCTGCTTGTCCGTTTGTTCACATGGGTGATAGCCTTTAGAAGTGATTTGCTTGTTACCACATATCAGATTTAACTGAAGTAACTCTGTATCATGTGGGATAAAAATGTCTTAATTCACATAAAAGAAATTATCACAATTAACAAGGAGGTGAAGAGTAACATTAGGTTCAAGTGAAATACATTGAAACAAGAGCCCACCTCTCATCCATGTCAGGCTCATTGAAAACAGGCTATGTTACAGCAGTTTTTCCAACGAGGTGGAGATTGATAATGTGAACCCCACAGTGGTGAGCTTAATAAGGGACGTGGTATTTCACTACAGTCAGTTAAAGGATCATGATCTACCTTCTCAAGTATGGATTAGGATGTTAGATGAGCCATTGTAATTCACAACCAAAAAAATGTCTACAGTTGAATTAATTCAGTATGAGTTGGATTAACTTCCATGACAACAACACAACTAACAAAAAACATTCTGCCCATGTGAACCTGTACTGCCAAACAAAGATTAGGGCCAGTACTACCAAACAAAAACTAGGACCAGTACTACCAAACAAACACTAGGACTAATACTACCAAACAAAGATTAGGACCAGTACTACCAAACAAAGATTAGGACCAGTACTACCAAACAAAGACTAGGACCAGTACTACCAAACAAATACTAGGACCAGTACTACCAAACAAACACTAGGACTAATACTACCAAACAAAGATTAGGACCAGTACTACCAAACAAAGATTAGGATCAGTACTACCAAACAAAGATTCAGTTCAGTTCATCCCATAACCCATCAGGTTGTTGGGGCACACATGAAGACACTCCCAAAATCCCATGCCATCCCTCTCTGTCTGTCGCCGCCTGTCGTATCTCACCGGGACGAAGGCCTGACCACTCAGTGATGTCCACCCATCTCTTCCTTGGACGTCCTCGCCCTCTCTGTCCCGGTACGGAACCAAAGAGTATCGAGTTGGTAATTCCGTTGGACCTCGCGAGGTGCCCACACCAGACCATCTTTCGTCGTTTGATAGCTGTGAACAGATCTTCAAATGGACCAATAGCGTCTTCAACTCTGACGTATTTCTACATTCGTGACACGACTTTATATGTAACATTTAGGAGTTTTCTATAGCACCTCATTTCCATTGCATGTATTCTGTCCTGGATATCTGCTGCAATGGTCCAGGTCTCGCAGGCATACAGAAATATTGAGATCACCAAAGAGCGCATTAGTCTAACTTTTATGCCGAGGGTGAGCCGCTTGTCTTGCCATATAGGTTTCAGCCGAGTCAGCGCCGCTGTTGTTTGTGCTATTCTTGCAATTACCTCTGGCTTCGATCCCTCTTCACTGATCAATGATCCCAGATATTTGAAACATTTTACCACTTCAAGTTTCTGCCCCTTTGCCTATATTACATTATTATAATTTTACTACACAAATCTTTTAGAAAAGTCCTTTTTTTACAATTCGATTCATGTTTTTCATTTCTGTTTCGAAATGTAAGCAGGCCAGGAATAACTTTAGTGGTACAAACACAGATTAAAGCATAACTGCATTTTTCATTCTCTTCTCGTTACAAGTGACACAATAGGCCACCCCTACAGCTGACCCCTTTACAGGAATTGTATCCAAACACTTGCAGTGTAGTTTTAAAAGCAATGTGGTTTTACATGATGAGGTTGCTAGTCTCATACACAATCTTGTTTGTTACCTTTTACAGCATTTTTAGAAGGTTACAATAGTTTTTATTTTCTCAACCTGGTTACCATTTTAGTGATTATTTTCTTTTACTTTTCTACAATTCTATTTCATGATCTCCACTTTTGTGCCATCATTATTTTGAAATAATAAAACTACTGAGACAACTGAATTACTCTACTTCAGTTTGCTTTCAATTCCTCCATTCTAAACAATCAGCATGATGCCACTAGAACAGCAACAACAACACTGAACAATGTGAACCACAAAGGCTAAATTTTAAGTTTCAAAACCTACCTCGCCAGTAGATGCCATCTCACATTTCAGGAGTGGGTCAGCATCTGTAAGTCTTGGCCATGAGAACATAGGAGCCTGTGAGTCATGTGAAGCATAATTAGTAAAGCTCATCTTTCATTAGCAAATACAGAATATACTTATGAACCATGGATAGTGGATAGAAACCCACTCTAACAAATGTGTTCATTATGAATGCATACAGATTAATAATAATAATTCTGTTAACTTTCTTCTTCATGCGTAATACCTACAAATTTTCTTTTCTTCTTCTTTGTTTGTTCTCAATCTCCCACTACCAAGCCCTAAAAAGGGCTTTGCAAGTAGCGGAATATAGCCTAGAGAACAGAATGCGTTGTGACATAGTTGACAGCTTGACTGCGATATTTGCACCTTTTGGTCCAACACATCCGATTTTAGCAGGTATTTTTTAGTACCGGATTGCCTTCCCTCTTCGATCCCTTCTACTTAGCCAGTCTGCTCTGTTGCAGCCTGTTATCCTTCTTCTTCTTCGTTCGTTCTCAATCTCCTGCTACCAAACCCTGAAAGGGCTTAAGTAGCAGAATGTAGTCCAGAGAACGGAATGCGTTGTGTCATAGTTTCCAGCTTGACTGCGATATTTGCACCTTTCGGTCCAACACATCCGACTTCAGCAAGCATTTTTTGAGTACTGGGTCAGCATTCCCTCTTCGATACCTTCTCCTTAGCCAGTCTGTCCTGCTGCAGCCTGTTATCCAGGATCACTGCGTGGAGGTGTAGAAGGGTCTTGGCAGCTCTGGTTCGGAGACCCTGACGCTAGCAGTCAGCTATGGGTCGCTGACCACTGCAGCTCATGCACTGTTCAGCGTTATGATCCTTTGTTTTTTTAAAGGGAGTAAGATTTTTGGCATAGCTTCAACTTTCATTAGTTACCACAAACAAAGACAGTTGACGACTTGTAGTGACTCCAGTCTTTACTTTCTAGATTGAAATTTAAGACTTGGAGAATTGATGAGAAGATACAATGTCTTTTTTTTTTGTTTTTTGTTTTTGCGTTCGCCTTATTTATCTATTCCCCAAGGCGTGTGTGCGTTACACTGTGGTTTTTATTTTGCGCCTGTCGGCCCAGTGCATCCGACTTCAGCATGCATTTTATGTAAGGGTCTGCTTCCTCCTGCATTTTCTAAGGGTTTGCTTCCCCGGGGTAACGGCCGATGCTGTGATGGGGATCGAACCCAGCACCTTCTGATTGTGAGCCGTGCCACTTAACCACTAGGCCACGCCGTCCCCTGATACAAAGTATAAAAGTCTTATTTTAATTCCTAATGAAGAGCTTGAAGGGATAGCAGACATGGTTCAGGTAAAGATGTTTCTAGCAGTCCAGTGATCATACTGTTAATATAGACAAATGATTTTCATTGCTAACAGTCATGGTTTATGGTAATGAAGGATGTGGTGATTACAGTGATAGTGAAAGTAGCTTTTCTTAGGCCGACCAATGATGTCACTGAAAATGAGTTCGTAGCTGATGCTGATTCTTTCAGAATAGTGGTGTCCAAGGGTATGTATATGTGTGAGTGCACGTGCACACACACACAGAGACAGAGAGAGAGAGAGAGAGAGTCTCCTAAATAATATACTGTCTTAGAAGATGTGTCAATGCTAATAGCATAGATATTTTGAAGTGACTGTAGAAGATACCTTGATTCCAACATAGTTAATGGTAGCAGTTTATATAGTTGTGGTGATAGTATACAAGGAGAAGACACCTTGATTCTAACAATTAACTTGCTACAGTTCATCCTGGTAAGTATCAGTGGTGTGAAAACATCAGTTACCTTCCAAATAGGTGACATTTAGTAGCATTGATGTATTACTATTTAGTTTAGAGCAAACATTTACAAATTTAGATTAACCTAAAGATAGCCAAATATCTAGTGCATGGGTAACTTTTGTTTAATGGAGAATTATTTTCGCTAGGTAGATATTTGTTTCCTGTGAATTTCTAAAGTATATCTGGATTACACATGGATTTTCAATACAGGTCAAAGACTCTGAATCAAATGAAAGTGAAAGTGAAAGTGGTAATGCTTTAGAGGGAATGTAGCAATAATTTCAACACGTGCTGTAAGTAAAAATAATTCAATATTATGTGCAATTCTTTATTTTGAACCCTTCATGCTATAGCTAGTTCAGTTAGATCTTTAGATTGTAATTTTAGCTCCATTTGTTAAATAATAATTTATTTTATCTAAAAAAAAACAATTTGACATTTGGAGTTGCTGCACTTGTCCCGGACTTTACCTAACATTTTTATACTGATTTAGAAGACTCTGCAGAGTCTGTAAACAACCAGTTTCTTTTATATTTCCTTTCTCTAATAGCTATGTGCATTCAATCTATTCTTAAATGTATTAATTGTCCCTGCCTCCATTACTTCCTGTGGCAATGCAATCCAAGCATTCACCACTCTCTGACTAAAAAATATTTCCTATTATCTAATCTGTACCTTTCTTTAGTTAATTTATAGGTATGCCCTCTTGTTCTTGTTGGTGGTTGTATTTTGAAAAACTTGTTATAGTCTAATTTATCCGTTCCTTTGATTATCTTATAAACCTGTATTAAGTCACCTAGAATTCTTCTCTTTTATAGACAATGTAGGCAGGTTTTTCTGTCTTTCCTCATAACTAACTTTGGAATCCCACTATCAGCTTTGTCACTTTTTTGTATCCTTTCCAGCATGTTTATATCCCCTCTTCGATAAGGACTCCATACCTGTACACAGTACTCCAATCTAGGTCTAACTAATGCTTTATACAGTTTGACTATCACTTCCTTGCTACTATGTTTAATATTTCTTTTTATCATCCCTAACATTGCATTTGCCTTTTTCACTGCTACCTGAATGTGCTCACTCACCTTACCTGTATGATCTATTATAACCCCTAGATCCCTTTCCTTATCTATCATTCTAATAATGTTCTCACCAATTATGTTCCATATTTGATCTACCCATGTGGATGACTGTACATTAAACTCCATTTGCCAGCTCGTAGACCATTCTTTAACTTTATTTAAATCTGACCTCAATATATCGACTTCTGCTTTAGATGAGACACTACTGCATAGTTTTGTTATCAGCGAATTTTTTAATCATGGATTCGATATCAATTTCCAAATCATTTATATATATCAAGAACAAAATTGGTCCCAAAACTGAGCCCTGTGACACTCAACTTCTTACTTCACACCACTCAGAGTACTCCTTTATGCCCACTCTCTGCCTTCTTTCAGCTAACCAATTTTCAATTCATTTGGCAACTTAACCTATTCCAAGTGATTTTAACTTTCTAAATAATCTTTGATGAGGTACACTATCAAAGGTCTTAGCAAAATGAAGATAAATAGCATCCACTGGCTCCCCTTTATCATTTTAGTAACCACCTCCATGAGTTCTAATACATTTGTTAATCATGGTCTGGAAAATATCTATAGGCTCTAGGATCTTGAAGCATTCTTCTATTGTGTATACTGTGCTAAAGTACTGGTTGAGTAGATTAGCTACCTCCCTATTCTCACTTATTTTTCCAGAGCTATCTGTGATAGGACCTACTTTGTCCTTCATTCTTTGTTTATTTCTAACATAAGAAAAGAAGCTTTTTAATTTCAGTCTTTTTCCTATGAGCAACATTAAACTTGCCTAAATGCATTACAAAGTTTTCTTTGATTGTTGACTAACAATTTACAGACTATGCTCGCTAAACTCGGTCTATAATTTGCTGGATCTGATTTTTTGCCCTTTTTGAATAAGGGGATCACTCCTGCATCTTTCCAATCCCATGGAACAATCCCTTTTGTAAGTGATTGAGAATATCTTCTTCTTCTTCTTCTGCGTACACAGTCAGACAGTAACCATTATTTTTTCGAGAAAAGCGGCGGTCATCCTGAGGCTCTCGCCACTGCCATAGAGCTTGTCTTGCAGTTCCACTGGTAATGGCCACATCTGCTCTCTCTGATCCGCGTATGTCGGGCAGTTCTGCAGCAGATGTTCAGTGGTCATTTTACCAGTACCGCACGGGCATTCGTCGGTACACCCTATCTTCAATTTGTTGAATAGGTGGTACCTCAGTCTGTTGTGGCCAGTGCGAAGTCTGAAGACAACTACCTGCTCTCTTCGGTTCAACTGGTAATAGGCATCGTTTTTGGTGTAACCAGTATGTTCGGTTTCCCATTTGGTCATGTATCTGGCTTTGATAAGCCGTTTTGACTCTTCGTACGTCATACTGGTATCTGTTTGTGGTGATTGAGAATATAATATAATATATATATATATAATAATCGTTTTGCTAGTTGGTCTCTAATTCCAAACAGCAATTTTGGATGAATACCATCTTGACCTGGACATTTATCCACTTTCTTCTTCTTCTTCTTCATCGTACGCTGTTTACAGCGATATTTACGTTGCACTGTTTTAATTTGTTAGCCAGTGGCTCAGTGCATCCGATTTCAACAGGCGTTTCTGTAGGGTTGCCCTCCTTAGCCTTTGGCTGTCCCCAGCCTAACTGCAAGGCAGCAGTTGTTTTTGGTCAGAGTTGTCTCTCTTAGGAAGTTGTCTTGCAGGACTATCGAGTCTTCCCTACTCGTGTCTATAGCGTTTGGCAATGATATGATGGACTATGTACTAGTTTTTACTATCCCGGAAGAGAGGCAGTCCAGTGTGACTTTTTCCCAGGATCGTCACGTCCTGCCAGAAACGTAGCATATGCATATGAGTGAGGTATCTTTTGCTCGCTTTATTTTCTCGGCTCATCTGCAGTGATGGTACGCCTAGCATTCCCCGCCACCCGAGAGCTTGTCACCATAGGGCAGGAGGTGCAATGTCCGCTGGACTGCATCTCTTCTGCGTCCATTGGAATGACTGATAGCAGACAGATGCAAAGAGCGAGGAAGGAGTGCATTTTACCAGGTGCATTTCTGCGGCTCGATCGGGCCGGGACGCAAGCCCCAGCCATGTCGTAGCCTCCCATCTCAGCGGTGCTGAGATTTTGGGCGGGATTCTGGCTTAGAGGCGTTCGGCCGTAATCCCTCAGATGGTAGCTTATCAGCCAAGCATGTGGACCAAATGTCAGCGACCTGTGATTCCTCTCGAAATAGTGCATTTGACTAGGTGACAAGCCTAGTCTTGCACGGAGATGTTGTTCGCCTGGGGAGCGGACATATCTCATGGTCAAGGGTTGAGTCTCAGCAGTTCGCAGTGAGGTAGCTGATCTACTGCTTAGGGCACCCCGACCGAGAACTAAGTCTTCTACAAATGATTTCATACCTCATCGCCGTATGGGGTGAATATCGAGCAGCTTCCCGCCCGCTTTGATCAGCGGACGGCAGAGACCTCATTCTGCGGCTTGACCGGGCGGGGCTGGAGCGTGGGCCCCAGGTCCCCACCATGTTGAAGCCTCCCTTTGCATTTGTGCTGAGCTGCTTTTGGGCGGGATTTTTGGCTTAGAGGCGTTCGGCCGTAATCCCTCACCTCGCACCGTTGGCTTATCAGCCTAGTACGTGAACCAAATGTCTGCGGCTCCTCTCGAGTTTAGCAGGATTACTGTAGCAACGCCCTGTCATTAGTAGGGTAAAACTGACCTGTCTTCCGAGAGTCTATTTCCAGCACCAGTTCAATATTAGCCAGAACGTATCAATAGAGGACTTTTAGTTTGTCAATGGCCAAGTTTCTGGAGCCTGCGATTTCTGCAGGGTGAAGACCAGATTACCGTAGCAGGCGCTCTATCATTTGGGGGTTAGGAGACTGACCTGTCTTCCGTGGGTCTAATACCAGCACATGTTCACTATTAGACCCCACGGAGGTGCTCTCTTTTGACAGTCATTCTACAGTATTGGCGTGTTAAGTCAATTTAAGCCTCAGGTTCCACTCCTGATAGTGCTGTTCCGTCAATTCCTTTATCAAACACTGAATGCAGACCAACCGAGCCACAGAAAGCTTAACCCCAGATTTCTGAGGGTCTAAATCCAGCACCCGTTCCATATTAGACCCCAGGAAAGTGGTCTCGGCATGTCAGTCATTTCAGTGTTGGCCGTGTTGAGTCAAATTAAGCCGCAGGCTCCACTCCTGGTGGTGCCCTTCCGTCAATTCCTTTAAGTTTCAGCTTTGCAACCATACTTCCCCCGGAACCCAAACACTTTGGTTTCCCGGAAGCTGCCCGTAGAGTCATCGAAGCAACTCCTGCGGATCGCTAGTCGGCATCGTTTATGGTCAGAACTACTACGGTATCTGATCGTCTTCGCGCCTCTGACTTTCGTTCTTGATTAATGAAAACATTCTTGGCAAATGCTTTCGCAGTAGCTCGTCTTGCGGCGATCCAAGAATTTCACTGTTTCCAGTCTCTTTGAAAAATATCTATAGGCTCTGGGATCTCGGAGCAGTCCTCTTTTGTGTAGACTGCCAAAGTACCGATTTAGTAGATTAGCTGATTCCCTATTCTCAATTAATATTTTTCCTGTACTGTCTATGAGAGGGCCTACTTTGTCTTTTGTTCTTTGTTTATTTCTAACATAAGAAAAGAAGCTTTTACTGTCAGTCTTGGTCCTCTGAGCAAGTTTTTTTAAAAAAGTCTATTTTTGCTGTTTTATTCACTTTCTGAAATATGTTCTGCTTGTCCAAATATTTTAAATATGCTTTTTCTGATTTATCTGCGTCTATATATTTTTTCCATGCTTAATTTTCAGCTCTTCTACATGTAACTATAAATCTAGTTATCTACTTCTTACGCTTGGAGTTTACTTCCCTACATGGAACACATTCCTCTTTTAGCTTTTCTAGAACTGTTTTAAAACTCCCACTCTTGTTCAACATCTGCTCCCCCGACAATATCTTTCCAGATTATGTGGCTCACTGCTTCTTTCATCTTCTTAACATCTGCCTTAGAGTAGTCGTATGTTTGCGTGTTTCTGTTTATTTTTTCCCTGCTATAAGATCACAACGGATGATTTGATGGTCACTTGAGCCAAACAGTTCAACCGTTTTCAATTAAATTTTCCTCCGTAGTAAAAACTAGATAGAGCGTGTTTTTGTCTCTGTAAGACAAAAATTCGCAAAATTAGACCCGATTGTAAATGGTTAATGGTAATTGCATTGGCATATAGTGGCAGCTGTAGTAGAAGATGAGATTATGAAAAGACACCTTGGTTACAACACAGTTAATGGTGATAGCATTGGTAGCTGTAGTGATAGTGGTGGTAGAAGATGAGATTATGAAAAGACACCTTGGTTACAACACAGTTAATGGTGATAGCATTGGTAGCTGTAGTGATAGTGGTGGTAGAAGATGAGATTATGAAAAGACACCTTGGTTACAACACAGTTAATGGTGATAGCATTGGTAGCTGTAGTGATAGTGGTGGTAGAAGATGAGATTATGAAAAGACACCTTGGTTACAACACAGTTAATGGTGATAGCATTGGTAGCTGTAGTGATAGTGGTGGTAGAAGATGAGATTATGAAAAGACACCTTGGTTACAACACAGTTAATGGTGATAGCATTGGTAGCTGTAGTGATAGTGGTAGTAGTAGAAGGCAAGAACATACCTTGATCCCAACATAGTTGGTTGGGTCATGAGGGTTGTCCAAGGTAGGCAAGTCTTGCTCATTGTCCACTGGTTCTTTCATCATAACTGTAGTTGCTAGAGCGATGAAGTCTGTACCAATTGTTTTGGAAACAAAGGGAGTGGATCGTGAAGCTCTAAGGTTGAGCTCGATAACCTTGATAGAAGCACAGGCATGGTAACAAATGATAACAGAACAAATAGATTTATTCAACCAGCTATCTAGTTTGATTAAATTAAATAGGTTTGTAATTTGGATGCTACTCTGAAATTGAGCTCAATAACTTTCATAGATTTCATCCCAGTCATGGTGAAGAAAATAGAAATAAAAATGTTTTACAAGACAGTTATCTAGTTTGATAAAATTAAATATGGCAAGGCAGCAAAGCACAGTACCCCAAGTCATATCGTTATGCCAGGTTTGTATTTTAGAAGTTAAAGCTGTGAGGTTGAGCTCAATAACCTCATAGAATCAGTTTAGTAAAGAATAAAGAAATAAAAATGTTTCATGCCATCTAATCTGATTAAATAAAATATGGGATGGAATGATCTGAGTGGCATAGCAGTTAGTTTAGTCACATGGCTCACAATCCAATCATGTGCATTTCAGATTCTGCAAGGTAGTGCTCCTATGGGAAGTTAATCCATTAAAAAAAAATCAAGCCCTCAGCCAAAAAAAAACACTGCCTATGCAAGGCTAATAAAAAAGATTAATGAACTAAATACAATAATATTCCTTGGTTAATTATGCTCTTATTTTTTCCCCATCCATTAATACCAACTTACAAAGTTGGTTTCTGTAGTAATTTGTTGAGGTTGCTTTCCCCATGCACAACCCTCTTTTGTATCTCTTATGACATGCTTGGTTAGTTATCACCTGGGTGAGATTAATTCTGCTCATTTAACTATAAAAGCATAAACTTCAGTAGTTTCCATTTCTATGTTATTTCCACATATTTATCCTTCAAATGTATACTTTTCCCCCATGTTTTCTCTTTTTTAAAAGTTGTCATTTTCTTTTCTGTCTCAACCTCTTTTGCATGAAAGCTATACAGGTAAATTCAACTGATATATTATACTCATTGGATGTTAATTATGAACATTTTATTCGCTTTGTTTCACTTTACTTTTTCATGTCATGTTTGAGAACCTCTCTGTTTGACATGTAAATTTACTTTCATTCCCCATTTCTTCCCTCACCAGAAGCATAATTTATCTCCCTGAACTCTGTCCTCTCACACATAATCCCATTCCTCACCTTCACATCTGAATCTCTTGCCAAGAACTGAACGTTAAAAGGTCCTGTGATAGCAAATCTATTGGCAATTTTGGCTGTGACATCCTTGACCTGTGCAAGAAATCACAATACAAATAAGCCAAGAAATCACAATACAAATAAGCCAACTAATATTTTAAACATGAAATTATGCGTAATTATTTATCACTAAAGTACATTTTCGACCAAACATGCTAGCAGAATCAATCACATTCGCCAGACATGGAAGCAGAATCAATCACATTCGCCAGACATGTAAGCAGAATCAATCACATTCACCAGACATGTACGCATAATCAATTACATTCACCAGACATGTAAGCAGAATCAATCCCATTCACCAGACATGTAAACAGAATCAATTACATTCACCAAACATGTAAGCAGAATCAATTACATTCACCAGACATGTATGCATAATCAATTACATTCACCAGACATGTAAACAGAATCAATTCCATTCACCAGACATGTAAGCAGAATTAATCCCATTCACCAGACATGTAAGCAGAATCAATTACATTCACCAGACATGTACACAGAATCATTAATCAAAAGCAAAGAGTTATTGTGGTCTGAAAGGGGAATGAGGCACAGTAACACTGCAACCTACCAGGAATGTTGTTAGAGGGCTGTCTGCCCTATACGGTAGAAACTTTAAGCCAAACAAATAAAATAATATTTAAACAAAATAAAACTAGCTACTTGTTCTCTAAAATGGCTGCCACATAAACAACCACTATCCTCTCTTCAAAAAACTTTTACGTATGCACATTTACCATCTATGATGTGTGTTTATAATACAATACAATATCCTCGTGCACATTTACCATCTATGATGTGTGTTTATAATACAATACAATATCCTCGAGCACATTTACCATCTATGATGTGTGTTTATAATACAATACAATACAATATCCTCGTGCACATTTACCATCTATGATGTGTGTTTAAAATACAATACAATACAATATCCTCGAGCACATTTACCATCTATGATGTGTGTTTATAATACAATACAATATCCTCGTGCACATTTACCATCTATGATGTGTGTTTATAATACAATATAATATCCTCGTGCACATTTACCATCTATGATGTGTGTTTATAATACAATACAATATCCTCGTGCACATTTACCATCTATTATGTTTGTTTATAGTACAATACAATATCCTCGTGCACATTTACCATCTATGATGTGTGTTTATAGTACAATACAATACAATATCCTCGTGCACATTTACCATCTATGATGTGTGTTTATAATACAATACAATACAATATCCTCGTGCACATTTACCATCTATATGATGTGTGTTTATAATACAATACAATACAATATCCTCGAGCACATTTACCATCTATGATGTGTGTTTATAATATAATACAATACAATATCCTCGTGCACATTTACCATCTATGATGTGTGTTTATAATACAATATAATATCCTCGTGCACATTTACCAACTATGATGTGTGTTTATAATACAATACAATATCCTCGTGCACATTTACCATCTATGATGTGTGTTTATAATACAATACAATATCCTCGTGCACATTTACCATCTATGATGTTTGTTTATAGTACAATACAATATCCTCGTGCACATTTACCATCTATGATGTGTGTTTATAGTACAATACAATACAATATCCTCGTGCACATTTACCATCTATGATGTGTGTTTATAATACAATACAATACAATATCCTCGACTTCGGACTGGCGGGTGTGCTGTATGCGAGGTAGCCAACAATGTGTTTTATGCAGTCCGATCTTTTGCTGTGTCGTACCATTTCAGACCTAGGTCTCTCAGCAGACCATCTTGCTATCGTATGGGTGGGTAGCCACGTGGTCGTGTTTAATCATATGGTCACCAAAACGTCATTCTGAATGTCTATCTGTTATCTGGCATGCACACCACATGGCCAGCCCAGTGGTATTTGTGAGACAATGCAGCCTCCATGACGTCTCGACATAGAGTGCGTTCTCTTATTTCAGTATTATGGATTTGATCTCTGATCGAGATCCCAAGAACGCATCTTTCCATCGCTCGCTGGGTAACTCGTAGTTTCTCTCCATCCATGTTGCGTAGATTCCATACTTCCCACCTGTAGATCATGGCTGGTATGACCGCAGAATTGAAAGATGCACCCTTGCCATGGTGTCTTTTCAGCTGCAGGAGTATAGGCTTAATGGTCTTGAAGCTAGACCAGGCTGCAGCTCTTCGTCTTGAGATTTCTCGGTCTCGGGTGTGAGTGGCAATTATTTCTTGTCCTAAGTTCATGTAGGAACTGACATCTTCAATAAGCTCATTTCCCAAGCTTGATTTTGAATTTGGGGCAGTAAGGGTTTCGAAGACATTCGTTTTCTTTTTGTTCATTCATAGTCAGACACCTCTACCGACATCTAGTTCATTCAGGGAATGTTGTGCCTACTCAGTGGTGTGGCTGATAAGCACAATGTCATCCGCAAAGCGTAGATGGGCGAGTTGTCCCCCATCTATATTTATGCCTCTATCGGCCCAACTCAGCTGTTGGAAGATGTTCTCAAGTGCTGCTGTGAAAAGCTTTGGAAAAATTTTGTTGTCCTGCTGCCCTCCTCTTGCTAGTGGAACAGTTATTTGGCGTTTGTACATAGTAATGTTCGTACTGCAGCCTACGTTTATTTCCTCGATCATCCTTGTGTAATTTTTGGCCACACCCTGGTTTCTTAGGGAATTTATTACAGCATTGATTTCAATACTGTGCGAGCGCTTTTTCTCAGTCTATAAACACTAGACATCTGCTTTCTGCTGATGATATACAAAATCTTCTCCAAAGTCCTTGTCAACAGGATTGGTAAACAACTGGACCTCCAACAACCCAATGAGCAGGCTGGATTCAGAAGAGGGTTCTTCACTACTGACCACCTACACACAATCCCCCAGCTGTTGGAGAGAGCATGTGTACTATGTCTGTGTTTATAAAGATATTTATAATTTATTAATATGATAGTTGATCCTGTGAGAGAATAGAGTTAATAAAAGTGAGAGAATAGAGTTAATAAAATCATGGGCATATTATTAGACAACTTTTTTTATACTGGTTTAGAAGGCTCTGCTGAGTCTGTACACTAGTAAATGAGATTTGGTTTGGAAAATAGTTGCCATTGTATTATTAAAAATAACAACTAAAAAATAAAGGTGGTCCCATTGTAGAAATTGCTGTTGTGAATGAAGTGTTATAGACTTGCATGAAGTCTCAATTTTTTATGGTGTGTACAAGTTAAAGTCTTTACCGCTTGTTAAAAGTACAGAGCCAATATGTCTTTGGGAATAGCTGCAATGTCACTTTGGTACTAATGTTTAAAGTAAATTCAATATTAACTGTTATTGTGGCATAAGCATTTATTATTTATATGTTATTGACAGTAATTGATAACATACTATGTGAATTGCTTCTTCCTGTAGGGTCTGTGCTGGCATCATTAATGTAGCATCTCCACTGTGCACACCTGCATTCTCAACATGCTCACATATGGCATGACAAATGACCTGAACAGATGTAAGAGATACATGAAACATAAGTCAAAGTAGAGAGATGATAGAGAGCCTTACATTACATTGAAAACAGAACACTAATCTATTAAAATGAAAATGGGAGAGAGAAACAATAGCTCTGGACTAAGCAAACACCCCAGAGAGGTTCATATGCTCCAGTTAGTTCAGTTCATCCCGTAACCCATTAGGTCGTTGGGGTACACATGAAGACATGAAAATCCCACGCCAGCTCTCTCTGTCTGTCACCGCCTGACGTATCTCACCGTGACGAAAGCCTGACCACTTAGCGATATTCACCCATCTCTTCCTTGGACGTCCACGCCCTCTCTGTCCTGGTACGGATCCAAAAGTATCGAGTTGGGAATTCCGTTGGACCTCACGACGTGCCCGCACCAGGCCATCTTTCGTCTTTTGATAGTTGTGAACAGATCTTCAAAAGGACCAATAGTGTCTTCAACTCTCTGACGGATGTCTACGTTCGTGACACGATCCTTTTATGTAACATTTAGAAGTTTTCTATAGCCCCACATTTCCATTGCACGTATTCTGCCCTGGATATCTGCTATAATGGTCCAGGTCTCGCAGGCATACAGAAATATTGACAGCACCAAAGAGTGCAGTAGTCTGACTTTTATGACGAGGGCAAGGCGCTTGTCTCGCCAAATAGGTTGCAGCCTAGTCAGTGCCGCTGTTGTTTGTGCTATTCTTGCAATTACCTCTGGCTTCGAACCCTCTTCGCTGATCAACGATCCAAGATATTTGAAACGTTTTACCACCTCAAGTACCTGCCCATTTGCCTCTATGACAGATTGAAACCCTGCAACGTTATTGGTCATATGCTCCAGTGAAGCAAAAAGTATTCAGACATAAAAAATATTAACAAATTAAGAAGATCATTTAACAGAAGGATAAATGATAGATCTGGAAAAAGGCTGAAAAAGTGACAGCTTAGCAATATATTGGTCACAACAATCAATTGTCCAAAACTCAAAAGATGGTGCATAAATAGAAAAAGGAGGCTTTCACAGAAAACACATCACAAGGTATTCACCAAGGGAAAGTGGCAATGGTGATCAAATCATGATAGCTCGTCAGATCTTCAAATGTTTCTTGTATGATTTAGATTGTTGTAGTTTTCAAGTATAAAGATGGAGAACCCCTTTCTGATTGTGACTTTCTACATCTATAGCCTGATGTTAGAAATAACTAACAGTATGTCTCAGAGCATGTGCATGCAAGCTTGCAGCACTTAACCTGCATCTGGAAGGCATTTCAGGATCCCATTTTATGTTCATTTACAAATGAAATAGTTGGGATCAAGATGCTGAGTAGCACATGAGCTGCAGTGGTCAGCAACCCATAGCGTCAGAGCCAGCGAACCAGAGCTGCCAAGACCCTTCTACACCTCCACGGGGTGATCCTGGATAACAGGCTGCAGCAGGGCAGACTGGCTAAGGAGAAGGGATCAAAAAGGGAATGCTAACCCGGTACTCAAAAAATACTTACTGAAGTCGGATGTGTTGGACTGAAAGGTACAAATATCGCAGTCAAGCTGTAAACTACGACAACGCATTCCGTTCTCTGGACTACATTCTGCTACTTAAGCCCTTTCAGGGTTTGGTAGCAGGAGATTGAGAACGAATGAAGCCAAGGCAAATGAAATAGTTGAAAGATTAGTTCAGTCTCTAATATTCTATAGTCTAAAATATTCCATGGACTAAAATATTCCATGAACTAAAATATTCTATAGTCAAATATCTTCATCCACTTTCAGACGTGTAAACTTGAATATATCTAAAGTAAGCGTTGGTTATCATGAGGGTATTGGTATTTCCATAGAGCCTGTACAGGAATGGTATTGGTGATGGCCACACATGCCTTCATTGTTCCTCGTATGTTGCACATCTTTGTAGCAGATGCTCAGCAGTCCTTTTGTCCATGCTGCAGACACATTCATCTGTATGTCCTATTCTTAGTTTGTTGAACAGATGGTACCTCAGTTTGTTGTGGTCTGTGCTGTTTATAAATTACTACCTGCTCACCTCTGTTGAGCTGGTAATATGCATCATTTGGTTGATGATCTATGTGCTCTGCCTTCCCCTTGTTCTTGTACCTACACCTGGCAAACCTGTTCATAAGTTATACATATATTAGGTTAAGGTAGCTTCCCATCTTTGTTTGACTGTCAGTTCTTCACTGTCAGTGCTAAACAAATATTGCAATGAGATGGAATCCAGTTTCCCAACTCTTGTACAGATGATATAGTTTATAGAGTATCACTCTTAGTTCCTTTAGGTCTGTATTTTTCTGGCTTTTCAGTGGTACAACTGCTTACAGAGCATCTGTGAAGAGCACCATTGGTCTCCCTGTGTTTGTTCATTTGTCAATAGAATTTTTAACATTCCAATTTTTTTATCCCATCTTTTCCCTAATATCTTTTTCTTTAGTGATCTCATTGCGACCAACATTTTGCCCATTGTTAAATTTGTCATCATGTGATAGAATGTTATGAAAAATTGAACAATTCACCATGTAATACTATTACTTTTGAAATCACTACGGTAAGTGCTCAGATACAGACCTTATTTAAGGTTACCAGTTGTAATGGTGACTGTGCTTCACAAGGAGCAACAACAAAAAATAAGACTATTCTATATGATAATAATGTTAATGACAATAACAGTAAAAAATAAACTGTAAAGATGCATTAATGTTAATGTAGTTAGCATTAAGTATCTTATGCAGCTGACTCGCTGAAGGACAAAAACTGACCCGGCCTTCATTAGCAACTGCATCCATTTCCACCTCTCGGTAGCCAGTGTAAAATCTGGTGATGACCACTGGATACTCATTGGACACCTGAGTAGCCTCACGCAAGTAGGTATGAAGTTCTTTGGGTGAGTATGCCACGTTCATGGCTGAGCCTGTCAAGATTAGGAAAACTAAAATTAGTGTGAGCAAAAGCTATCAGCTTGAAGACATTTAAAAAAAGTACGAATTTGAGGCAATGTAAAAAAAATAAAATCAATCAAAGCTGCAGTGATACAATTGGTGATAAAAAACCTAAGTAATTGTTCAGTGACTGCACCATAGCAAAAAACAAAAATTTTCAGGGCTTTGTTGAGGGAGTTTGAGAATGAATGATGAAGAACATATTCCAGGCTAATCAGTTCCTGGTAATGGTTGCCAACTCAAACTGTACCATACAGCTGTCATACATCATGTCTGGCTTTTTTGCTGTAGTATATTAGATTTTCATGTCTTCATGTGTGTCCCAACGACCTGATGGGTTACGGGATGAACTGAACTGAACTGAATATATTAGTCTTCATTTGTTCTTTGTTCCTGACAAAGACTTTGTGACTGTAACATGGGTTTTATTTTGTGTAGATACTGAGCCATTACTTATGTTTTTAATCCCTCAAATTTGATCACTAACAAACAAAGATATGTTCAAATGATGAACCTGCAAATTTAAAGCAATTGTGCTGACATGAATTGTTTAATGCTTCTAGGCTATACAAAGTAACAATTCATGATTTCTTTCCATGATAAGGAATAAAGCAATTTAATTTAACATTTTGTAAGCTACGATCCGCTGAAAATGGACAGACTTGACCTTCAAAATGGAAATAATTTGTATATACGTCATGTCCATCTACATACATTTTTTTGCTGGTAAAAGTATCGCATGTTAGATTACAAATATATTTTGAAAGATTGTTGTTCTTATTATACCGATTGGAGCAAGCCGACTTTTTGCAAAAGGTGAAGTAGGTTGTTGGGAAAGATCTTTATTGAGTAGATTTGTTTATTTTGCTTGTTTAGATGTAATAACTACGTTTGGCTTGGCTTCGTTTATTCTCAATCTCCTGCTACCAAACGATGAAAGGGCTTAAGTAGCAGAATTAGTCCAGAGAACAGAATGCGTTGTGTCATAGTTTACAGCTTGACTGCAATATTAGCACCTTTCGGTCCAACACATCCGACTTCAGCAAGCATTGTTTTAGTACATGGTTAGCATTCCATCTTCGATCCTTTCTCCTTAGCCAGTCTGCTCTGCTGCAGCCTGTTATCCAGGATCCCCACGTGGAGGTGTAGAAAGGTCTTGGCAGCTCTGGTTCGCTGGCCCTGACGCTAGCAGTCAGCTATGGGTCACTGACCACTGCAGCTCATGCGCTGTTCAGCATCTTGATCCCCATAACTACGTTTGAATTGGAAACTAACAGTTGTGTCGATATTGTAAACACAGTATCGCTACGTTGTTGTGGTTTCCATGGATTTCTTTCGGAGCGACTAGGCCTAGACTCTGCAGGGTCTTCTAAACCAGTATAAAGACGTTAAGTTAAGTTAAGTTAGAGGTCGAGTCAAAATTTTTTTTGTTTTCCATAAATTTTCACCTTCATCTTTTTTGTATCTCAGAAACTAACAAACACACAAAAAAAACAATAAAACACCCACAAGTTCTTTATTCAATTGTGTCTCTCTCTATACACAAGAAAATCATATTTATTGACAAACAAACAGAAAAGTTACAAGCTTTGAAAGTCAACTACCATAGCGAAATATAAAGTTGAGCAAAATTTTGCCAAACAAATGTAGCGTAGTAAAGGTTAAGATTTGATGGCCATATTTCTCTCATAGACATCCATTTATAAAAATACTTTTAAAAGCCCAAATGCCTACAACTAGGCAAACAAATTTATTTACATAATTACAATAGCTGTCCATCGTTGTCGATGAGGACCGCCGACATCATCCTTGTCACAGATTTCCTTGTTGGGTGTGGGTGCGCATGTGGCTGAAAACATCTGCTACATATCGGGCACACGAGGTTTGTAGAAGGGGATGGTGTTCCCGCTGCTCGGGATTTCCGCGTCTCGCGTCTGTTCTGGGCTTTCACAACACGGTCATCTTCACCGGCAGCTACACCCGATTTGACTGCGCTTCTCCAGTCAGATCTGTTTTTCGCAAGACATTCCCAGGTGTCGAAGTCTATCTGGCAACTTTTTAGTGAGTCCTTCAGACTGTCTTTAAAACGTTTCTTTGGGTGCCCTCTCTCGCGCCATCCGTCTAGCTCGCCGTAGAGAAGCTTCTTTGGGAGCCGCTCGTCTGACATACGGACGAGGTGTCCGGCCCATCCTAGTCGACGACGACTACGATTTACATAATTATATCTTCTCAATTCATTTTATATTTTTAACATCTATAAGATTTCATCAATTGACTAGAATATTTGAAAGAAACTGTACCTGACAAGATGTAGGATGGCCGCAACAAACAAGGGTAGCCAACTGAAGCAGCAAAGTCAATAGCTTCTTCCTGAAATTTATTTGGAACTGGTATTATCATTATTATCATCATCATTACTAGCACATCAACTAAAGAAGATAATACATCTTTGAGACAAGAATTCAGCCAGTCAATACCGTTTCAACTTCATGTGGAGCGTAGGTCTTCAATGAATGCATGCCAAGTCATCAAACATGACTCGTTTATCTGATGAAGTTTTTCTGGCTTATAATTTCTACAGAATGGAGTACCCAGTCCCATGCCCAAACCTCTTTAGTTCCTTCTAATGATTTGCCTGGCAGTGTTACAATTCCTTGCTTCTATTCGGATCTGGTAACAGCTAAAAATTAAATCCAAAATATTTATATAATAAAAATAATATAAAAAACTGAAAAAAATGTATTAAAATGTTTTACAAATAGAAAAATCTTTGGCAGAAAAATTTTAATGTTATATAACAAAATGCATCTTTTGGTCAAAGAAAGTTAGATTAATCCTATGATAAACAGCAAAATTAAAACAGTTGAAAGAACTATTAAAAACAAACAAATCAAACTAGAAGTTTGGCAATGCTACAGCCACCATCAAGTAAATCCCCACCTGACCTCATAATCAATTGTACCAATGTCACCTTCACCAGAGATATATATATATATATTACAATATTGATCTACAAATAAAAATTATTAGTCCAATCTTGACTTTCATTTAGTGGATACACCAAGTTGAAGAACAGACATGATTAGTGCACACCCTTTAGACTTACACAGCTTAAGATGCAGTGCATTTAAGGACATGGGAATAGAAACATGTAATTGGAATGTCCTCATTTCTCACCCTATTTATAGGCTGAGAAATAGGACATTTGCAAAATGGTCGGTCCTATTCCCTGTGTCAAATACATGTCCGTACCAAAGACGCAGCAGTGAATGAGCTGAGCGGATCTAGTGACTCATAGCTGACCAAGACCCTATTCTGCCTTCAAGTGGCGGCCCCGGAAAAGGGCTGCACCCATGCAGTCTGGCTAAGAGAATAGGAATCAAAGAGGAAAAACAAACTTGATCCCAAAAATGCTGTTCTGAAATGAAATGTGCCAGACTGAAATGTGCACATAACATGTAAACTACAAGTAACAAAGTGTCCTTTTCAGAACGAATGGCTAAGAAGGATAATACATGTCCAGACAGAAGGTGAGATGATTCAGCCATCTCACAGAATGCTCCATGATCAACTACCCTTGTGGGTGTACAATGCCTGACGGTCTGGCTTTTGAGCAGGAAGTGGCTGTGGGGAAGGTATTGGTGATTCTTTAGTGCCATGGTATGACATAAGATGCAACCCATCTGACTAAGAAGAGGTGACTCCCCATAATGTCCATTAGGGCACGAGTTGATAACTAGTTGGGCTGTTCAGTTTAATATTGACAGTTAATCTGGCTATGTACACCTCTAAGAAAAGTGGATGCACCTACCATTGATGACACTGCCCTCCACTCTGGCTGCATAATCTTCAGCTCATCACAAATGGCTGAGAACACACTTCGGTTTTCTGCATTGTCAATCATTTTGGGGCTGGTTCCAAAGACCTTGACACCATTTTTGTACAGGGGAAGAGCCAAGTTGTTTGGGATCTGACCTCCAACAGACACTATGGCACCTTTGCATTGCTGAAATAGAAACCTATATCTAAAATTGTTGTCTCTAGGGTTTAACAGTGTTTGATTATTGGATTAGCAGTATTTGGTCCTTTGGATTAGCAGTATTTCGTCCTTTGGATTAGCAGTATTTAGTCCTTTGGATTAACAGTATTTGGTCATTTGGATTTGCAATGTTTGATCATTTGGAATAACTCACAATAATTCTCACATTCTATGTATTCTACAGTCACGACAGATGTCTGCACTTTAAAACTTCACTAGGTTCTTGTGTCATCATCTAGCTTCATGAGAGTATCTGCTGTTTTCCTGCAGACAACACATTCCAGTTACAAACATGTACTACTACTTCTTCTGCATTCAGGTTTTTCTGATCATGTTAAATCTTTAGTCCGGTCACCAGGATGAAGTCTACAGTCCTGTCCAAGTCTGAGTGGTAGTCCCATAGCTTTTGCCTCAGTTCTGCTTCCTGTGGCCAGGTCTGGCATCTTAATTTTTCATGGCCCGAGCATTCTTGAAGTACGTGTTCAGAAGTCTGGACCCCTGTTCCACATAGACATTCATTTATTTGGGGGTTTTTGATCTGATTCCATATACAATCAGCTCACATTTTACAATACTAACGCTGATATCTTCCATATCTCTTTAGCACATATCCATATATTTTAAACAGCACAAAAAAGTTACATCATCAAGTTCCACAGTATATTAAGGATAGATCAAAATGATAATGAGGACTGACAGACAAAAATAAGCCAATAGAGTTGTAATTTTGAACTGACTAAACAAATTCTTTGGAAAATTCTTGCAGTGAACTATAACTTTTCACCTAGAACCATAGCATGGATGTTGTTATAGATTCTTGAAGATTTAACATTGTTAGTCTATCCTTGAAGCTGAAAAATCATATTGTTAGTGAAAGATCTTACATTGGAGCACAAGATCTAAGACTGTTAGTCTAATCTAACTTTATAGCGCAAGATCTAAGAGTGTTAGTCTAATCTAACTTTGGAGCACAAGATCTAAGAGTGTTAGTCTAATCTAACTTTATAGCGCAAGATCTAAGAGTGTTAGTCTAATCTAACTTTGGAGCACAAGATCTAAGAGTGTTAGTCTAATCTAACTTTGGAGCACAAGATCTAAGACTGTTAGTCTAACCTTAGAGCACAAGTTCTCATCTAACCTTGGAGCACAAGATCTAATCTAACCTTAGAGCACAAGTTCTAATCTAACCTTGAAGCACAAGATCTAATCTAACCTTAGAGCACAAGTTCTAATCTAACCTTGGAGCACAAGGTCTAATCTAACCTTGGAGCACAAGTTCTAATCTAACCTTGGAGCACAAGTTCTAATCTAACCTTGGAGCACAAGTTCTAATCTAACCTTAGAGCACAAGTTCTAATCTAACCTTGGAGCACAAGATCTAAGACTGTTAGTCTTACCTTGGAGCACAAGTTCTAATCTAACCTTGGAGCACAAGATCTAAGACTGTTAGTCTTACCTTGGAGCACAAGTTCTAATCTAACCTTGGAGCACAAGATCTAAGACTGTTAGTCTAACCTTGGAGCACAAGATCTAAGACTGTTAGTCTTACCTTGGAGCACAAGTTCTAATCTAACCTTGGAGCACAAGATCTAAGACTGTTAGTCTAACCTTGGAGCACAAGTTCTAATCTAACCTTAGAGCACAAGTTCTAATCTAACCTTGGAGCACAAGTTCTAATCTAACCTTGGAGCACAAGATCTAAGACTGTTAGTCTAACCTTGGAGCACAAGTTCTAATCTAACCTTGGAGCACAAGTTCTAATCTAACCTTGGAGCACAAGATCTAAGACTGTTAGTCTAACCTTGGAGCACAAGTTCTAATCTAACCTTGGAGCACAAGATCTAAGACTGTTAGTCTAACCTTGGAGCACAAGTTCTAATCTAACCTTGGAGCACAAGTTCTAATCTAACCTTGGAGCACAAGTTCTAATCTAACCTTGGAGCACAAGTTCTAATCTAACCTTGGAGCACAAGTTCTAATCTAACTTTAGAGCACAAGATCTAAGACTGTTAGTCTAACCTTGGAGCACAAGTTCTAATCTAACCTTGGAGCACAAAATCTAAGACTGTTAGTCTAATCTAACTTTAGAGCACAAGATCTAAGACTGTTAGTCTAACCTTGGAGCACAAGTTCTAATCTAACCTTGGAGCACAAGATCTAAGACTGTTAGTCTAACCTCGGAGCACAAGTTCTAATCTAACCTTTGAGATTAAGATCTAAGACTGTTAGTCTAATCTAACTTTAGAGAACAAGATATAAGACTGTTAGTCTAACCTTGCACTAGAAGATCTAAGATTGCTTAATATAGGCTATCCTTGGGACAGAAGATATCAAAGGATCTATGTCTGTTAGCTTCAACTTATGACAGAAAATGCAAGATTTGAGTCTAACCTTTGGAAAGTAGAACTATGACTGATGCCTAATCATTGGCACAAAAGATGTAATAAAAATAGTCTATACTTGGACCAGAAGTCATCATAAGAAAGAAATAACTTGCCTCATTCTGGTAAATGTCCAATACCCTCTCCAGAGAGAGCTCCTCAAAATACAGGCGGTCACATTCATCAAAATCTGTGCTGACAGTTTCTGGGTTGTGGTTGACAACAACCTGCCATAATGTATAAAGTATAATATAAGTATGTCATAATGTCATTTGTACAAATCATCTTGTCAGATGTACAAGCTATACTGCCATATGTACCACCAGTTACACTATCATTTGTACCAGTTATACTACTTTATGTACCAGTTATAGTACCATATCTACCAGTAACAAACATTAAGTATAACATTACATTTGAACAAAGTGTATTAGAAGCCTTTGTCCATCTTAAGGCAACAAACTTGATGGAAACAAATAGAAACAAACTAAATTATAA
Organism: Ariolimax columbianus; assembly: GCA_036924085.1. Taxonomy (NCBI): domain Eukaryota; kingdom Metazoa; phylum Mollusca; class Gastropoda; order Stylommatophora; family Arionidae; genus Ariolimax; species Ariolimax columbianus. Next base: position 5,022,529 of record JAVGWX010000012.1, on the reverse strand, counting down.
CTGGAGGTTCTGTTATCTCTTTTCCCTTTGTATTGTCAGACAACATTCATCATCATCATCATCATCACGAAGCATGTCTTTTGCAGAACATTGCTCTCATGACAACCTGTCTGTAGGAAACTGTCTTCTGCCAATCTTCTGACATGCTCCAAGGTTAAATCCAGCTTCTCCTTGATGTACTGAGTCCATCGTCTTCTCGGTTGGCCCCTGACTCTTTCCAGTGACAATACCCTCCATAACCACTCTCTCCAGTTCATTGTGTCATTTGACGTGTCCAAAAAAAAAACCTCAGTTTTCGGGTCATTACATCATTACATACAGCCAATTCTCCTCCAGTCTTGCCAGATGGATTTGTTTGTTTCTTTCTTTGTCCACGAGATTTTCAGGACTCTTCTGTAGCACCGATCTTCGCTTTTATTGATTTTGTAATCATCCATAAGTTGCCACAGGCAAAATTAATGTTCTTAGTATCTTTAGTTTTAGTTCCTTTGTATTATGCCATAGGTTCTGCATACTCTTTATCTTATGCATTACCATAGTTAGTTGTCTTCTTACCTCCCTTGTACAGTCTCCATTATTGTTTGGTATTGATGCCAGATATTCAAAATGTGCAACATTTTCAATCTCTTCACCAGCGATCTCGATTTTAGGTTGGGGTTTTGTCTTGTCAGTTGTCATTATCTTAGTCATACAACATTAACTCTGATTTATCAATTTAGTAGATTATTTTTCATCCTTTGTTATTAAACTTGTTCAGTATAACTTTTCTTTGTCGTTTTCAATCTATTTCCTATTAAATTTAGCAGTTACCAAAAAGTTGAAGTGCTCTCTATGCAAAAAATTTGTTTAAACATATTCTATGTAAAAAAGGTACACTAGTAAATATAATCCTAGACTATGATTGAAATCTTAGAAAGATTAAATAAAGAATCCCACATACCGTCTGATGACCCATTTTTCGTAGAGCCCGAATGCAGGATACAGCACACCAATCAAATTCAACAGAGCTGCCAATATGATAGGGTCCACAACCAAGGACCATCACACCATGGCTGTTAAAGTCAACATCATGCTCCTAAAACATACATAACTCGGAGATAATATTGAATTACATGACAAGCAGAGAAAGAAGTGGTTTAGACACCTGACAAGAATGCAGCCAAATCTACCAGCTGTGTGAATCTACAGCACCAGGTACTAGGGTTACAGAGCAAGGAAAAGACCAAGAACAAGATGATGGATAGACTGTATAAGTGAGATACGGAAGAAATTCTGAACGACAACAGCATTGACGACACATGAAAAAAACTACACCTCTTTACGGCATATAACAACAAGTGGATATTGATAGAAGTAGAAGAAGAAATATTCAAGGATTGTTTTCTTAAACTAACAGAAACAATGACATCACAATGAATGATCAAATTATACCACCCCAAGTTACCAAACACAAGTTTTTTGTAAAAATGTGAAATATTTTAAATGGTCCACAATTGATGAGTAATTATAGACATTGCCTCTAAGGTTATAAGCTTTCTGTTTTATGTCCATTGCCTAACCATAACATGTCCATTGTAACCAGCTGCCAGATTGCTAAAACTTCAGTTAAGTTAGTGTGCAGCTTTTATAAAGAAATGATCAACTCACAGGAATCATGTGCACGTCTCTGTCGACATCCACACCTTCAGGTATGAGATGGCTTGTGCGACTTATGAATACCATCAGTAACCAAAACAAAACAGGACAACTTTTACCAAGATAATTACAAAGTATCCCTTCTCTGAAGTATTCCCCAATGTTCCAGAGGCTTTGTTTTGTTCTCTTGTTCCAGGATTGATTCTTATCTTAGCACATTATGATCACATTACGGAACAAAATACAAACCTGCTAAAAACTGTAGGCAATAATGGTTTTATGTATTTCTGGCCTTGATTCTGGCCTACTACAGAGTCAGCAAAACCCTAGACAAGGAATGCAGAGAGTCATGCAACAAGAAAGCAGAGCTTGAGGTTAATGAGGTGATAAATGCTAACACTCGGGAGAGTGATGCCATCATGTATAACAATAGATCAATGCTTTGCAGTCAGAAACCAGGTTGGGGCTTCTCTGCTAGATTGAGAGGTCTAATTGTTGCTGAGCAGAGCATATAGGACAATAACCTCCAGGATGAGAATGAAGATGATCTCAGTTCTTGGGTGGTGAGACCTCTTTAACAAGAACAGTCATCGCTGTCAGACTACCAATCTCTACTGACGGTACACTGGCTAATGAGTGGATAGATGCTGTAGAGGATAACAAATCTCCAGGGGATGGTGTGGATACACTGTCTTGGGTCATGCTGAGGTACCAGACAATGAAAAAGCTGACATCTTGGCTATGCAAGCACACATTATAGGCATATTACAGATGGATAAGAGCAACATTTTGAAGTCTTATCAATGACTGTCTGTTGGATGATGAATCAGCAATTAAAACTGTCGATTTTTGAAATTCAATGAAAGTCGAGCAGAGTCAGGTGCATGAGAGAATGATGTAAGAGTTTTCAACCAATGAGCTACAGGAACCACCAGTATTCACGCCCTTCATCATTTTCTGAGAAAGACAGAGCACCTATGGGTATGCCCAGAGTGCAGTGAAGTGAAGTAAGATTCTTAAAAACAGCAGAAAATTTCTGGCATCTTCTATTTTCTTCTTCCTTACTCAACATGGATTTGTTTGTTTGTTCATTCATGATAGCACAAACTTTATTAGAAAACACTCACTTTTCCATTGTACGTATAGTAGAGGTAGTTAGTACGTGCAGGATATTCTGCAGCCATTGTGTCAATCTAAAAACATTAGAAAGGATACAAAAATAATTTAGTATTTTAACAGATAATATGGTTCAATTCTGACACACAAATTAAATGGTAAGGAAAATGTTACTGATGATCATCTTCTTTGTTAGCTCTTTAACTTAACTTAACGTCTTTATACTGGTTTAGAAGACCCTGCAGAGTCTGTATACAACCAGTTACATTTACATCACCTTGCTCTAAAATCTATGCGCATCCAGTTTATTCTTAAACGCATTAACTGTCCCTGCCTCCACTACCTCCCCTGGCAATGCATTCCAAGCAGACATCACTCTCTGACTAAAAAAATATTTCCTAATATCTAACCTGGACCTCTCTTTAGTCAGCTTGTAGCTATGCCCTCGTGTTATTGTAGGTGGCTGTATTTAAAAAAACTTGTTATAGTCTAATTTATCGATTCCTCTGATCATCTTATAAACCTGTATTAAGTCACCACGAATTCTTCTCTCTTCGAGACACTGTAGGCCCGTTTTTCTGAGTCGTTCCTCATAACTGTAATTCTGGAATCCAACTATCATCTTTGTCGCTCTTTTTTGTATTCTTTCTAGCATGTTTATGTCCCCTCTATGATAAGGACTCCACACCTGTACACAGTACTCCAATCTAGGTCTAACTAAAGCTTTATACAGTTTGACGATCACTTCCTTGCTCCTATGTTTAATATTTCTTTTTATCATACCTAACATTGCATTTGCCTTTTTCACTGCTACCTTAACTTGCTCACTCACCTTTCCTGTATGATCTATTATAACCCCTAGGTCCCTTTCCTTATCTATCTTTCTAATATTGTTTTCTCCCATTCTGTATTTATGTTCCATATTGGATCTACCCATGTGGATGACTGTACATTTATCTACATTAAACTCCATTTGCCAGCTTACAGACCATTCTCGAATTTTATCTAGATCCGACATCAATATATCCACTTCCGCTTTAGATGAGACACTACTGCATAGTTTTGTGTCATCAGCAAATTTTGCAATCATGTATCTCATATCAATGTCCAAATCATTTATATATATATATATAACATTGTGTCACATTTTAGTTAAATTGTGATGTATGCACCTTTCAACCTGATGACAGTTTTCTGTAAACATTTATTATTCAGACCAACTCCCTCTAGTCTCTGGCTATCTGCAGTCTACTTAAAAGATAGAAAGGGGGTTTGAAGCTAAAAAGAGTTTTTTTTCTTCTTATAGTTGAGTTGAATTCTAGACAGATGAGTCTCATATATCAGGCCCGTCTTGGTTTTTTTGTTGGCAGCCTTCAATTGAAAAAAACAAACAAAGACAGACCTAGCAGCCTTCAATGTTCCAGCTATCATCTGCAAAGCAGCAGACAGTTTGAAACCAGTTTGCCTTTTTCTGGATGAGTTGGCATTCCTGGCATGATCTGACCACCTTTGTTCACCCTGGAATGACTTTTAACATTGTGTCATAGTTTATGAGGCTGCAAAATCTACACCTTTTGGGCTTGACACAACTGGTTTTAGCACTGCACATTTTTTAGACTAGGTTTGTCTTTCCTCTTTGACCCTTATTTTCTCTGCTTGAATGCAGTCTGTTTCCAGGACCACTTGGAGGCAGAATAGAGTCTTGGACATCTCATTCGCTGTGTTTTTGGCCCCCAAATAAATACAAAAAAGACACTTATAGGGTGTCAAATGGCTTGCCCATCACCCCTTCTCCTGTTATTTTAAATGGACTGGCCTACAGTTGGACTGACCTGCAATTGGACTTGTCTGCAGTTGGATTGGCCTACAGTTGGACATGCCTAAAGTTGAATAGGCCTAAAATTGAATAGGCCTACAGTTGAACTGAAGTAAAAGACGGATGGTTGTGGAAAGAAAGGATTTTCAATGTCACTCTGGAGGATGATGCTAATTAGATTACAATAATAAATTGTATCTTTCCACGAAACTCCATTGCAATAGTGGACAGAAATTACCAACTTACTGACATTAGCGGAAGAAAAAACAAACTTCATACTGTGAGTGGATGGACAAACTAAAGTATGCTGTGAGTGGATGGACAAACTAAACTATGCTGTGAGTGGATGGACAAACTAAAGTATGCTTGAGTGGAAGGACAAACTAAAGTATGCTTGAGTGGAAGGACAAACTAAAGTATGCTTGAGTGGAAGGACAAACTAAAGTATGCTGTGAGTGGAAGGACAAACTAAAGTATGCTGTGAGTGGAAGGACAAACTAAAGTATGCTTGAGTGGAAGGACAAACTAAAGTATGCTGTGAGTGGATGGACAAACTAAAGTATGCTTGAGTGGAAGGACAAACTAAAGTATGCTGTGAGTGGAAGGACAAACTAAAGTATGCTGTGAGTGGATGGACAAACTAAAGTATGCTTGAGTGGAAGGACAAACTAAAGTATGCTGTGAGTGGAAGGACAAACTAAAGTATGCTGTGAGTGGAAGGACAAACTAAAGTATGCTTGAGTGGAAGGACAAACTAAAGTATGCTGTGAGTGGATGGACAAACTAAAGTATGCTTGAGTGGAAGGACAAACTAAAGTATGCTGTGAGTGGAAGGACAAACTAAAGTATGCTGTGAGTGGATGGACAAACTAAAGTATGCTTGAGTGGAAGGACAAACTAAAGTATGCTTGAGTGGAAGGACAAACTAAAGTATGCTGTGAGTGGAAGGACAAACTAAAGTATGCTTGAGTGGAAGGACAAACTAAAGTATGCTTGAGTGGAAGGACAAACTAAAGTATGCTTGAGTGGAAGGACAAACTAAAGTATGCTTGAGTGGAAGGACAAACTAAAGTATGCTTGAGTGGAAGGACAAACTAAACTATGCTTGAGTGGAAGGACAAACTAAAGTATGCTTGAGTGGAAGGACAAACTAAAGTATGCTGTGAGTGGAAGGACAAACTAAAGTATACTTGAGTGGAAGGACAAACTAAAGTATGCTGTGAGTGGATGGACAAACTAAAGTATGCTTGAGTGGAAGGACAAACTAAAGTATGCTGTGAGTGGAAGGACAAACTAAAGTATACTTGAGTGGAAGGACAAACTAAAGTATGCTTGAGTGGAAGGACAAACTAAAGTATGCTTGAGTGGAAGGACAAACTAAAGTATGCTGTGAGTGGAAGGACAAACTAAAGTATGCTGTGAGTGGAAGGACAAACTAAAGTATGCTGTTGGTGGAAGGACAAACTAAAGTATGCTTGAGTGGATGGACAAACTAAAGTATGCTTGAGTGGAAGGACAAACTAAAGTATGCTGTGAGTGGAAGGACAAACTAAAGTATACTTGAGTGGAAGGACAAACTAAAGTATGCTGTGAGTGGATGGACAAACTAAAGTATGCTTGAGTGGAAGGACAAACTAAAGTATGCTGTGAGTGGAAGGACAAACTAAAGTATGCTTGAGTGGAAGGACAAACTAAAGTATGCTTGAGTGGAAGGACAAACTAAAGTATGCTTGAGTGGAAGGACAAACTAAAGTATGCTTGAGTGGAAGGACAAACTAAAGTATGCTGTGAGTGGAAGGACAAACTAAAGTATGCTTGAGTGGATGGACAAACTAAAGTATGCTTGAGTGGAAGGACAAACTAAAGTATGCTGTGAGTGGAAGGACAAACTAAAGTATGCTGTTGGTGGAAGGACAAACTAAAGTATGCTTGAGTGGATGGACAAACTAAAGTTTGCTGTGAGTGGAAGGACAAACTAAAGTATGCTTGAGTGGATGGACAAACTAAAGTATGCTTGAGTGGAAGGACAAACTAAAGTATGCTTGAGTGGAAGGACAAACTAAAGTATGCTTGAGTGGATGGACAAACTAAAGTATGCTGTGAGTGGAAGGACAAACTAAAGTATGCTTGAGTGGAAGGACAAACTAAAGTATGCTTGAGTGGAAGGACAAACTAAAGTATGCTGTGAGTGGAAGGACAAACTAAAGTATGCTGTGAGTGGAAGGACAAACTAAAGTATGCTTGAGTGGAAGGACAAACTAAAGTATGCTTGAGTGGATGGACAAACTAAAGTATGAAGTGAGTGGAAGGACAAACTAAAGTATGCTTGAGTGGAAGGACAAACTAAAGTATGCTGTGAGTGGAAGGACAAACTAAAGTATGCTTGAGTGGAAGGACAAACTAAAGTATGCTGTGAGTGGAAGGACAAACTAAAGTATGCTTGAGTGGAAGGACAAACTAAAGTATGCTGTGAGTGGATGGACAAACTAAAGTATGCTTGAGTGGAAGGACAAACTAAAGTATGCTGTGAGTGGAAGGACAAACTAAAGTATGCTGTGAGTGGATGGACAAACTAAAGTATGCTTGAGTGGAAGGACAAACTAAAGTATGCTGTGAGTGGAAGGACAAACTAAAGTATGCTGTGAGTGGAAGGACAAACTAAAGTATGCTTGAGTGGAAGGACAAACTAAAGTATGCTGTGAGTGGATGGACAAACTAAAGTATGCTTGAGTGGAAGGACAAACTAAAGTATGCTGTGAGTGGAAGGACAAACTAAAGTATGCTGTGAGTGGATGGACAAACTAAAGTATGCTTGAGTGGAAGGACAAACTAAAGTATGCTTGAGTGGAAGGACAAACTAAAGTATGCTGTGAGTGGAAGGACAAACTAAAGTATGCTTGAGTGGAAGGACAAACTAAAGTATGCTTGAGTGGAAGGACAAACTAAAGTATGCTTGAGTGGAAGGACAAACTAAAGTATGCTTGAGTGGAAGGACAAACTAAAGTATGCTTGAGTGGAAGGACAAACTAAACTATGCTTGAGTGGAAGGACAAACTAAAGTATGCTTGAGTGGAAGGACAAACTAAAGTATGCTGTGAGTGGAAGGACAAACTAAAGTATACTTGAGTGGAAGGACAAACTAAAGTATGCTGTGAGTGGATGGACAAACTAAAGTATGCTTGAGTGGAAGGACAAACTAAAGTATGCTGTGAGTGGAAGGACAAACTAAAGTATACTTGAGTGGAAGGACAAACTAAAGTATGCTTGAGTGGAAGGACAAACTAAAGTATGCTTGAGTGGAAGGACAAACTAAAGTATGCTGTGAGTGGAAGGACAAACTAAAGTATGCTGTGAGTGGAAGGACAAACTAAAGTATGCTGTTGGTGGAAGGACAAACTAAAGTATGCTTGAGTGGATGGACAAACTAAAGTATGCTTGAGTGGAAGGACAAACTAAAGTATGCTGTGAGTGGAAGGACAAACTAAAGTATACTTGAGTGGAAGGACAAACTAAAGTATGCTGTGAGTGGATGGACAAACTAAAGTATGCTTGAGTGGAAGGACAAACTAAAGTATGCTGTGAGTGGAAGGACAAACTAAAGTATGCTTGAGTGGAAGGACAAACTAAAGTATGCTTGAGTGGAAGGACAAACTAAAGTATGCTTGAGTGGAAGGACAAACTAAAGTATGCTTGAGTGGAAGGACAAACTAAAGTATGCTGTGAGTGGAAGGACAAACTAAAGTATGCTTGAGTGGATGGACAAACTAAAGTATGCTTGAGTGGAAGGACAAACTAAAGTATGCTGTGAGTGGAAGGACAAACTAAAGTATGCTGTTGGTGGAAGGACAAACTAAAGTATGCTTGAGTGGATGGACAAACTAAAGTTTGCTGTGAGTGGAAGGACAAACTAAAGTATGCTTGAGTGGATGGACAAACTAAAGTATGCTTGAGTGGAAGGACAAACTAAAGTATGCTTGAGTGGAAGGACAAACTAAAGTATGCTTGAGTGGATGGACAAACTAAAGTATGCTGTGAGTGGAAGGACAAACTAAAGTATGCTTGAGTGGAAGGACAAACTAAAGTATGCTTGAGTGGAAGGACAAACTAAAGTATGCTGTGAGTGGAAGGACAAACTAAAGTATGCTGTGAGTGGAAGGACAAACTAAAGTATGCTTGAGTGGAAGGACAAACTAAAGTATGCTTGAGTGGATGGACAAACTAAAGTATGAAGTGAGTGGAAGGACAAACTAAAGTATGCTTGAGTGGAAGGACAAACTAAAGTATGCTGTGAGTGGAAGGACAAACTAAAGTATGCTTGAGTGGAAGGACAAACTAAAGTATGCTTGAGTGGAAGGACAAACTAAAGTATGCTTGAGTGGAAGGACAAACTAAAGTATGCTTGAGTGGAAGGACAAACTAAAGTATGCTTGAGTGGAAGGACAAACTACAGTATGCTTGAGTGGAAGGACAAACTAAAGTATGCTGTGAGTGGAAGGACAAACTAAAGTATGCTTGAGTGGAAGGACAAACTAAAGTATGCTTGAGTGGAAGGACAAACTAAAGTATGCTGTGAGTGGATGGACAAACTAAAGTATGCTGTGAGTGGATGGACAAACTAAAGTATGCTGTGAGTGGATGGACAAACTAAAGTATGCTTGAGTGGAAGGACAAACTAAACTATGCTGTGAGTGGAAGGACAAACTAAAGTATGCTTGAGTGGAAGGACAAACTAAAGTATGCTTGAGTGGAAGGACAAACTAAAGTATGCTGTGAGTGGATGGACAAACTAAAGTATGCTGTGAGTGGATGGACAAACTAAAGTATGCTGTGAGTGGATGGACAAACTAAAGTATGCTGTGAGTGGATGGACAAACTAAAGTATGCTTGAGTGGAAGGACAAACTAAACTATGCTGTGAGTGGAAGGACAAACTAAAGTAATGAGTTCCTGCTTTGATGTTAGTAGCCCTTTTCAGCTATGACTGACTATAGAATGATGCACCCTTTGAGTAGTGAGTTTTTTTTTGGTTTTTATTTTCTTTTTGGTGGTTATTTTTCATTACTGCATGTTGCAAGAGCTTCTTTTCACCCAGCTGTATGTGTCTCTTTGGGATATGTTCCCCTTGGATCAGTCTGCAGCTTCATTCTCTCAGGATGTCAGACCCATGTCCAGTGTCTTCATGTCCCAATACACATTCTTCTTCGCACGGTTCCAGATGTCAACTTGAATATATCTAAAGAAAGCAGTCGTTGGCCTAAAGCTATTGATGTCTCCATAGAGTTTGTACAGCAATGGTATCGGTGATGACAACATGTGCTTTCTCTGTTTCTTGTATGTTGGACATCTTGACAGCAGATACTCAGCGGTCATTTTATCAGTGCTACCAACACATTCATCTGTATGTCCTATTTTTAGTTTGCTGAACAGATGGTATCTCAGTCTGTTGTAACCTGTGCTGTCTAAAGATTACTACCTGCTCACCTCTTATCAGCTGGTAATGTGTCATTTGGTTGATAAACCTGTATGTTCTACATCCCATTTGTTCCTGTATCTACTTCTCGTAAACCTCTTGGCCTCTTCATAAGTGATACCTATATCAGGTTGAGGTAGCTTTTCACTTTCTCGTGATAGTCTATCAGCCTCTTCATTTCCAAAAATATTGCAATGAGATTAAATCCACTGTATCACAACTCTCTTGAACCAATGATATAGAGTATCACTCTTAGTGGAGAACAGACCCTAGTCCAGTCAGACACAACATACTGACCAAGACGTCACGTCAGGGTTAGGCACAACATACTGACCAAGACGTCACGTCAGAGTTAGGCACAATACACACAATCTCTCTTCCATGTAGCGTTCCCTGGAAACAGGCTATTTTCAAGACAGCCTGGCTGGCAAGATGTGGATCGATGTGATCCACTTTGTAGTGAGCACCACGCAGATGAAGTCAAGCATAGCACAACTGCCTGGAGGATCATGGTCCACCTTCATCAGCATGCTCGGGATGTGAGGAAAGCTACTACAACCCAACTCTTTTTAACGTCCTTTTCAAAGCACACAAAAGAGTAAACTTATTGTGTGTGGGCATTAAACAACATCTCTTAGCTCCTTTAGGTCTGCATTTTTCTGGCTTCCCAGTGTGCAACCACTGACAGTGCATCTGTGAATAGTAACATTTATCTCTGTGTTTAAATCTGTCATTTGAATTTCTGCTGCAGTTTTCAAGACCTCTGCTCTGAAGTTACTTGAAATTGTCAAATTTTTACTGATAACTTTGTGTACTGTCTTTTAGGCTTAGAAAGATCCCTCCACCTCCATTCTCTGCTAATCCATATATATATATATATACATTGAGTCTTCCCCTTCCAAGCCCATTTATTCTCTAGTACATTGGGTTATTTATCTGTATTCTGAATGTCTCACCTTGTTGTTGGACCCTGCTGTCTCTTTTGTCCACTGGTTGCAGGTTTGCAATTGTTTCCAGTTCTCCAATGAGTGTGGTCCTCATATTCCCAATTCATATTGCTTGGTTTTGAACTCTATTTTGTCACTTTGGGGATGTGACTTGATAATTGCAGCCAACCTGGCCAAGTCATCATAGACTTCATGCCTAAGGAGACTGTATATGCTTTGAAGCTTGTTGTGAGAATACAAATCTGTATTTGCCATTCTGTCTTTCCGTGATGGTGTCATAGATGGATGGTATTAAAAACCTTTTTTCTTGTTTAGTATACATTGTAAATGTAGAAGTGTGTTAACATATGTATCACAAACTATAGCCTTGGTCTTAAGGTAACTTTAGGTTTTCCCAAACTTGCATTGTGAGATGAGCAAATATGGTAGTAGCTTTGCGAATGTGATTGCCAATTTCAACGTCTAGAGAAAGCTTGTTGATGATGGACCTCAGGTACATGAACTGGTTCCAAACTGCCAAATCATAATGATCAATTATGCTGTCAGAGTAGTGATACAAACAAATGACCAGAGAGGAAGTTGTATAACAAGGAATCTATTACCTGTTTGACCCAGGGTCTGATGTCCAGATGGTGTCTCATCTTGCGTATGTCCATTTCAGACAGATCCCAGATTTTGGCAATATGTCTGTCAGAAAATCCTGTCTCCTTTGCCATTCTCAGGACCAGTTCATTGTCATCTCTGAAAATAATGAGACAGGTGTAAGCACATCTTTCCGAGACTAGCCTTAACTGACATTCAAGAAATATTTATTCCCCGATGCTGCCCAGATACCCAACCTGATCATAGTTTTGTTTTTACATACTCGCTCATCCTGTTAGTGAGATTGCTGATATCACTGCTACTTATTTTGCACCTATTTTTATTTCAAGTGTTAACAGTGACAATCATAGAAAGTCACATTGAATGAAATGCAATTGGCTAACGACACCAACTAAATTTAGTAAGTTGCTGAACAATCATTGCATACTTATAATTTTGTGTTAAATGTATCCAATCTCTGCTTACCTGGAAGTCTTCTTAAGCAAGGTTTCAACATCACATAAACCCTTCAGTTTATGCAAGAACCACTCATCTATCTTGGTCAGATTGTAGATATCTTCAACAGAGTAGCCAGCATGAAAAGCCTGCACATGTTAACAAATGTAGTGGAGTTGATAAATGACAATGTGGCTCTCATTGTATATTCAATGTACTATTTTTTATTAATAAATACTTTTAACAAACTGAAACAACATACAGAACAGTAAATGACATTTTAAGAAGCAGATCATGGTATTTAGAATAGGGATATCAGAATGCTGGTATTTGTGATAAGAATATCAGAGATGATTTGATAAGTTGTCCTTTGTGATAAGATCGGTAGCAAATGTTTGCTTGTGCTTGAGGTATGGGTATGCTTCTGGTAATAGATTACAGAATTACTGAAAGAACACACAGGATGCAGTCAGAATAAATGATTTTATCAAAAGTGCAGTTTTCAGAACAATAAATACATTAAGTAAAACAGATACTGAAATGGCCTGATGTACAGGTATAATTTTCTACAAGAGTTCAGAGATAAGTTACAACCTTCCAACTGAAATTCTAAGAAATTGTTATATTTGACTGCACCTGTTTACATTCTGCCATAAAATATTTAACATGCCTCCAAGACTCATAAAGAATAATCAACATACATCCAAGACTCATAAAGAATAATCAACATACATCCAAGACTCATAAAGAATAATCAACATACATCCAAGACTCAAAGAATAATCAAAGTAAAGAAATATTGACCTTGGGAGTTAAATCCCCAAGGACAATGGAAAGCAAATAGATTACAAAATATTTGATAAGGGTCAAAATAAGAGATTCATTGAGCAAATATCTCCTAAAAATTGTGGGTAATGAAACGCAGCAGAGAAATCAGATGATCTCATACTCTATCAGAAGTAATGATCTGAAGCCATAGCATCCCAGGATTACATTCTGAGAAAGTATAAACACTGGGAACTGAAATACATAAATGGTTAAAAAATGAGTTTTATGTAAGAGCATAAACACATAAAAGCTGTCGTTACCAGCGGGAAGGTTTTTTTATTAAGGACAGGACAATATGAAAATAGCACAGAAGTCAGTTAACTAAGCCAAGTGAAAATGTAAAATAGCAAAAACTTGAAATGTAATTCAACAAAAGCAATTATTTAAACAAAACAATTAATGAAACAAAATCATATGATAGACACAGGAAAACTCAAATACAAATGAACTTCCATTGGAACAGATAATATTGGTAGTATGCCTACCTTGGCAATGGTGTGGATTCGTATGTTGTTGGGCACTCTAAGATTGTCATCAATGTTGAAATTCTCAGGGTAATCTTTCCCTGCAGGTAGAGTTGCAGAGAAACCAACCACTGAGGGATGAGTCATTCTCAGAGCTTTCTGAAGGCTCTCTTCAAATGTTCGACCAATGGCCATCACCTGAAATTAAAAACATAATGTTAACACATTTCATTATCAAACATATCAAATTGTTTGGTTAAAACTTTTAGCAAGGAATCCAACTTCAACAATAGTCTTATTTACCTAGACTTATCAAGAGGAAGACATTTTTGTTCATTATTAATTTCTTCTCTTTCTCTTAGTCTCTCCTCTAATAGAGGTACTTTTTTGGTATATACTTGCAAGAAAGTGTGCAGACACACAGGTTGTATCTTTGCATGATAGAGTGACTACCTCCTCTGGACTTCATCCAGCCCACTATTGGGTAAGAATTTTTGTTCTTTGAAATCTTTATCCGGACAGTGGCTAACAGTCTGCTCTTTTTGATTTTCAACTGCTGAGGGTTCTTTTATGTGCACAGTGTGTACATGAGACATCCAACTTTATTGTCCGACTTTATTGTCCATCTCCAATCTCACCGATCTTGAGATCAAGGGATGCTTGAAACTTGCAGGATTCAAAAATACCCTGTTTCGCACTTTCGTTTCTGGAGAGGTGCCTTACCTCTCATATTACCAATATTAATTCATCTCTTGCACATGGCAATTACTAACTACTGTGATTGTGCACAGCATATTCTCGGAATGGGCTACCAGCAAAATAGTTTAAATTTTTCTTATTTACTTTTTAAAATCACCATTCATGTAAAGCATAGTCTTTATTGAAGTAATTAAAAATTTCTCTTTGATTTACTTATGTTCTGTGGCCTGAGTATTTTACAAGACATAAAATCTTTCTGCTTCTAAGTTATGATCCAAGTTCATGTTTGGCTCCTACCAGCACAGTGTGACTATGAAAGTGGTATTGAGTATGTGCTGTTTCAGGATTACAGAAAAGCTGCATTATATAGTAATTGACTGCATTAACTTATGTATGACTATTTCTGTTAGACACCCAATTTAGGCATTTAGTTCCTTTCTTGGTTACTTATTTTCCAATTTTTAACAGTCATTCTTCTGTCTTGCTGTATTTTTTTTTTTTGCGTTCGCCTTATTAATCTATTCCCCAAGGCGTGTGTGCGTTACACTGTGGTTTTTATTTTGCGCCTGTTGGCCCAGTGCATCCGACTTCAGCATGCATTTTATGTAAGGGTCTGCTTCCTCCTGCATTTTATAAGGGTTTGCTTCCCCGGGGTAACGGCCGGTGCTGTGATGGGGATCGAACCCAGCACCTTCTGGTTGTGAGCCGTGCCACTTAACCACTAGGCCACGCCGTCCCCTCGTCTTGCTGTATTCAAAGCTGTTTTATTTATTTCTTCTGTTTCCCTTGGAACATACGGCTGCTATTTGATTTCTTCACCAATTTTAAATCTTATATCTTCTTGAGCTCTGCCTACACTCTTTCGATTCCACAATTCTTTCTCAGGTGATCTTTAGGCACCAACTTTAACCTTCCTCCTCTGAAAGTCCTAATCTAGAATTGATTTATTTTATTTTAGACTTATTTTAAAGATGTGTCCTATCTATATATACTCATGGCATATGGTTTGTTGAAAGTTATCTATTCGCAGTATTTATTCATACAACTGTGTAGTTTTGCTTGTTATTTTATTTAATAGAAAAAGCATAAATTTGTCCACATCAAGCCTTTATTCATTAACATAACATATGATTTTTGTAACATTTTAACAAATGTACCTCTCCTACACTCTTCATAGAACTACCAATGTCTCTGCTCATGTACTGGAATCTGTCCAAGTCCCAACGGGGAATTTTGGTGACAATGTAGTCCAAACTGGGTTCAAAACAAGCACTGGTCATTTGGGTTGTAGAGTTAACTAGTCCTGGCAAATCCATACCCAGTGCCAATTTGGCTGCTACAAAGGCTAAAGGATATCTGAAAATAGTTTGAAGTGGATAAAAGAATATTAGTAATGTTTCTGCTGCAGTACATTTTGTTTTTTTGTATAAACATTCTTTATGTGAAATGAAGCAGTGGACATGGTAATGGTATTGTGTTTGATTATTATGTATTGCACACCTGACAGATACTAGTATGATGTACGAAGAGTCAAAACGGCTTATCAAAGCCAGATACATGACCAAATGGGAAACCGAACATACTGGTTACACCAAAAACGATGCCTATTACCAGTTGAACCGAAGAGAGCAGGTCGTTGTCTTCAGACTTCACACTGGCCACAATAGACTGAGGTACCACCTATTCAACAAATTGAAGATAGGTGGTACCGACGAATGCCCGTGCGGTACTGGTAAAATGACCGCTGAACATCTGCTGCAGAACTGCCCGACATACGAGGATCAGAAAGAGCAGATGTGGCCATCACCAGTGGAACTGCAAGACAAGCTCTATGGCAGTGGAGACAGCCTCAGGATGACCGCCGCTTTTTCGAAAAAATAATGGTTACTGTCTGACTGCGTACGAAGAAGAAGAAGAAGCACACCTGACAGAACCTCTGCAACTATGGAAAACAAAGATGTATGCAAGTCCTCCAACACAGTAACAGACCTATTGCAATACTACACATACACAACATTTATTCAAAAATGTAACTTGATCAGTATGGACAAACCAAAAATATACTATTGAACTGAACAAGCATTGAATTGTTTGATAGAGTGTCTCTCACACTATAGTTTTGTATACTTCGCATCCTCCCTATTCCCACCCACCATAGTTGGCTGATGACAGGAATCTTCAACCAGTAAGGAATTATGCTTCAGTTTATTCTGTTATTAAGTAATTACTTGTGAATATTAAAATTAAAAAAAACACTTTTATTCAAGTTTTAAAAACCATTAATATTTTCTATTGCTGTTAAATTTGTAAAACACCATACTGTATATAGAGTAACAGAATAAATTTGTAAAACACCATACTGTATATAGAGTAACAGAATAAATTTGTAAAACACCATACTGTATATAGAGTAACAGAATAAATTTGTAAAACACCATACTGTATATAGAGTAACAGAATAAATTGGTAAAACACCATACTGTATATAGAGTAACAGAATAAATTTGTAAAACACCATACTGTATATAGAGTAACAGAATAAATACAAGATTTTCAATATGGAGTGCATATTATTTAGAATGCAAATTTTCAGTAAGACATATCTTGGAAATGACATTCTGACATGGTGAAAAGGGTGTTTGGTGCAAAAAATTATTGAAGACCCCTGTCTATGACAAGCTTAACAGTGGGTAGTTGGCATGTTCTATCCTCCACAAGAAGTTGTTCAGGATCCAATGAGTGGAGTTTGTATCATTATCATTCTTTTGGCATCCTTGCAGGAAGCCTGTACCAAGATCATATATGTGCTCTGTTTAACTTCAGGTTGTCAGTCCCATGCACTACCCTTCTTAGCCACCAATTACAACCTGCATAGTTGAGTGCAATGTGTGTAATTCTGGGATTCACATGAGTCTTCTATTATCTATCAACGAATCAAAAACTCACAACAAAGCTTATACAACTGAAACTTGATTTCCTTTATTGTACTTTGTAAGCTTAAATAAACAAAAGTATGTGTGCCGCACTGTTTCATTAGACTTGTGAATTAGTACATCCAATTTCAACAAATGTGTCTGCCAGGTCTGCCCCCCCCCTACCCCCCCCCCCAGCCCATGACTGCTCCAGGTATGTACCTTTACTTTTCTGGCCCCTACCCTTTGGATGACCCTGTCAATAGCTAGTGCGAACACCAGTATAGGAAACACACACATGAGAGAGCAGCGGTTATTATACAAAGATATCTGCACTTCAAAGACCTAAAATCATGAAAAAGAATCAAGACAATTAGTTCTTACAAGAGCAGCAGTCATTTCTTGGGTCTAAATGTAAAAACAATATCAGGACAAAAAATACCACAAAACCACATGACCCAACAACAAAATACAACAGTTTGATGACAACATAAAAAAAGTATTTCTTCAGATATGGCTCGGAGATATGGCATGTCACTTAGAGTATCACATTCAGGCTCCAGCCTTCATGATTTCAGAACAGGTATTTTCTGTGCATCCTTCATGTTAGATGGCCAGAGGTAATAAACACAGATCTGTAGGAAATTACATAGCAACAACCAACAGAGAAAGAGATCAAGGGAAGAAAGTGGAGATGGATAGGAGACACTCTCAGAAAGAAACAAAAGTGAATAAACTACACATGAACTGGATTGGAATCCACAAGAAAAGAGATGAGTAGGAAAGTCAAGAAACATCTGGCAATGAACAGTCAAGAAGGAAGTCAGTTCAATTGGGGTCTCATGGGCGAAACTCAATAAGATGGCACAGAATAGGAACAGAACAAGAGTATCTGTTGTGGCCCCATGTTCCAAGGGGAACCAAAAGGATAAAGGATATCTCAAAATAAACAGGTTGTCAATACCCACAGTTGGACAGCTATGACCAGGCAAAGCAGGTAAAACAACATAAAAAATCAACAAAACAAAGCAAACAAGTGATCACCAGTGAGTTTCTTCTATTTTATTTTCTTCACTTACCCAGTGGCTTTGGAAGCCAGAGCTGAACTTCTGGACAACCTGGCATTGATCTCAATGATGCAGTACTCAAGAGAATCTGGATGAAGCGCATACTGTATGTTGCATTCTCCAACAATTCCAAAGTGACGTACAACCTACATTTGTTTGGCCAAAGACATATTTTCATAAATACAATTAGACATGCTACAGCTAATAGGTAAAAATGTTTACCTCTTAATAAACAAAAGCACAAATTGGTGGGGTTCCGATTTCAACTAGTTTCAAGTGTCCCCTCCCCTGGTCTCAAAGGAGGTGAGATCATCATCATCATCAAGTTGCCTTTTATGGCATGGTCCTAAAAGTACAATGGGCCTATTCTGTTCAAACCAGGTTCTACTGAAGTGAAAACCAAGCTATGTTAAATATATACATGATTTTAATGATATTGTCAAATGTTCCAATGTATGTCTTAGTAATATTGAGGGTAATAATAGCAATAATCAGGAAGTGAAATGTCTATGATTCACAAGAATTTAAAAATGTAGAGAAAACAAATAATTCCAGCAGTTTTTTCCGTTAGTAACACGTATTTGTTATCCAATAAGTAAGTTACTTTCTGTGTCCTGGGCACCACATCATACATCTTGTCTCAACTGTTAAGTCACATGGATTGCCTTGTCATTCCCTCTCAGTATGTCATCCATATTGCATGTTTCCAGAAGGTTTGGGCAAATCATTAGTGATGGTCTGGGTCTGTGTTGCTCACCAGTCGTATGTCTCATCCTTTCTGTATCTCCACCTCTTTAGTTCTTCCTCCATTGTGATACACCAGTTTGGAGCCTTATTTAGTGACTTCCATGTTGTGTAAAGCAATGGTGTCCAGGTGCAGGTTCCTCTTGCAGCTCCATTCACGGGATCTGCATCAGTCCATTCCATTTTTCGATGCAGTGTTTTCTGGAACTAGTCTGTGCTGACCATAAGAAATTTTGTCTAGATTGCATTCATGTGCACTACACCTTGTGCCCAAATATAGGGAACCTTTGGTAATTTGCCTATTTCTCTACTTTCCATTTCTGATCCAATAGCTGAAAACTAGTTTAACATTGAGAACCTCCCTATAGATATAACTGAATTTTTTTGGGTCATTATATTAGATAACAAATTTACATAAAGAATAGAATGGTTAAAGTGAGGCTATTGGCATTTCTCTAAAGCTTGTCTAGGAACATTTCTGATAATAGCCATACTTGACTTGCCTTTGTCTCATATGTAGGTCACATCTAATCCATTTACACCATACCTTGACTACAACATAAGTTAGTGGGACATGTGATGAGAATCATGCTTTCTCATTAGTTAGAACATTCTTCAAGTGAAGTTATGGTTATGCTGTTACGTTAGGCCTGGGACATCAATCATTAATCAATCAAAACCGTTCCACTCCAGAAGTAGCACAGGTCTTCAACAGACACACATAATCTTTCTGTCCTAGGCCATCCATTCCAGCTCTAATCCTGTCGTCCTGTATGTCTGCTACTAGCTCTCTCTTCCATGCGCCTCTGCGATTCCAGAACACACCTTCTCGTAATGTTAACAGGTTTCTATAATGTGTAGCTGATCCAACCTCATCTCGTCATACGCACGCCACATTTCACTGATATGTTTGGTTCTCTTCAGCAGTTTCACATTAGTGTCCTTGTCAAATCACCCCAATTACTTGATTTTTCCCAGGCACTTATTTACGAAAGCAATTTAGTTGTTGGACTTGTTGCTTGTCATGTTTTACTGAGATAAAGTCATTCCAATTTTCATAATCATTTTCCCTTTGGCTTTTCCCAGTCTGCCTACAATGTTTTGTCTGGCCCTAATTCAACCTGTTCAGTTTGGGAGACCTTACAGGAGCCATGGGGACATACAAGCTCCTCTACCACAACAAAGTAGAGATAAAGAGGAGACAAAACAGCGCTGATGTATGTTTTAAACTGAAGTTATGATTCTATTTCAGCCATAATGAACATTTTGTTACCTTCAATGCCGTTTCTCTCAGCATATGATATTCTCTGTTGGACAATGTTTGACTAGGAGCTACCACAATAGAGTCACCTGAAAGAGAAAAGAAACAATGAATGATCAAGATAATGAGAATGCTTTGCTGGACTAAATTTATTAATTGTTTTTTTCTTCTTTATTTCCCCAAAGGTGGTGTGCGTTACACTGGTTTTTATTTTGCGCCTGTTGGCCCAGTGCATCCGACTTGAGCATGCATTTTATGTAAATGTCTGCTTCCTCCTGCATTTTCTAAGGGTTTGCTTCCCCGGGGTAACGGCCGGTGCTGTGATGGGGATCGAACCCAGCACTTCCTGGCTGTGAGCCGTGTCACTTAACCACTAGCCCACACTGTTCCCCGCTGGACTACATTGCAATGGCAGTTACTGAGAAATACTTGCGGAGTGGAAAATGATTGGGAAATGATAAAAGTGATATTCTAAATGGATGCTGGATTTGGGCAGATAGCATGGACATGGTGTGGCTTACTAGCGAATCTTAGAACGATGTTGAAATAAACAACGAAAATGAAAATAGGCACAGAAAGATCTTGAGGTTAACATGGAACTTTTTACCCTAATCTGTGAAGGCATGTAGTCTATGTTCAAAGATTCATTATGTTAGACAGTAAGTACCTATCAGGTAGGAAAGGATGGATAGGGGAGTACGACTACTTTCCTAGAAGAGATAACTCTGAGTAAGACTGCTTTCCTGGAAGAGATAACTGTGAGTAAGACTGCTTTTCTGGAAGAGATAACTCTGGCACCAAACTACTGCTGCCTTACAGGCAGACTGGGGATAGCAAAAGTTCAGGAAAGCAGCCCCAATCAAATGAATGCTGAAGATGGATGCACAAACCCCGCACAGAGGACATAGTGAAACACAACCAACTTCATAAAAACAAACACAGACAACTCGTATGGAGCCAATGATGTGCATGTCTGACCTGATAGTGATTGGGGTAGAAGGAGATAGTGAAGAAGGAGAAGGGCAAGAAGGAGAAGGAGAAGGGGGAGAATGAGAAGGAGAAGGGGGAGAAGGAGAAGGATAAGGGGGAGAATGAGAAGGAGAAGGAGGAGAAGGGGGAGAATGAGAAGGAGAAGGGGGAGAAGGAGAAGGATAAGGGGGAGAATGAGAAGGAGAAGGGGGAGAAGGAGAAGGGGGAGAAGGAGAAGGATAAGGGGGAGAAGGAGAAGGGGAAGAAGAGAGAAAGAAGAAGAGAGATCGGCAGGGAGGGGGGGAAGAGTGTTAGGGGTGGAGGTGGGGGTAGAAGATGAAGAGATATAGACAAAGCAGGAGTATGGAGAGATAGTTGAGGGATAAACAAAGCGAGGTGGGGGGTGAAAAGAGAGATGATGATGGGGGGGGGGAGCGGAGGGTGAGAAGACGAGAGAAAAGCAAGGGGGTGGGGGAGGGAAGAAAGAAGAAGATATATGCAAAAAAGAGGGTGGAGATGAAGAGAGATAGACACGGGGTTGGAAAAAGAAGAGAGGAAGGGAAAAGAGATAGACAGTGGGAAAGAAGAGATATGGGGGGGGGGGGCAACAGAAAAGAAGAGAGATAGACCAGATAGGGGAAGGGGGAAAGAAGAAGAGTGATTGACAGAAGAGGGGCGGAAGAAGAAGAGAGATAGACCAAGGGAAAGAGAAAAAAATATATATCCAATATAACTGGGTATTTACTCATCGTCCTCAAGAATCCTGCGGTTGGCGTTGGCATCATTCCTCAGCTTAACACAAGTTATTTATTTTCTGTCCGCCAATTGATATTTCTGGCATTGAATCTATGGATTGCAAGATAAATTTGCTGCACTGAGAGAACAGGTCAGTGGACAGCACACTCCCTTTTTTTTAAAACTGCATGAAATTTCCTAATTTGTTACCTATTTGAATAGCTGAGGGATCAAGATGCTGAGCAGCACAAGAGCTGCAGTGGTCAGCGACCCATAGCTGATTGCTGGCGTCAGGGCCAGCGAACCATAGCTGCCAAGACCCTTTTACATCTCCACGCGGTGATCCTAGATAACAGGCTGCATCAGGGCAGACTGGCTTAGGAGAAGGGATCGAAGAGGGAATGCTAACCCGGTACTCAAAAAATGCTTGCTGAAGTCGGATGTGTTGGACCGAAAGGTGCAAATATCACAGCCAAGCTGTAAACTACAACACAACGCATTCCGTTCTCTGGACTACATTCTGCTACTTAAGCCCTTTCAGTGTTTGGTAGTGGGAGATTGAGAATGAACGAAGAAGAAGAAGAAGAAGAATAGCTGAAATCTGTGCCCAGCATAAGTTTTGAATAATTCTCAGGTCCTTGTCATCAACATGCAGCTTTTCCAACATGTGGGATCATTACCCTGTGCTTCACTCTGTCAAATGCTTTGGTCAGATTATGATGCACAGACATAAATCTGTTTTAATCTCTATAGCTGTCTTGATTATTTTCTTAATAATTTTATATGGTGTTTGTGCCCTAGCCTTCCATATTTTTATTCATTCATCAACTAATTGTAAAATACTGAAATTACAGATGCACAATATCGACCAGATAGCAAAAGATGTTAGAATATTTTTTCAAAATATATAGAAGGAAGAATGAAACCTGTTCTGCATAAAATCACAGAAAACTTGTACATTTTCACACCTTGTATATAAATATGTACATAGCATATTTCTTAGATTCTAAGATGTATATTTTTCACATTTAAACATCTCTAAAATTGAAAATTGGAATGTATCTTCCAATCGATGGCGTCTTACAATCGCTATCAAACAAAGGTTATCTAGTGTAAAACTATGCAGTAGTGTCTCATCTAAAGCAGAAGTGGATATATTGATGTCGGATTTAGAGAAAATTCGAGAATGGTCTGTAAGCTGGCAAATGGAGTTTAATGTAGATAAATGTAGTCATCCACATGGGTAGATCCAATATGGAACATAATTACAGAATGGGAGAAAACAATATTAGAAAGATAGATAAGGAAAGAGACCTAGGGGTTATAATAGATCATACAGGAAAGGTGAGTGAGCAAGTAAAGGTAGCAGTGAAAAAGGCAAATGTAATGTTAGGTATGATAAAAAGAAATATTAAACATAGGAGCAAGGAAGTGATCGTCAAACTGTATAAAGCTTTAGTTAGATCTAGATTGGAGTACTGTGTACAGGTGTGGAGTCCTTATCATAGAGGGGATATAAATATGCTGGAAAGAATACAAAAAAGAGCGATAAAGATGATAGTGGGATTCCAGAATTAAAATTATGAATGAACGACTCAGAAAAACCGGCCTACAGCGTCTCGAAGAGAGAAGAATTCGTGGTGACTTAATACAGGTTTATAAGATGATCAGAGGAATGGATAAATTAGACTATAACAAGTTTTTTAAAATACAGCCACCCACAATAACACGAGGGCATAGCTACAAGCTGACTAAAGAGAGGTCCAGATTAGATATTAGGAAATATTTTTTAGTCAGAGAGTGGTGTCTGCTTGGAATGCATTGCCAGGGGAGGTAGTGGAGGCAGGGACAGTTAATGTATTTAAGAATAAACTGGATGCGCATAGCTTTTAGTGCAAGGTGATGTAAATGTAACTGGTTGTATACAGATTCCGCAGGGTCTTCTAAACCAGTATAAAGACGTTAAGTTAAGTTAAGTTAGTGTCAGGTGAACAGGACTTCAGTCAATATTGTCATTGGCTAACATGATTGCAAATTTGGCAGTGAAACTTTCCATATTTGCCTATTTTATTCCATCATTCGTTTTGTTCAGTTTTATCCCTTATTGCCATTCAAAATGATGTCAAAAAGACAACACTTCAAAGCCGCGCTGAAAGAAAATGTTATTGCACATGCAGAAGAACATGGAAATAGAGCAGCAGGATGAAAGTTTGACATTTGTGAAGCAAGACGTCAATGTGTTATTTGATAATGCAGATAATCAATGGCTCAACAAGTGATTCAGAAGAATCAAACTCTGAATGTGAAGTTGATATTGATTCAGAAGGTAACGATAAAGAACATACCTAACAAATAATGTTTCTAGTAAACGTATTGGTATTGTAAATTTTGTGAGTAGTAATTCCATGTCTAAAAAAACCCAAGCTTTTTATTTGTTGTGTTCTGAAATTGAGGCGCGCACCCTAAAAGGGATGGCATCTTAGAATAAAGTAAATAATGTTTTAATAAAGTAGTTATTTTAAACAAATAAAATAATAAATGCTACAATTCTTTCCAACAGATTATTTTAAAGCTACCTTGTTACAAATGCATTCTTTATATTTGCTAGAGGAGTGTCAGAGATTTATTGGTGTCAAGGAGGAGTATCAGGTCAGCAACTTTAAATATCTAGGAGTAGTAATAGACAGCAGGGGAGGAATCAAAGAGGAGGTAACTGCACCAAGGGCAGCAGCAGGTAGACTGTTCCATGCAATAAACAGAGGTTTCCTCAGTAGAAGAGAAATAAGCAGGAAAACAAAGATGGATGTATACTGCTCGACCTATGTGCCTGTCCTGACATATGGATGTGAGTCATGGGCAATGACTACAGCCCAAGAAAGGCAATTACAAACTTCAGAAATGAGGTATCTAAGAAAGGCGGTTCAGGTGACGAAAAGGGACAAGATCCGTAACCAGACAATATGTAGCAATCTTGAAGTTCAACCCCTGCAGACACGAGTGGAGCAGTCCCAACTACAGTGGTTTGGCCATGTCTGTAGAATGGAATAAGATCGGATACCAAAGCAGTCATGGGAGATCAAAAGTCAAGGGCGCAGACCCCGAGGTCGTCCCAAAGTACGTTGGGAAGACAACATACGACAGTCCATGAGTGATAGAGGGCTGGATTGGAAAGAGGCCAGGAAAAAGACGGCGGATAGAGCAGGGTGGCGTTCTCTTTGGCAAACCTCTACACCTCACGGTAGAAGAGGAGCGACTAAGTAAATAAGTAAGTAAGTAAGAAGAAGTATCAGAGATTTACCAGTGTCAAGGAGGAGTGTCAGAGATTTACCAGTGTCAAGGAGGAGTGTCAGAGATTTACCAGTATCAAGGAGGAGTGTCAGAGATTTACCAGTGTCAAGGAAAAGTGTCAGAGATTTATCAGTGTCAAGGAGGGGTGTCAGAGATTTACCAGTGTCAAGGAGGGGTGTCAGAGATTAATGGCTCAAGAGACGAAGCTCCGCATTTTCAATCTGTAGGGACCACCAAATAAAGACCTATCGCTCTCGAGTATGGAAGTCAAAGACTCCAACTGCATAGTAGTTGGAGACTTCAACAGCCACTCGGAGAGATGGGGATACTCTGACACAGACAGCAGAGGTGACGAACTGGAAGATTGGGAGATAGATACAAATCTCTCCCTAATCAATAGGCCGGAGGATAGCCCTAGTTTCTATTCTAGAACATGGCGTACCACCTCGACTCCAGATTTGGCCTTCTCCACACAGGACATACACCATAAAATAGACCGCCAGGTGCTAAACCAACTGGCAGGTAGCGACCACAGGCCGATCAGGCTAGACATTGATATGGAAGTGGGCCCACAGGAAACAAAACCGCTCCCACGTTGGAATTACAAACGAGCCGACTGGGACAGATTTGCAATCCTGACAGATGGGCTGTGTGAAACCATCAACACACGAAACAACAAAATGAAGCCCATGGTGGAAAGCCTTAGCAAGGCAATAATGCAAGCCGCCACTGAAACCATCCCAAGAGGAGCTAGGAAAAACTATAAGCCCTATTGGAATGATGAGTTGCAGAAAGTGGAAGATGCAGTAACAAATGCTAGGAACATGGCAGAGCGAAAACAATCTATGGAGGCAAACATCGCCCTCAAAGCCGCCACGGCGAAATACAAATACACTCTTAACCAAACAGCAAGAGAGAGCTGGAAAAACAAAACGGAAAGCCTCAACCTGGACAAAGAAGGGAACAAGCTATGGAAGCTAGTCAGAGCCATGAATAACGAAACCCCTTCAAACAAACAAATTACCATCAAGCAGGGCGAAAACTTGCTCACTGGTAAAAAAGCCGCAAACGCTTTTGTCGATCACTATGCCAGAGCAAACCACATCGGGGTCCCTGCAGATAGGCATAAAGACATTAGTGAAGAGCAAAAGGGGCACGACAACATCAATACGGCATCTGAAGAGCATATGATGGCCAAATTAATAATGAGCGAAATGGAAGAGGCCATGAGAACATTAAAGAAAAGGAAATCTCCCGGAAAAGACGGGATAACAAACGAAATGCTGATGGGGCTGGGCCAAACAGCAAAGAGGAAACTGCTATCAGTCCTGAACCAAAGCTGGAAAAGGGGTATTGTACCCCAGGCATGGAAAGACGCAGTACTTGTACCAGTACCAAAAAAAGGAAAAGACAAAACAGATCCAAATGGATACAGGCCTATCAGCCTACTGAGCTGTGTCGGCAAACTGATGGAACGTATGATAAACACCAGACTGATGTGGCATCTGGAAGAAAAAATAATACTAATTCCACAGCAAGAAGGCTTTAGACAGCACAGATCCACTGAGGACCAGGTCATCCTCATAGCCCAGGAAATAGAAGATGCCTACCAGGCACAAAAACACACAGTAGCGGTCTGGGTGGACCTGGAAAAGGCGTTTGACAAAGTCTGGAAAGACGGACTTAGAGTCAAGCTAAGAAGAAGTGATGTTTGTGGGAAAATGTACAAGTGGATCAACCACTACCTCAAAAACAGAACGGCCAGAGTCCAAGTTCAAGGGCAGATGAGCAAAAAGGTGACACTCGAGCAGGGAGTACCCCAAGGGGGAGTACTGTCACCCACACTCTTCCTGGTGTATATAAACGACATTACAGAGAATATACCAAGAAGAGTCCATAGCTCAATGTTTGCAGACGATCTGGTTATGTGGACCTCTGAAAAGAATCTCACCATAGCAAGAAATCGGATGCAGCAGGCCCTAACATCGCTGGAAGAGTGGGCGAACTCATGGCTGGTCAAAATAAACGAGGAGAAAACCACCTGTACAATATTCTCGCTTTCAATCAAACCCCAAAACTACCACAAACAGATACTAGCATGACGTGCGAAGAGTCAAAACGGCTTATTAAAGCCAGATACATGACCAAATGGGAAACCGAACATACTGGTTACACCAAAAACGATGCCTATTACCAGTTGAACAGACGAGAGCAGGTCGTTGTCTTCAGACTTCGCACTGGCCACAAAAGACTGAGGCACCACCTATTCAACAAATTAAAGATAGGTGGTACCGACGAATGCCCGTGTGGTACCGGGAAAATGACCGCTGAACATCTGCTGCAGAACTGCCCGACATACGAGGATCAGAGAGAGCAGATGTGGCCATCACCAGTGGAACCACAAGATAAGCTCTATGGCAGTGTCGACAGCCTCAGGATGACCGCCGCTTTTTTCGAAAAAATAATGGTTACTGTCTGATTGCGTACGAAGAAGAAGAAGAAGAAGGATACCAAAGCAGTCATGGGAGATCAAAAGTCAAGGGCGCAGACCCCGAGGTCGTCCCAAAGTACGTTGGGAAGACAACATACGACAGTCCCTGAGTGATAGAGGGCTGGATTGGAAAGAGGCCAGGAAAAAGACGGCGGATAGAGCAGGGTGGCGTTCACTTTGGCAAACCTCTACACCTCACGGTAGAAGAGGAGCGACTAAGTAAATAAGTAAGTAAGTAAGAAGAAGTATCAGAGATTTACCAGTGTCAAGGAGGGGTGTCAGAGATTTACCAGTGTCAAGGAGGGGTGTCAGAGATTTACCAGTGTCAAGGAGGAGTGTCAGAGATTTACCAGTATCAAGGAGGAGTGTCAGAGATTTACCAGTGTCAAGGAGGGGTGTCAGAGATTTACCAGTGTCAAGGAGGAGTGTCAGAGATTTACCAGTATCAAGGAGGAGTGTCAGAGATTTACCAGTGTCAAGGAGGAGTGTCAGAGATTTACCAGTGTCAAGGAGGGGTGTCAGAGATTTACCAGTGTCAAGGAGGGGTGTCAGAGATTTACCAGTGTCAAGGAGGGGTGTCAGAGATTTACCAGTGTCAAGGACATACCTGTGTGAATGCCCAAGGGGTCAAGGTTCTCCATGTTGCATACAGTGATGCAGTTATCATATGCATCTCTCACAACCTCATACTCCACTTCCTTCCATCCCAGCAGTGATTCCTCCACCAACAGTTGGGTAGTCATAGCAAATGCCTGTTGAGATAAAGCACATCTACATTCCATCTCCCCACAAGATAAACAAGAAATAAAAATATGATCTGAACATATCAAATGGGACAAAACAAACTGTGAAAAAGTTAAAATATACACAGGTAAATTCTCTAAACATTGTTACACAACATTAGCTACATATACACTGAGGACAGAATAAACAGCATACAGGCAATAACAGCAAACACCTCAAAAGGAAAAATGTTCTTAAACAGATGTAGAATAGCACCACAGTGGTCTGGCATGATGAAATGAAGAGAAGAGTCAAATACTAGCAAAACAAGATATGAGAGGGATGGTGTTTGCAATGAAGAACTCGTTAGCTTACAACGTGTGATGACCAGACACCTTGGGTGGAAAAGTAAGGATGACAGAAACATGTAATGCTAGAAATTTGGTAGTTTATGCTTAACACTGACAAGAATATGAAGAATAAAAAAAAACTACTGGGGCAATATAATACAATTGTTTATATTCCTGATATGACTTCCATGAGTGCTGACTGCCCGAGACTGATTCAGCTTAAAACAAATATAAGTCCAGGTTTATAGTCATAACTCTGGACTTGTGAAGAGCTTTAATGTACCTAATGAAGTTTAATCATATGCCAGGTGAGATGAAGTGTGGTAAATGAAGTATCTTACACCCATGAAGCTTAGTGACATATACCTGATTATGTGATAAATGGACATTTAAGATTAAATAAATACTTAAATATATTAAACCCTGCATATAAATCCAGCTGCCACAAATGCACACATCCACAAAAAGCAGTAAAATACATGCTTTTTGCAATTCCAGGACTCGCTACAAGAAGACAAACTATTGCTATATTGCCCAACAATAACTAACATCAAACATGACACATCAGCTACAAAACACATTCCTCAATGAGCCCAGACTATGAAAGTGAAACAGTTCAGGAGTCCTAATTAAACAAAAGTTGATTACACATGTATCTAAAACACAATCTGACCTTGTCTGAAATTTGTCTGAGCTCCTTCTCATTTTTGGCCACACCAGATCCTAACCCTCCCAGAGCAAAAGCAGCTCGCAACATGACTGGGTAGCCAATCTTCTCCGCAGCTGCTACGGCATCTAGCGTATTATGAACAGCAATGCTTGGAGCCAGTTTTTCATTAATTTCCTGTTCACAGAAAATGATACAGAATTATTGAGCACATTTCTAACACAAAGATAACCAATTATAATATAAATACCCATCAAAATCAATCAAAACCTTCTTTCTCCCTGTGGAGCACAGGTCCCAACAAATCCATGACAAAAGCTTTTTTTCTGAGTCGTAGTTCCATCTCTGTCACTACATATCTGTTTCATTTTTTGTTTGTCTGGAGCTCCCTGTTCTATGTTGGTCTCTCTCTGTTCTCTTTCTCTGGAAATTCCAGCTATCAGGTGGTGTCTTTAGTGCATGTCCTGACCAACGCTACCGTCGTCTCAACTTCATGCCCCACTTTTATCTGATTCTTTTGAACAGTTTCAAAACAGTGGTCTTGTCATAACACTTCAATCTTTCTATTTTATACAAGCACTCATTTATGAAAGTCTCTAGCTTTTGTTGGTTATTGTTTTCTCCATGTTTCAGAACCCTACAATAGATGGAGTTTACACTGAAGAGAGCAATGTTTACACTGGAGTTGAGAGCAATGTTTACACGAGTTGAGAGCAATGTTTACACTGGAGTTGAGAGCAATGTTTACACTGGAGTTGAGAGCAATGTTTACACTGGAGTTGAGAGCAATGTTTACACTGGAGTTGAGAGCAATGTTTACACTGGAGTTGAGAGCAATGTTTACACTGAAGAGAGCAATGTTTACACTGGAGTTGAGAGCAATGTTTACACTGGAGTTGAGAGCAATGTTTACACTGGAGTTGAGAGCAATGTTTACACTGAGTTGAGAGCAATGTTTACACTGGAGTTGAGAGCAATGTTTACACGAGTTGAGAGCAATGTTTACACGAGTTGAGAGCAATGTTTACACTGGAGTTGAGAGCAATGTTTACACGAGTTGAGAGCAATGTTTACACTGGAGTTGAGAGCAATGTTTACACTGGAGTTGAGAGCAATGTTTACACTGGAGTTGAGAGCAATGTTTACACTGGAGTTGAGAGCAATGTTTACAAGAGTTGAGAGCAATGTTTACACTGGAGTTGAGAGCAATGTTTACACTGGAGTTGAGAGCAATGTTTACACTGGAGTTGAGAGCAATGTTTACACTGGAGTTGAGAGCAATGTTTACACTGGAGTTGAGAGCAATGTTTACACTGGAGTTGAGAGCAATGTTTACACTGGAGTTGAGAGCAATGTTTACACTGGAGTTGAGAGCAATGTTTACACTGGAGTTGAGAGCAATGTTTACACGAGTTGAGAGCAATGTTTACACTGGAGTTGAGAGCAATGTTTACACTGGAGTTGAGAGCAATGTTTACACTGGAGTTGAGAGCAATGTTTACACTGGAGTTGAGAGCAATGTTTACACTGGAGTTGAGAGCAATGTTTACACTGGAGTTGAGAGCAATGTTTACACTGGAGTTGAGAGCAATGTTTACACTGGAGTTGAGAGCAATGTTTACACTGGAGTTGAGAGCAATGTTTACACTGGAGTTGAGAGCAATGTTTACACTGGAGTTGAGAGCAATGTTTACACTGGAGTTGAGAGCAATGTTTACACTGGAGTTGAGAGCAATGTTTACACTGGAGTTGAGAGCAATGTTTACACTGGAGTTGAGAGCAATGTTTACACTGGAGTTGAGAGCAACGTTTACACTGGAGTTGAGAGCAATGTTTACACTGGAGTTGAGAGCAATGTTTACACTGGAGTTGAGAGCAATGTTTACACTGGAGTTGAGAGCAACGTTTACACTGGAGTTGAGAGCAATGTTTACACTGGAGTTGAGAGCAATGTTTACACTGGAGTTGAGAGCAATGTTTACACTGGAGTTGAGAGCAATGTTTACACTGGAGTTGAGAGCAATGTTTACACTGGAGTTAAGAGCAATGTTTACACTGGAGTTGAGAGCAATGTTTACACTGGAGTTGAGAGCAATGTTTACACTGGAGTTGAGAGCAATGTTTACACTGGAGTTGAGAGCAATGTTTACACTGGAGTTGAGAGCAACGTTTACACTGGAGTTGAGAGCAACGTTTACACTGGAGTTGAGAGCAATGTTTACACTGGAGTTGAGAGCAATGTTTACACTGGAGTTGAGAGCAATGTTTACACTGGAGTTGAGAGCAATGTTTACACTGGAGTTGAGAGCAATGTTTACACTGGAGTTGAGAGCAATGTTTACACTGGAGTTGAGAGCAATGTTTACACTGAAGTTGAGAGCAATTTTGTGTTAAATGATTTATAAATAAAAGAATAATGATAATCATAAGTTTGCTTAGGGGACGGCGTGGCCTAGTGGTTAAGTGGTACGGCTCACAACCAGAAGGTGCTGGGTTCGATCCCCATCACAGCACCGGCCGTTACCCCGGGGAAGCAAAACCCTTAGAAAATGCAGGAGGAAGCAGATCCTTACATAAATTGCATGCTGAAGTCGGATGCACTGGGCCGACAGGCGCAAAAATAAAAACCACAGTGTAACGCACACACGCCTTGGGGAATAGATAAATAAGGCGAACGCAAGAGAAAAAAAAAAAAAAATAAGTTTGCTTGGGCGTCTGACGCTCGTTGAGTCTGTGACCCACTGCTGTGACACGGCTCCAGGCCTCGCCCTGAGTAGAAGTTGCCATCTGCTGTAGCCATACTGTGTGTGGATGGCTTCTTCTGTGCTACCAACTGGTCGGGGAAATGCTTTTGACGCTGGCGAATGACCTGTGAAGTAACTTTTGTGCCAGGGTTTCCTGGTCCAGCCATACGGTATGACCAAACAAAAATAACTTGGCAGTGGTCCAGTGTTTCCAAGATTTGGTTGAAACCTGTTTTAGCAGAGACCTTCACGTTGCAGATCTAGTCATGCCATCATATGCCCAGGATATGGTTGTGAATGTGGAAGACCTCTAGTCTCGACATGTCATGTTTCAGTAATGTCCAGTTTTTGGAGCCACAAAGCACTACTGAGACCACGCAAGACTGGTAGATGTTGATTTTTGTTTCAAGGGAGATCTTGCCGTTACTTGATACATGTCAGAGGTTGTGCATAGCAGATGCAGCTAGTCTGATCTGTCATGACATATCAGGACCGTCCATCCGATGATATCATGTTGCCGAGATAGACAAATTCGTTCCTGCTCTCAGTAGTGTGTCATCGAGTTTCAATTCCCTGTGTTGGAAATGAGGTTATAAACTTTGATTTTGGCCCAGGATATAGACAGGCCTTGAAAGTGTGTTTCACTGTCTAGAATTTCTAGAGTGCACTACAGCGCAAGAGTTGTCTGTGCCAAACACAATAATGTCATCTGTGCAAGCAAGATCGGTTAGATTGACTGATTGATAGCAATACCCTCTTGGTGTACGCTGAGGCAGTCAAGAAACCAGTCAATGGCCCAGCAGAATAGGTCGAGGGCAAGAACACTGACACCCGAAGTTGTTGGGAATCTGTCTAAGAGAGAGTCACCCAGTCAAATGGCAGAGCAAGGATAGCATTGGTTGTAGAATGACCTGGGGTGAAGTCAAGACGGTTATTGGCAAGTTTTGTGCTCAGGAAGAGGCGTGAGCCGAACCAGCAGCATGTGAACAAACACGAGGCTTGAGCCTAGCCAGTAGAATGTGAACAAACACAAGGCTTGAGCCTAGCCAGTAGAATGTGAACAAACACAAGGCTTGAGCCTAGCCAGTAGCACGTGAACAAATACGAGGCTTGAGCCTAGCCAGTAGCACGTGAACAAACACAAAGCTTGAGCCTAGCCAGTAGCACGTGAACAAACATGAGCTTGAGCCTAGCCAGTAGCACGTGAACAAACACGAGGCTTGAGCCGAGCCAGTAGCACGTGAACAAACACGAGGCTTGAGCCTAGCCAGTAGCACGTGAACAAACACGAGGCTTGAGCCTAGCCAGTAGCACGTAAACAAACATGAGGCTTGAGCCGAGCCAGTAGAATGTGAACAAACACGAAGCTTGAGCCTAGCCAGTAGAATGTGAACAAACACGAGGCTTGAGCCGAGCCAGTAGAATGTGAACAAACACGAGGCTTGAGCCTAGCCAGTAGCACGTGAACAAACACGAGGCTTGAGCCTAGCCAGTAGCACGTGAACAAACACGAGGCTTGAGCCTAGCCAGTAGAATGTGAACAAACACGAGGCTTGAGCCTAGCCAGTAGAATATGAACAAACACGAGGCTTGAGCCGAGCCAGTAGAATGTGAACAAACACCTTTCCAGAAACCGAGAGTAGTGTTATAAGTCTGTAATTATTGCAGTTTTTCTGACTCCCCTTGTCTTTGAACGTGGAGACGACGATTCCATCACGCCAGTCAGGCAGGACATGTCCCAGCCTACATACCTGCACGAATAAGTGATGGAGGGCAAATCTGATTGCGTTGATGGCTTGTTTCAACAGCTCAACAGGATGTGATCTGGGACTGCCGCTCATCCATCTCCGAGTTCCTAGATAGCAGCAAGAACTTCAACTATGGTTGGGGGCTAGAGGGAAGGGGGTGGTAGTGTGGTCAATGTTGGTTTCCGTGGTTCGGGGAAGGATCCAGAGATTTGGCAGTCAGATCAGAGCATGTTGCTGCTGGTGGGTGAGTAAGAGCATACATGTAGTGCTCCTTACACCTTTTCGTTACCTTCTTGTATGACAAGCACAGGGAGATGTCGGAATTATTGATAAACTGCATACTTTTTTTTCTCATTTTGCTTGCCTCCAAGTTGGAAGACCCTGATAGGCGGGTCTGAGATCATGAGACTAGCTTCGACCTCGTCAGCATATATAAATATGACTTGTACTAAAATTACTATCAGAACAAAAATATGTAATCTTATAAATAAATTAGTATAACAAAAATATTATTGGGGGTCTCTGTGGCGAAGTGGTCAAGCCGTTTGCCTCGTGTTCAGACGGCCGGGGTTCGATTTCGAGCTACGACGGTCGGTCCTGATGTAAATTTTTTCAATAGATCCCTGGGTTCATCGCTGGAGCTATGGAGTTCGTGCTTTGTGCGATGCTCTCTACAGATGGGGTACCCATCAGCTGAGAGAGACCGAGCTAAAATGGGGAAAAAACCAGAGGCAATGAAGTCGAGCCCCTGCTTAAAAAGTTTTTAAAAAAAATTTGTTAAAAAAGTATTACAATTTTCTTCCAATTCAAAAATTGCTTTGGTTTTAGTCATATACATAAGATATATTGGCAGATTTTTGCTTTAGCTCCATACTCTTCCATACTCTAATAAGTCTGAAACATTACCCTTAGTTGATCTGAACCATTACTTTCAGTTGGTCTGAAACTTACTTTCAGCCTGTCTGCAAATATCTGTCTATCCTCAGTAGCCTCAACACTTGAGATCTGAGTTCCTAAGACTTTGATGCCATAATCTTTCAGAACTCCCTGCTTTTCCAACTCCAGACCTTACAACAAAGCAACCAGTAGTTCCATTAAGTGAACATGTTAAATGATAAGTCATTACCTTACATATCACCAATGACATTTTCATCACATTCATTAGCATCAATTTATCAATAAGCTAATGGCTAGTTTCAATGGCTGCCAACTCAAACCATATTGTATCTTCATATTTCACCATTTTGGGGAACAGCGTGGGTTAGTGGTTAAGTGACATGGCTCACAAACTCAAGGTGATAGGTTCGCTCCCCAATCACAGCACTGGCTGTTACCCAGAGGAAGCACACCCCTAGAAAATGCAGAAGGCAGCAGACTCTTAAATAAAATGCATGCCAAAGTCGGATGCACTGGGCCGACAGGCACAAAATAACAACATGGTGCAATGCACACAGTCTTAAAGAATAGAGAAATAAAGCGAACACAATAAAAAATGTATTGTATCCCCGTATTTCACAGGCTGCCAACTCAAACAGTATTGTATCTCAGTCTTACATCATGTTTTGATTTTTATTGTGATTTGTTAGTTATTTTTGTTTGTTCGTTGCCACTAATGAAGGCCCTGTGACTATAACATGGGTTTTATTATGTTATTGTCCTAATGTGATCACCGAGAAGTTTACAGGAGCATCACGAGTGACCTGCTAGTAACAGGTATTTTCCAGTCATCTCTGTATTAATTCCCAGATGAGATTGTTATTGTGAATCCATTAGTATTCTGGCTCTCACCCTTCAGTCAAATATGTAATGGTATATGTATCTGTTTGTTAGCTGTTGTTTAGTTCCATGCAAGGTCCATTTATCTGGCCTGGGAGGAAGAAGTATTTTCATGACCTCACAGAATGTTGGGTATGCCAAAGAGAAGGTAATCAATTGTGTCCTGTGTGTATGACACTCCAAAGTATGTTGTGGTTAGATTCTGTTCCAAGTGATTGCTGTTGGGTTTAAGCCAAAAAATGGTCCCAGCTATTTTTTTTTTTGTTTTTTTTTTGCGTTCGCCTTATTTATCTATTCCCCAAGGCGTATGTGCGTTACACTGTGGTTTTATTTTGCGCCTGTCGGCCCAGTGCATCCGACTTCAGCATGCATTTTATGTAAGGGTCTGCTTCCTCCTGCATTTTCTAAGGGTTTGCTTCCCCGGGGTAACGGCCGGTGCTGTGATGGGGATCGAACCCAGCACCTTCTGGTTGTGAGCCGTGCCACTTAACCACTAGGCCACGCCGTCCCCGTCCCAGATATTTAAAACTATACCTTCTTTTTACAGTTACATCGTTTCATCTTTAAGAGTTGCAGTGTTATCCTTATTGGTTACAGTGTATGCGGACCTTTTAATGACTTTCTGCAAGTAGGAGCGATTCATTGTGAATAGATGTACTTGTTTTGAATACAGCAAGAAGATATATAGTTCATAGAGTATTTATTTCATACAAAGGTCTAGATTCTTCTCTCAATATTAATGTTGTTGAAGTTTGAGATTTGCGTTCATCTTCAGAGAAAACTGAAGTGCCCACTATATTTAAAACTCATCCCAGAGATTTGGAATTCAGAATCATAGCATTAGAGTTTTCAATACCAGTAAAACCTAATTTGTTTTACTAACAAAAATATCAGTAAATTTACATATCACAATGAAAATCAATCCAGTTTTTACTAACAGACAGAACATCAAATCCACTTTGCACAGTTAGAATCAATCTATTCTTCACTAATAGACATAACATCAAATCAATATACTACAGTTTAGAGAAATCTGTTACACTAAAAGAAAGCTAAGCAACAATCTTATTTTACTAACAGAAAAATCCACCCAAGAGGTTAACGGAGAAGAATGAATAGGGTCACTGCTACCTTCCAAGCATGTCCCATTTTTTTAAAATTTGTAAATGGGACCAACAATCTAAATAGGTAAAACTAATTACAAAGGAAGCCATAGACGCAAGAGTTAATAAAAGTGCCTCATTACAGACTTCATGTAAAGTGACAAGCTGCAATGATCCCCCTATGCTTTGTATGGAGCAAACAGAAGACATGAGAAAAGAAAAAAGATAAGCAAACCCACTTACATTCTATAGCATTTTATTTTACTAGAAGCACAAGCAGAACATGTTCTCCAGGCTTGTCAGCTCCATGAGAGACATAGAATTGACAACACGACCATTCACTACTCAATTAAAAGTAAAATTGTATGGCAATAAGAAGCCAGGAAAATTTGAAGGAAATAGTTGTGAATATTTGAGGAGAATGAACAACAAAGAAGACTTAAATGATAGACCAGCAAATAAATTTACTTACCACAATTCAGAGCAATCTGTCCACCCATGGACAGTAGAATTCCATCCGGACGCTCCTTGTCTATAACTTGCTTGATGAAATCTGGATGAATGGGCAGGAAGTAGACTGTGTCTGCTTGCTTCTCTCCTTCTGCATTTGTCTGCACCGAGGCGATGTTGGGATTCATCAGAACAACGTTGATGTTCTCTTCCTGTAGAAACAATGCACTAAATATTAAACCATGTTTTGGTTGAAGATCTGCTATTAAAAAATGGTTCCATAATGGCACTATTTAAGTTAATGTGGTCATTAAAATCACTCTTGCATTCTTTATACAATATCATGGCAATGAAAGACTATATACTGGGTCTGTTTGTGGTATATCCTTTTCAGGCTTTCTAATTGTTTCAATACTTTACAATCATAGTCATTTCATTTTACAATCTTAGTTATTTCAAGTTGAATTTCAGTTTGGAAAATACAAAAAAAATGTCTGCTGTTGCCAGGTCAGTTGAATGGCTGCGAAAACGACAACCCAAACTACCTGTGAGTCACATTTGATCGGCGCATGACATGGAAAAGTCAGATTGAGAGAAACCGAATGAGAGCCAGACAAAGAATGGCAATCATGAGGAAACTTGCTGGCACAAGCTGGGAAGCAGATGAAAGTATATTAAAGAAACTGTACACTGGAAGAGTGAGACCAGTTCTCGAGTATGGCATTGCGGCATGGACAACAGCAGCAAAGGCGAACTTTGATAAAATTAGCAAACTTCAAAACCAAGCCATGAGAGTTATAACAGGAGGCATGAAGTCAACGCCAATTGTAGAACTTGAAAAGATTACAAATCTGCAATCCATGACCGACAGAAGAGACTGCAGAGCCCAACAGCAAGCAGATAAACTCAGAAGACTGACAGACCATTCAATGCATCAGAGACTAAATAGATTTGGAAATGGGAAACTAAAGCGGAGAAACTTTGCAGAAATAGCCAAAGCAAAGATGAGCGAAGACCCTATGAACACCGTAACAACACCAAAGCCCATCCCTACTGTTCGCAAACCTACCTGGAAGCAGCATATCATTCCGGAGGTGGTAGAAAATATACCAGGTATTGGAAACAAGAACAGCCAGACTGAAAAAGAAAGAAGAGACATAACCCTGAGGTAAATAACGAAAAACTACCCAAGCATGGACTGGACCCATACATACACCGACGGTTCTGTAACAAACACAACACAGAACGGAGGGGCAGGGGTATCCTGAGCCTACCAAATGGTAGAAAAACTCCACTGTCAGTGGCAACTGGAAAATACTCAAGCAATTTCAGAGCGGAGGCAGAGGCACTGAGGGCTGCAGTAGAAGCAATGCTGACAGGCGAAAGCAATGAAAGCCAGATAGTCCTGTATACAGATGCCCTCGCCGTAGTCACAGCACTAAAAAGCCAGAAAAATACTGAACTTAATGATTTAAGAGCAGTACTCTGTCAACTATGCCAGCAGTCCGCACCAAAAAGAGTAGTGGTACAGTGGGTTCCATCGCACTGTAAGATCCAAGGCAACGAGGAGGCAGACAGACTGGCAAAAGAAGGTGCAAGACTACCACAACCAGATTTTAGTGTGACCTACGAAGAGTCCAAAAGGCTTATTAGGGCCAGATACATGGCCAAATGGGAAACAGAACATACTGGCTACACAAAAAATGATGCTTATTACCAGTTGAACAGAAGAGAGTAGGTGGTGGTCTTCAGACGCCGCACAGGCCACAACAGCATGAGGTACCACCTATTCAATAAACTGAAGATAGGTGGCACTGATGAATGCACTTGTGGTACCGGGAAAATGACCGCTGAACATCTGCTGCAAAACTGCCCAACATACGAGGACGAGAGAAAGCACATGTGGCCATCACCAGTGGCAACACTAGACAAGCTCTATGGCAGTGTCGACAGCCTCAGGATGACCGCTGCTTTTTTCGAAAAAATACAGGTTGACGTTTGACTGCGTACGAAGAAGAAGAATGACCGCTGTTCTTCAAGGTTCGAGACGAGCGTAAAGGAAACAAAAGGTGTGAACAGAGTTGAAATGGATGGCCCAGGACAGGAGGACTTGGCATATATTTGTTGAAGACCTGTGTTCCACAGAGAGCAGGCAAGTTATACTTATTTCAATGTGTCTTACTAACTAACACTCTCACAGCTTTTTGTAAACAGATCAGTTGTAGTGCTGGCCTTATGCTACATTTGGAGTAAAAAGGAGAATAAATAAATAAATTCTTACCTTTAGTGCTTTGATAGCCTGGGAGCCGCTGTAGTCAAACTCTCCAGCCTGACCTATGGACAGCCCACCACTGCCCAGTACTAGAACCTTGGACACCTGCCACAACAAGAGATAGCAGCATATTTAATGGATGTGTGTGTGGGGGGGGGGGGTGGGGGGGTGGGGTGGAGATGATGAAGATGATAAATCAAGTGCAGTGGGTTTTGTGGTTGGAAGCCACTCATGCAAAATTCCTTTAAATCTTGGATGTTTTTTTGGTGGCCGGCTTAATGGCTCTTCTTACATCCTGAGGTGTACTTGATAAGGTAAACTAGGGTCCTCCTGGCTGTAGTGTAATACTAGCCTCCTCTGTAAGCTCCCCACATTACAGTGTCCATCCCCACATCACTGGCCAGGTTGCTGTGGCCTGTTTCCAGGAGCCCAACAAGGAAGTGAGGTGGGGATTTAGATTATAGTGAAGAAGAAACTGCGCTTGTCATAAACCTCACTCTGGTCCAAAGCTACCTTGGATCAGTGGCAAGACAGTCAAAATGACTGGAGACAACTCAGGATGCTGGTTCCACCTCCCATGAGACCAGGGGTCACTTGAAAACTTGTGGGATTCATTTGTCCATCGTTTCAGTTCATTGCTTTGGGAGGTGATTGCTTGACCTCTCAACCACTGCAACCCCAGAAGAAACTGCATAGTTTGTAGACAACCAGTGTTACATTCTAGTTGTGCAGTTTCGTCACAAAGTGACCAGCAAACGATTGGGACGTTCATGCACCCCGAAGTCACCCCGCACAGGTCTATGCTGACGGATCTAGGTTGTTATTGGCCAATTCTTTCCTGATCAGAGGGCCAGTGGTGATCAGTGACTATGGTTTCACTAGCTCCGTCCAGCTGCATACAAGGAAACAATAAAGATGTATTCTATGGCCAACTGATTTTGACAAAGAGTAAAATACGTAATTTAAAACTGGAAATGTTGAACCTGCTGCTGCTTAATACTGACTGTTCACTGACTGTTCATGCATTACAACGAGGTGGTTTAGCATAATTGTAAGAAAAGCCCAAGTTTGTCTTCCTTTATTTTGTTTCTGTCACTCCAGATTGTGGTGGTGTATAGGTCCAACACTGCACTTGGATTACCCTAATCATTTTTTTAGTGAAGCCTGAATCTTGTGATTTGTAGTGCAGTTTCAATAGCAATAGTTTTTAACATGAGGTATCCAGCTCCATGTACAACCTTCCTTAATCGCCTCTTATGACATGCTGAGAAGAAATGTGGCCTTATTCTGTTTGTCGTGGGAACCACTAGTGAAAATCTCAAATGCTTTACAAGATTTATTATCAATTGGAATCAACACAAATCATAAGTTATAAATGCTACACACTGTGCCAACAACAAACAAGTAATGTAACTAGAAAACCTGCTGACCAAGGGATTAGACTAAAGTATGTACAGATAAACTGAGGATGGGCAGAGGAAGTCAGTCTCTAATATAATACTACTAAGTTTAATCCATACAAAAATAAAAATCAGGAAGACCAATGGCTGTCAATATTGAAGAATGGAAGAAATACATAAAGAGGGATAAGTGACTAAAAGATATGGAATGAGTTGACCTGGGTCAGTGAAGGGTAATGAAGGAACAAAATATGAATGAGGTAAGGGCAAAACAAATTATTTGAGCCATTATGAAAATTTAAAAAAAATACGCAATAAGGAATAGAAAAAAATCACTGAGCACAAATTATTCATTTTATTATTTTTTTTAAATTGACTAATTAGGATTCCTTGAGGGTAGGAATTCTGGGAAGGAAAGTGATTACCGATGAGTAAGATGTTATGAAAAGGTGAAAGTTGAAACACTTTATAGAAACAGGATGGTCAAAAAAAGACAGGCTATTAAAAGCAGAAGATTTTGGACAGGCCAACATTCTGGCATAGAAAAATAGTAAATCAACAAGTTACAATAATTTAATAAATATGCATTTCAAGCTCCCAGAAAATATACTCTCGTAAAGCAAATACATTTGGATTACATATTCTCCTTGTCAGATTGCTGTTGAATATACTGTCTTATGATCATTGCCACTTTATTGTTTACTATTTATGGTTTCTCCTTGCTTTCATAGTCATGGTAAAATGGACAACAACAAAGCTACTAATAAGTGTCAGGAGCTTTACACTGGCGAGAGACATAACTTCAAATACCATTAAAGGTGTCGAGCGTAGACATTAGTACTACTCACAATCCAAACATACATGTGTCCAGACTCAGCAAGCTGATACTGTAATCCTGGTGGTCATTCAGACACATTATGTGCCCTATGTCAGGTAGCCAAATGTCTAAACTCATCTCTGTCCTTTGCCATTAAGTACCATGCCCGACCAAGGTCTTGTTTGAGGCCATCTCTCCATCTCATTGGTGGATATCCGTGGTGATGATTAAAAGTGTAGGGCCACCACGACGTCACTTTACGTGTCCATCTATTGTCAGGCATGTGTACCATGTGGCCTGCCCACCTGTACTTTCTTATTAGCGCCATATCTACGACGTCATTAAAGCAGGTTTGACTCCTGATGGTCGTGTTGCGAAAGTGGTCTTGTAGGGAAAGTGACAGTGTTCTATGTTCCATCCTTGTTGGGTAGCTTGGAGCCTCAAGCTGATATAGCTTCGGAAAAATTAAAAATGGGTGCCAGAGTCAAATTAACTGGGCCAAAAGGTGGAAAGACACAGCACAAAATGTTCCGACTTGAGAAACAAAGCGAACATTAACAAATACCAGTCAATACATCACTTTAAGGATATTTACCCAAAAATAAAAAATAACAATCAAGATAATAGGCATTAGCTGATAATGGCAAGCATGAAACACAAAACAGCTGTCTGCAATATAGAACAGTTGGTACTCACATCTATCATCTTGTAGTCCTGTTTCTTGGGATGAATAATTTCACTAAGAGATCCTTTCTTTTGCTTGATCAACTCCATGAAGTAGTCAAACAGGAACTATAGCAAGAGACAATGACTCAATAGTTAGATGTGTTAACAGGAGCTGTAGCAGGAGACAATGACTCAATAATTAGATGTGTTAAAAGAAACTGTAGCAGGAGACAATGACTCAATAGTTAGATGTGTTAACTAACATGAACTGTAGCAGGAGACAATGACTCAATAGTTA
This sequence comes from Ariolimax columbianus, assembly GCA_036924085.1. Classification (NCBI taxonomy): domain Eukaryota; kingdom Metazoa; phylum Mollusca; class Gastropoda; order Stylommatophora; family Arionidae; genus Ariolimax; species Ariolimax columbianus. The sequence goes on along the minus strand of JAVGWX010000012.1, from coordinate 4,980,036 downwards.
GATGTGTTAACAAGAACACAGGAACTGTAGCAGGAGACAATGACTCAATAGTTAGATGTGTTAACAGGAACTGTAGCAGGAGACAACAGGAACTGTAGCAGGAGACAATGACTCAATAGTTAGATGTGTTAACAGAAATTGTAGCATGAGAAAATGACTCAATAGTTAGATGTGTTAACAGGAGCTGTAGCAGGAGACAATGACTCAATAGTTAGATGTGTTAACAGGAGCTGTAGCAGGAGACAATGACTCAATAGTTAGATGTGTTAAAAGAAACTGTAGCATGAGACAATGACTCAATAGTTTTATGTGTTAAAAGAAACTGTAGCAGGAGACAATGACTCAATAGTTAGATGTGTTAACAGGAACACAGGAACTGTAGCAGGAGACAATGACTTAATAGTTAGATGTGTTAACAAGAACTGTAGCAGGAGACAACAGGAACTGTAGCAGGAGACAATGACTCAATAGTTAGATGTGTTAACAGGAACTGTAGCACGAGACAATGACTCAATAGTTAGATGTGTTAATAGAAACTGTAGCAGGAGACGATAATGACTCAATAGTTAGACACAAAATAAAATACATCAGATTGCTGTTCTAGAAAACAGATATAGTCCTACAGTGGATTCTGGTCCACTTTGGGATCCTTGGAAACAAGAAAGCAGATGAGCTCACAAATACCGGAAGTGGTGGCACACCTACTTGCCCTCCACAGAGTTATAAAGAAGCAAAGACACTCATCAAACAATTGATGAGGATGAAATGGAGAGACCAGCACAAAGAATACAAGCCAGAAATGACAACATAGATAAACTTGCCAGAGATGGGCAGTCAAAGATCTTCAGACTCCAAACAGGACATTGCAGACTCAAGGCCCACCACCACAGAATGGGTCTTAGAGACACATGCAATTGTGGAGCACCCAAACAAACACCAGAACATATCCTGCAGGACTGCTCTACTTATACAGGAGAGGCAGTCTGGACCGGGGGAACGGCCATGCTTAAAAAGCTGTTGGGGGCAGGTGAAGACCTGAAATGCTCAATTTTATTGGTGAACCTCACCGGGCTAGAAGCATAGCATCAGTTGATGAGGAAGAATAATAATTGAAATGTCCTCTGACTGGATCCCCAACTCATTGTAGAGGTTATAAACCATTTCATATTATGCTAGTTGTAAAAGGCAGTTTAGGAAAGTCATGTATTTGGCTAGCAACATTATTATGCTAGACAAGGTACTATAGAAACAACTGAAGTAGAAAACAATAAGTAGTATGTAAGACAGAACAAGAGTGCACTAAACATAAGGGTTGTGGATAAATGATAATGATTGAGCTAAACAATAATGAAACATGGACTAAATACTATCATCCACAACACATCTTGCAAAAAAAGGGGACAATATTTCCTCATGGTAGATAATATCCCAAGTCAAGGGACAAAACCCATAAATAGCAACAAAAAAAACCCACAGAAATTCACATAAATACAAGGAACAACATCAAAAGTCAAAGTGCATGCTAAGGATCAACTTAGCTTAATATTAATTTATGCTAACTCATTTGTAATTATCAATAAAAAATAAATGTGAATACTTTTCTAAATATGCTGAACTAATGAGTTTTATACTGAATTTCAATCTTCAATCACTAATGTAGGTGATCTGATCCAAGTGTAAATTTATCTTTCATTAGCTCCTTCCATCTTGTCAGATGATAGTAGTTGTGCTTTGAAAAAAAGGTATGCAACTATAGTCCATGACAGTAACGAATGTGACTAGTAAGATCACCCAAGACAGAGAAGCGTCCTTCCACGGCATTGCAAGAAAAGTCGGGACCGTTTGTGGCATCCCATGGTGTGATGTGTCTTCTCACATGCCAGGTCTTTAGCCAATCAGTATCTCCTTTGTATGTATTCCATGCTTAATCCTGCCCCTCCATGTAACACCATCCATGGCGTTCTATTCCCATGATTCCAAATCGATGCCTGCATAATTCATATCCCGCTTGCATATATCCTTGTACTGAAGTAGTGGCCGGCCCCAACACCTTTTCCCCAACTGTAATTCCCAATAGAGAAGATATTTTGGTATTCTGTCATTATCAATTCTCTGAGTGTGTTCCAGCCATCGAAGCCTTCGAAGACTAAGCATGGAAAAGATTGTGACAGTGCCTGTTCTCTCCAAAACCTCTCCGTTGGTGATCTTGTCTTGCCACCCAACCCTCAGGATTCTGTGCAGGCCCCTCATGTGATAGCTGTTTAGCCACCTCTCCTGGTGCATGTAGGTAGACCATGTCTCATTGTCATAAAGAAGAGTGCTGACACAGGCCTGGTAAACAAGTGTTTGTTTTAACAGTGAGCTTCTTGTTCTCTCAGACCCTTTTTGTTAATCTGTTCATTGTTGTTGCTGCCTTTCCTATCCTGATATTGATCTTTTGGTCCAGGGATAGTTTATTATTGACTGATGATCCCATGTACGTTAAGTGATCAACTACATCAAGAGCCTCATCATCAATGGAGATTACTGGTGGTTTGTTTGCACCCTGGACCATAACTTGTGTTTTCGTTTTGCTGATTGTTAACCTAAACTCACAGCAGGTATACGAAAATGCAGATAGTAAGCTTTCCAGTTCCTCCTCTGAGGGAGTCGTAATTGGGGCATCCTCCGCAAAGAGCAGTTCTATCATCAGCACCCTGTTTATTTTGGTCTTGGCTTTCAGGCTTTGGAAATTGAACAGGCCACCATCTGTGCAAGAATTAATGAAGACATCACCTTCCTGGTCACGAAACGCAAGCTTCAGGAATAGTGAGAAATATATTCCAAAGAGGGATGGTGCAAGTACACAGCCTTGTTTTACTCCGCACTTGATTGCAAACTTCTCTGAGGACGCACAGTCAAAGTTGATGGTGTCTTTCATATCAGTGTGGAACGACTAGATAATGCTCAGACGAACCGGTGGGCAACCAATCCTCCTGAGCGCTTTGAACAAATCCACATGACTGACCAAGTCAAATGTCTTTGTGAGACCTATGAAGGCAATATACAATGTTTGCTTTTGTTTTCTGCATTTCTCTTGCAACTGTCGTAAAAAGAATATCATATCTGTGGTAGATCTATTCCCACAAAAGCCGCTCTGTGACTCTGGGTAAATCTGGTTTCCTAGGACCTGAAATGCAGAACAATTCTGGCAAGTATCTTCCCAACAATACACAGAAGTGAAATTCCTCTGTAGTTGTTGCAGTCACTCCGGTCTACCTTGTTCTTGTAGAAGGTTACAATGCTCAAATATTTTAAATCCTGCAGAACCTGTCCATGTCAACATAATGTTATCAACTGGTGTATCTGTGGAGCAGGTATGTCCTACAGAACCTGTCCATGTCAACATAATGTTAACTGGTGTATCTGTGGAGCAAGTATGTCCTACAGAACCTGTCCATGTCAACATAATGTTAACTGGTGTATCTGTGGAGCAAGTATGTCCTACAGAACCTGTCCATGTCAACATAATGTTAACTGGTGTATCTGTGGAGCAAGTATGTCCTACAGAACCTGTCCATGTCAACATAATGTTAACTGGTGTATCTGTGGAGCAAGTATGTCCTACAGAACCTGTCCATGTCAACATAATGTTAACTGGTGTATCTGTGGAGCAAGTATGTCCTACAAAACCTGTCCATGTCAACATAATGTTATCAACTGGTGTATCTGTGGAGCAGGTATGTCCTACAGAACCTGTCCATGTCAACATAATGTTAACTGGTGTATCTGTGGAGCAAGTATGTCCTACAGAACCTGTCCATGTCAACATAATGTTAACTGGTGTATCTGTGGAGCAAGTATGTCCTACAGAACCTGTCCATGTCAACATAATGTTAACTGGTGTATCTGTGGAGCAAGTATGTCCTACAGAACCTGTCCATGTCAACATAATGTTAACTGGTGTATCTGTGGAGCAAGTATGTCCTACAGAACCTGTCCATGTCAACATAATGTTAACTGGTGTATCTGTGGAGCAAGTATGTCCTACAGAACCTGTCCATGTCAACATAATGTTAACTGGTGTATCTGTGGAGCAAGTATGTCCTACAGAACCTGTCCATGTCAACATAATGTTAACTGGTGTATCTGTGGAGCAAGTATGTCCTACAGAACCTGTCCATGTCAACATAATGTTAACTGGTGTATCTGTGGAGCAAGTATGTCCTACAGAACCTGTCCATGTCAACATAATGTTAACTGGTGTATCTGTGGAGCAAGTATGTCCTACAGAACCTGTCCATGTCAACATAATGTTAACTGGTGTATCTGTGGAGCAAGTATGTCCTACAGAACCTGTCCATGTCAACATAATGTTAACTGGTGTATCTGTGGAGCAAGTATGTCCTACAGAACCTGTCCATGTCAACATAATGTTAACTGGTGTATCTGTGGAGCAAGTATGTCCTACAGAACCTGTCCATGTCAACATAATGTTAACTGGTGTATCTGTGGAGCAAGTATGTCCTACAGAACCTGTCCATGTCAACATAATGTTAACTGGTGTATCTGTGGAGCAAGTATGTCCTACAGAACCTGTCCATGTCAACATAATGTTAACTGGTGTATCTGTGGAGCAAGTATGTCCTACAGAACCTGTCCATGTCAACATAATGTTAACTGGTGTATCTGTGGAGCAAGTATGTCCTGCAGAACCTGTCCATGTCAACATAATGTTAACTGGTGTATCTGTGGAGCAAGTATGTCCTGCAGAACCTGTCCATGTCAACATAATGTTAACTGGTGTATCTGTGGAGCAAGTATGTCCTGCAGAACCTGTCCATGTCAACATAATGTTAACTGGTGTATCTGTGGAGCAGGTATGTTCTACAGAACCTGTCCATGTCAACATAATGTTAACTGGTGTATCTGTGGAGCAAGTATGTCCTACAAAACCTGTCCATGTCAACATAATGTTAACTGGTGTATCTGTGGAGCAAGTATGTCCTTTCTACTCCTGATGACCTCTATTGGGATTCCATCCTTTTCTGGAGCCTTGCCAGAAGCAAGGTCAGCAATAGCACAGTTAACTTCTGCCATGGTTGGTAGCGAGTCCAGATGGTCCAGAGTTGGCATGGCCTCGATGGCATTGAAGGAATCTTCTGTTAGCTCTGTCTGGCTTAAGTAGAGTTCAAGATAGTGCTCTACCCATCTGTCTGCTTCCTCTTATCAGTGATGATCTCCCCAGATAACGCTTTTAGCGGCGCACTCTTTTTCACTGTAGGGCCCATGGCTTTCTTTGTCCCTTCATAAATGCCTCTGATGTTACCATTATTGAAGGCCTTGGATATTCTTGCATAACTTTATCCAATAGTCATTTGGGCACTGTCTAGCTGTCCTTTTGCACTTCTTTTTTCACTTGTTTCAATACATTGAGAGTGTTTCGAGCTGTTTTGTCTTTGTTTCTTAGTGGTACTACCTTTTTCCTGTCAATCAAAGGCTGCAGTAACCGACTATTTGCCTCAAACCAGTCTTGATTCATGTGTTCTCTAATGCCATAAGCTGTTACCGCTGCTATGAGGGTAGCTTCTTTGATTAAATCCCATCTTTCACTAGCTGTACAGTCTCCTGATGTATCAGTGAGAACATTTGGTGTTGACTAAATTTATCCTCAAAATGGGTTTGTGCTTTGCTGTGAAGATTTTCTTAGGTCTCAGTTTGACGCGGGCAATGACCAATGTGTGGTCAGTATCACAGTCAGCACTCGGGTAGCTGAGTGTTAATTGTGTGTGATTCAGATGTCTCCTGAGGATAATAAAAACCGGCTGGTGCCAATGACAGGATCTTGGGTCTTTCTATGATACCTTAAGACGATCTTTTGTTGCAAAGTAGGAGTTTGTGATGCAGAGATTGTTTTTTGTGCATAATTCTGGCAGCCTTTGTAAATTTTCATGCATGCTCCCAATATTGTGTTTGCCTAAAAAAACTGACCATGAATTCTAATCTGATACCACCTGAGCATTTAGATTACCAAGTATGTACAGGCAGTTAGATTTTGGAATTGTATTAACTGCATTGTCTCTCTACATAGAAGGAATCCTTTGCATCTTCTGCTGATGTGAGCGTTGGAGTGTAGGCAGCGATACATGTTATAAATCCACACGAGGTAGACAATCTCATTGTTGACATTCTTTCATATCCTCCAACTGGACTATCAATAGCACACAATAGCGAGTTCTTCACTGCAAAATCCACTCCATGTTGTAGGGTTTCTTCCTTTCCTCTGCCTTTCCCAAAAAAGGTATAATTTTTCTCCCCAAGTGACCCATTCTCGGGGAGGTATGTCTCCTGCAGACCAGCAATATCTATACCAAGACGATTGAGTTCAGCATCAATAACAACCGTTTTTCTCATGTCACCGATGTCTCTGAGGTCAGTGGCATGTCCCGGACACATGGTCTTGACATTCCAAGTTGCAAGACGAAGCCTGAAGTTTTCATTTTAAGTTTTATTGCCTGATACACTTGATTTACAGCCTGGGATTTGGATTTTGTCTTAGCCCAAGTACCCATTGAAGCAAACAAACTGGCGGATCAACACCCTATTGTCTGGGGGCTGCCCAGCTTGAGGCGGGAGTTAGTTTATCAGTGACACTGCAAGTGTCTACCACCATCGGAGACACCCCGTGGCACCACTGCCTACACCAATTAGCAAGGGCTTATAACCCATAACTGCTGTCTCCTGTTTTGATTCCGAGACCTGTTAAGGCCAGGGATGGAGTTGCACCTCCCTATATCATAAAGCCCGTGCTGAAATATAGAGACCATGTGTTGCCCATGCAATATGGTACCTCTCTCGGTCTGCCTTGTTTGCTCCAAGGGAAAGGTGATACCAATATATTTGGAACAAGACAAGATGCAGAAGCTGCCGGATCAGCAGAGCAATGCTCTATCTGTTTGCCTATCGGGGCTTCCCTCCTAGACCAGTCGCCAACCAAGGCTAAGGGCCTGGTCTGCCCTGCCACAACACTCAGCTGAGGTTCTCCTTCCTTGCTCTAGGGTAAGGCTTTGTATCCTCTTGTGTGTGCTCCTCGGTACATCATTGGTTGTCAGGCATGGTGATGCTGACCAACTTTCAGAGCTACCAGAAAACAGGATGCACAGCCATATCTGACAAAACCCGACAAGATACACCAGTATTTTATCTGCAAGGCTTCAGATGGTTTGAAATCGGAGATTTCCTTCTCCTAGATGAGCTGCCTTCCTAGGCTTTTGAGCTCCATCTACCCGAAACTTCTGGTTTTAAGGTGCCAGTGACTCGCCTTTCGCCCCCTTCTCCTGTAAGTCAAAACAGTTCTACCACATGAAGGCCAGGAGTTGGACCTTGTTGTCAGAGGTTATATGAGATGCAGGCCATGTCTTTACTCAAGTATATATGTATGCTCGTTATCACATCTGGATCACTTAGCTATTTCAAAAAGTTTAAAATTTTTCATAAATACAATTATATCGTTTGATTTTAAAAGGAATAAACAAATATTTTAAAGAAAATGTACAAAAAGCTGGAATAGTTAGACACAAACATTCACAAGAATCAATAACAACAGAGACAACAACATAGAAGAACAACTATAGCACAATCACGGACGAAAACCATTCACAGATTATACCTGTGTGTCTGTGGGTCCACCCCATGCCTCTGGGTGGAACTGAGCAGTGAAAATTGGCTTAGTCTTATGCATGATACCCTTTAGAATTGAGAGCAAAAAAACATTGATAGCATTAAAAAAAAATAAATGAAAAATACATTTTCAATACTTTATTAGTTTTAGAATTTAGAACAACAATCAAAAACTATATGTAGATAGTGCAATTCCTAAATGCATTAAATTTAGAAAAAAACATTTCTGGGTTGGCAAGTGAGATGGAAAGAGAAACTATTTACAAAAATATTTTCTTCATAGTGAGCACAATCACACAATTTTTTTTGTAAACATGACTAAAATGAAACACTTTCAGTTTAGCTTTTGCAATAGCATTGTCACCTTTAGTTCTGCCTTTATAAAAGCATTGCCAACTTATACTTATACTGAGCCACCAGAATTGTCTTATCAGATATAAAGATATATTTATTTCACGTGGAGGGTCTAGGAAATTGACAGAAAGTGTAATTAAAATATCTGTGTGCACATCATAGTGGAAACAAACAGAATATCTTAAACATATGCTGTAGTTTCTCTTTTCTAATGTTTCTATGTCTGCATGAACTACATTAATAGCTTACTTCATTTGATTTATCATTGGCGTTGATAAAGAGAACCTGCCAGTCTGGGGGTAGAGTTTCACTGTCAACAGCGTAGCCATGGTTCTGTGATGTGATGAATGCCTCACCACTTAACAAGTTCACTACTGGCTGGTTATGACCCCTGTCAATGAAAAAATCAATGAATTAGTTTCCTATTTAAGCATAGAGTGGAGAAGCAACTGAATCCAGTCAGTAAATAACTAAAGAGAGAAGACGAGATGTGATCTCTTTTAATTAGTTTAACCTTTACCGTACCATGGCCGAGAAATTGCGACCCGTTCGTTCCGTATTGCGGTAGAAATTCTGCGACAGCTCTAGGGTCGTCACTTTATTGTATTGAAACTACCAAGTTAATGCCATAGAAACGGCCGAACATACTGCTCTTTTAATTATTGTTGTTTCAAATGCCCTCAATGAGTAGGTTTACTCTTTTGTGCATCCTGAAAAGGACTTAAGTGGCGGGTTGCAGTAACTTTCCTCACATCCCAAGTGTGCTGATGAAGGTGGACTGCGGTCCTCCAGTAATTGTGCTATGCTTGGCTTCATCTGTGTGTCACTCACTACTACAGGGATCCCATCAATCTCTCACCCTGTTAGCCAGGTTGCCATTAAAATAGCCAGGGTGCCATGAAAATAGCCCGTTTCCAGGGAGGACTACTAAGAAGCCGAGGTGAGGGTCTTGGCCAGTTTATTTTGCCTGACCCTGACTTGTCTTCCTCCCCTCTTTTGCTTGTAGTAGAGAGTTCCAACTTTCAAAATCATCTATGGTTATATAAAAACAATGGCGATTTTGAAATGATTATTTTAGATTTTTTGAAAGTTTATTTCTTCTGTTTTGCATTTGGATTTGAAGATTCACCCATTATTGAGAATGGGGGAGTTAAGTTTTTGCAACAGATTTTTCTGAGGAAGATCTATTTAATTTGTTTATATAGATAAAATAATTACGTTTATAGTCGAAGTGACAGACATAGCCACAGTGGTATTCATTGATAGTAGCATTAGTAGGTTTTCTGGTGAATTTGTTTCTTCTCTAACGAAGGGACACCGCTACTGGGACGGGTTTATTGGTTTTTGCCTATTTTTCACCACTATCACCATCTTCTTGTATCTCAGAAACTAACATACACACAAAAACACCAACAAGTTCTTTATTAATATATGTCTCTGGACACCCAAAATAAAAATATAAAACCAAAGATTAGAGAATCTCAAAATCAACCACTACGTCATGACCTGACATGCTGACAAATCAAGTGGATGCAGAAAATAGACGTCATTTTTTAAACTGGTATGGTAAAGGTTAAATGAAGACATTAAAAACAATGATGTCTACGGAAAAGGAAAATTTCATTGGGCTTATACAGAAATTATCCCCTGTGGAAAAAACAGGGATATACAACAGGGGGGAAAACAGCATATGGAAATACACTATGCGAGTTGTAAACAGTGGACGAGGAGGGTTGAGAATAGGGCTGGCAGCAACATCCTGTTAACAAAAAGGTGACTGCTTAGAGAGTACATAAATCCTTTGGTGCAGATTTTCTCTAAAAAGAACAACTGCAGACCTGCCTGCATTCCCCTGCTGAAGTGAAAATAGAAGGATGATTTCCAAACATGAACTTTTTAAGTGTTAGCTACTGCAACACAAACAGACTAAGATGCACAAGAAAATTGGGTGGTGAGAGCGGCTGAAATGAATACCACTAGGAAAGAATCAAGAGCAGCCAGAACAACAGTAAACAATGAAAGTTGATATAGACTGACAATACACTGAAATATACCAGATTTCAGGAGCTACCAATTGTGCACTTGAACAGGTCCAAGTAAAATCATCCTCTATATTATTTTGTCGTCATTCAAATGATGATACTCACCTTCCCAATAATTCCTTCTCATTTATAGTCTCTTCTTCATTGCTTGTTCAGAAATTTACATTTTGTTACATTGCGCTGTAGTTTACAGCGAGGCTACGATATCTGCATCTTTCAGCACAACACATCTGGCACCAGCAGGACATTTTTGGTGCTAATTTTTAAAATCACTAATTCCATCAGCCAGGTTTTATGAATGCAGCATCTAGTATCAAACGGAGTAAAACAAGGATGTGTACTCGCCCCGACTTTGTTCAGCATGATGTTCGCGGCCACGATGACAGACGCCTTCAGATCATTGGAGCTTGGAATACCCATAAAGTACCGCACAGATGGCAAGTTACTCAATTCCAGAAGAATGAAGGCCAAAACCAAAGTGGCTGGCGACATAATCAGGGAACTTGTATTTGCTGACGACTGCGCTCTAATGAGCAACTCAGAACTGAACATGCAGGTTGGAATGGACCAGTTCTCTGCTGCATGCAAAAATTTTGGCCTGACCATAAATGCCAAAAAAACAGAGGTCATGTACCAACCAGCACCAGGCATGCCGTACACAAAACCAGAGACTACAGTCAGCGGGCAGACGTTGAATGCCGTAGAGAAATTCACATATCTGGGCAGCACGCTGTCGAGATCTGTCAGCCTAGACGATGAGGTGGCAAGCAGAATAGCAAAGGCCAGCACAGTCTTTGGTAGAATGCGCTCGATGGTCTGGGCACGTCGTGGCATCAGCGTCAAGACCAAACTCAAAGTCTACCGTGCAACCATCATTCCAACCCTACTATACGCTTGCGAAAGCTGGACTGTATACTCTGGACATGCAAGGAGGTTAAACCACTTCCACACAGGTTGCCTGAGGCGAATATTCCACATCCGATGGCAAGATCGTGTCACTGACATCGAGGTTCTCTCGAGGGCTAACATGCCCAGCATACATGCACTGCTAGAAAAAGCACGACTAGGATGGGCCGGACACCTCGTCCGTATGTCAGACGAGCGGCTCCCAAAGAAGCTTCTCTACGGTGAGCTAAGAGAGGGATTGCGCGAGAGAGGGCGCCCAAAGAAACGTTTTAAAGACGGTCTGAAGGACTCACTAAAAAGTTGCCAGATAGACATCGACACCTGGGAATGTCTTGCGCAAAACAGATCTGACTGGAGAAGCGCAGTCAAATCGGGTGTAGCTGCCGGTGAAGATGACCGTGTTGTGAAAGCCCAGAACAGACGTGAGACGCGGAAATCCCGAGCAGCGGGAACACCATCCCCTTCTACAAACCTCGTGTGCCCGATATGTAGCAGATGTTTTCGTGCTCGCATTGGCCTGTTCAGCCACATGCGCACCCACACCCAACAGGGAAATCTGTGACAAGGATGATGTCGGCGGTCCTCATCGACAACGATGGACAGCTATTAGTGTCTTGGATAGCTCTGGTATGCTGACCCTGAAGCAAGCAGCCAGATATGAAACACTGACTGTTGTAGAACATTCTCTGTGTATCTGCAGAGATTTAGTTTCAGGCCAAAGCATCATATGGTCCAAGATTTAATGACAAATTATCTGATTAAATTCATAATCTTAACTCTTTGAATATGTCTAGCCACTTTAAAAGCCACAATTTTCAATTGCATACATCTAGCCACTTTAAAGACTTCTTTTGTTTCTTTGCAAAACTTACAAGTTACTTTATAAAAATAATTCTGGTTTTAATTGAAAAGAGTTTTAAATAGATATGTGTGGAATTGAATTTAAGTTAATTTTGACCAATTTTCTTTGAGTGTTTATGATGTAAACAAAAACAATATGAATTCACTACTATCTGGTGTTAGGAATTTGTTAATAGCTGACGATCCACAGTCTTTAATAACATCATGTTTACATGTGGAAAAATTGAGAGCATAACAATTCTGACAGTGACAGTAACGAAGTTGTAATCTTCATTTTGTTATCGATGATAGTGATGAAGATTTATATCCCACCCACTTTGCTCCTTTAAAGAAAATTTTTTTTTATTGTGGCGATGAAATTAAATATTTTAAAATTAACAACTACAGATAATATCATGACAAAATTTGGCAGCCATCTTGAGACATGAATGGACATTATTCTGTGTGGAATTTATACATATTTATTCACTAGCATTACAGCAGTGACATGGCAAGTGGAATAATATTTAAAAATATTTTTTTTTTAAATAAGTCTGATCAAATTTTTTGCACCTTAAAATATTAATAATCAAACGTAATTTAAACTTCAAGGACATGTTTTCAAGCAAATACAAATGACTTTGTGTCAAAGTTATTTTATTGCTGTAGTAATCTGTGGAAACAATTTTTAAAAGACACCAATGATCATTCAAACTCACTATTTATTGCCAACAACTAAGTATCATTTAAAGTTGATATGCTGAAAAATATAAACAAAATCAACTGACCTGTTTCCTAGAGGGAGTTTATAACTGGACGCTCCTGCAGCAAGAGCAGTCAGCTGGTTTCCCATACAAATTCCAAACACTGGTTCACTTCTGTTTTCTATCACCTGCAAATGTATATAAATATTACAGACAGTGAATTAAAAAGAAAACATTGGAGCTGCCTTTATAAAATTTTTACAAATGATAGATCATGAAGCAAAGATAACTCTTGACAGATTTTGTAGGTCTTATGGGATCCCCTGCATACAAATGATGGTATCTACAGATCAACGTATGTTAGCGTGTACCTGCGCCGTGAAAAGTAAGAACTCTACCACTACATTAACCAGATAATCATTGAATAGTAAAATCAGAACAGTATGTACTGTCATACATGTCTGTCCGGTCTCTGTCCACAACTGACATACAGGTCTGTCTGGTCTCTGTCCACAACTGACATACAGGTCTGTCGGGTCTCTGTCCACAATTGACATACATGTCTGTCCGGTCTCTGTCCACAACTGACATAAAGGTCTGTCCGGCCTCTGTCCACAATTGACATACATGTCTGTCCGGTCTCTGTTCACAACTGACATACAGGTCTGGTGGTCTCTTCTGTCCACAACTGACATACCTGTCTTTCCGATCTCTGTCCACAACTGACATACAGATCTGATCAGTCTCTTCTGTCCACAACTGACATACAGGTCTGATTGTTCTATTCTGTCCACAACTGACATACAGATCTGATCAGTCTCTTCTGTCCACAATTTACATACAGGTCTGATCGTTCTATTCTGTCCACAACTGACATACACATCTCATGATGCTCCATTGATTGAGCTCCAGTGTATGATCAGTAACAAGAAAGTCTCAGAAACAGACCAAGTGGTGCCTGACTGAAACAGACCAAGTGGTGCCTCATAGAAACAGACCAAGTGGTGCCTGACTGAAACAGACCAAGTGGTGCCTGACTGAAACAGACCAAGTGGTGCCTCATAGAAACAGACCAAGTGGTGCCTCATAGAAACAGACCAAGTGGTGTCTGACTGAAACAGACCAAGTGGTGTCTCATAGAAACAGACCAAGTGGTGTCTCATAGAAACAGACCAAGTGGTGCCTCATAGAAACAGACTAAGTGGTGCCTCATAGAAACAGACCAAGTGGTGTCTCATAGAAACAGACTAAGTGGTGCCTCATAGAAACAGACTAAGTGGTGCCTCATAGAAACAGACCAAGTGGTGTCTCATAGAAACAGACCAAGTGGTGTCTCATAGAAACAGACCAAGTGGTGCCTCATAGAAACAGACCAAGTGGTGTCTCATAGAAACAGACCAAGTGGTGCCTCATAGAAAAAGACAATTTTTGAGTTCTCAAACTGCCTGGCTAATGCTCAAGGATCTTTATCTTCATTGTCATCCTGAATAGGATGTTCTATAGTGTGTCATAGTTCACAGAGCAGCTGCATTATCTGTGCCTTTCAATCAACACATCTGGCTTCAGCATGGCCCATTTTTTAGACTGAACCTTACTTCTTCAATCACGTCTTCTCTTAGCAAGGCTGTACACAGGCAGCCTGTTTCCAAATTTGCCACTTGCAGGCAGTCTTCAACAGTTCTAGTTTGCTGACTGAGACAAGATCAGCCAGCTATGAACCACTGACTACTGTCACGTCATTCATTAGCCCTGCTCAGGTATCAAGTAACTGCACCAGAGCATACCAATATTAGAATTGGTGTAATATGTTGAGTAGCTAGTATTGCATATTTAATCTGGGGACTTGGTTGTAGATTTGACATTTGCTTCGACTGATAACGAAGGTTGACTCTTGTTAAAGTTTGGAGGTGGCTGTATGCAGGAAGTGACAATTTCATGAGAGGGCTAAGTACCAGAGCCTGAAAATTTAGTACAATACATTTGGAGAACAATCATCCTCAACCCAACCCAACAATAAAAGTCGACATCTATGATGATAAGGAAGCTTGTCATAGATTATGAAAGAGCAAACAGCTTCATAGTTCTAATTAAACAGCAGTAACACACAGCCTCAGTCATTCCCAGATTCAGTCCATCCCTGTCCAAACTTCATTTGCTCTTTTCTAATCACAAAATTATATGAACAAACGAATAGAGATGTTCTTAAGTTTGAATCATTTACCAACAAACACTGAAAATTATCAATTAAAATCTTACTTTACGAAGATTGGTTACAGTGTCTGTGGCTAAGGCTGGGTCACCAGGTCCATTGGAGATGAACAAACCATGATACGGCTCTTCTGAGTAGTCATAGTTCCAGGGCACAACCTTGACCTCTGCTCCTTGCTAAGTGTCATGATGTGGGAGATAAATTAGATAGTTAAGCCCCAGAGACGAATACAGAAAACAGTAGAGGCTATTTCATTGGACAATGTTCATGCAAAATCTAACATAAAGCCATCAATCACAGAGACGAGTTATTTCTCCACCAAAATCTGAACTTCCCTCCCCCACTCCCTCTGTGGCAGCCCAGTGCAACCAACTTCAGTACATATTTTTTAATGGGTCCACATCACATGAGGGCACAACCTTGTTGGTTCATTAATCTGAATACATATAAGTTCTGTTTTTAAGCCATGCCCCTAACCACTTAGCTATGCCGCTCTTAACAAACAAACTTTAAGCCATGCCGCTTGCAACAAACATTAAACTCTAGAATTTGTAGATTAGTAACCAGGGAATAAAAACTGTCCACAATCAGTATCAGATTTCCTGATGAAAAAAATAATCTACACAAGAAATTTTGTTGAAGATTCTCCCAATAAAAGAAATATTGCATTGGTATTTTCTACCAATTCTCATTCTGAGTCAAACCTTCTTCATCCCTGTCCACTAGGCTCCAAATGCTCTAGTTTCCTTTTCCACTATTCTTTGTCAGGTGTTTGTTGACCTTTTACCTTCTCTTCTCTTCCTCTGAGTTCCAATCTAGTACATGTCTGGTTATATTGTTAGGTTTCTTTGTGAGGGCGTGTCCTATTCATCTCCACTTTCTCTTCTTAATCTCTAGCTGCATTGGTTTTTGTCATGGTCTTATATTAACAGGAAGGGAGAGTTATATTTCTAAATGACATTTGTCATTGCATCAACTTTTGTACAAAATTGGAAGTTCTGAAGTGGTTATTGTTGTTTGCGAAGGTCCACAATGAGTAGGTTAATATTTTGTGTGCCCTTGCAAAGGATGTTAAGTGGCCAGTTGCAGTAGCTTTCCTCACATTTCGAGCGTGCTAATAAAGGTTGACCGGGGTCCTCCAGATGGTTATACCATGCTTGACTTCATCTGCATGTCATTCACTAATATGAGGATCACATTGATTCCTCACATTGTTAGCCAGGCTGCCATGATAACAGCCCATTTCTAGGAAAGGCTACTAGTAAGCCGAGGTAAGGGTCTTGGCCAGTATGTTTTGCCTGACCCTGACTAACAAGTCTGATCAGTATATTTTGCCTGACCCTGACTAACAAGTCTGATCAGTATGTTTTGCCTGACCCTGACTAACAAGTCTGATCAGTATGTTTTGCCTGACCCTGACTAACAAGTCTGATCAGTATGTTTTGTCTGACCCTGACTAACAAGTCTGATCAGTATATTTTGCCTGACCCTGACTAACAAGTCTGATCAGTATATTTTGCCTGACCCTGACTAACAAGTCTGATCAGTATATTTTGCCTGACCCTGACTAATAAGTATGATCAGTATATTTTGCCTGACCCTGACTAACAAGTCTGATCAGTATATTTTGCCTGACCCTGACTAACAAGTCTGATCAGTATATTTTGCCTGACCCTGACTAATAAGTCTGATCAGTATATTTTGCCTGACCCTGACTAACAAGTCTGATCAGTATATTTTGCCTGACCCTGACTAACAAGTCTGATCAGTATATTTTGCCTGACCCTGACTAATAAGTCTGATCAGTATATTTTGCCTGACCCTGACTAACAAGTCTGATCAGTATATTTTGCCTGACCCTGACTAACAAGTCTGATCAGTATATTTTGCCTGACCAGACGTTAATGTTCCTCCCCTGCTGAAGTGGTACAAAGATTAAACCATTATGGCATTATTTCCATTATGGAGAATTTATGGGGTTGAGAAATAAAGGCCACTTGTCCCTGCAGTCACCCCGCACACTGTACAGGCTAGGTTTATGTAGAATTTCTGATAGAAATAAATCTGTGCTGTATCGAGGTTTCTGAATACAGTAAATAGACTCAATTATGAGATGGAATATGGTCAGAATGCAACAGACCATCTGACATCCATTATTTTAATGGTGAGACAATTTATATAATGAAGACTAATGGAAAAAACGAAATTGACCAAATATGTGAAGTAAGTAAGTGAGAGGTAATATAACCATCAGACATTCTATTGAATTAGCCAAGAAACACTGTAGAATTTTCAACTTCTGCATTCAAGATTTCTGATCATGCTAAAACTTCAGTCTAATCGCTAGGATGAAGTCCACAGTCCTTTCCACGCCTGAGCGAAGATCCCATAGTTTTTGCCTCAGTTCTGCTCCATCTGGCCAGTTCTGGCATCTTATTTCTACATGGGCCGGAATTTTCCACTGAATCTTTCTTGCAACCGGAACACAGAATTTGACATTTACAAAAAAACTTTTATGATCTCAGACAACCATTCTTTGTTTTTAATTGTGATGACTCTAGAAGACTGAACAACATTTACTTGTATAACTAAAAGTGATACGATTATCAGCAAAATATTGTTATGAAATAACAATGACAAAAATATCAGCAAAATGACTAAATGTGATATAAATATCAGCAGAATGTTTGACTCGCTAACATGAGTCCACTTCATTTGCATAGCAAATATTCCCAGCAAGAAGATAGTCATGTAATGTTTGTTCAGTAACAGCCACTAATAAAGTATGTAATACAGTCAATAAAGTATGTAATACAATCAATAAAGCATGTAATACAGTCAATAAAGTGTGTAATACAGTCAATAAAGCATGTAATAAAGTCAATAAAGTATGTAATACAATAAAATTTATGTTTTTGAACATTCCAACGTAATCTTTAAAAGTAGCGCACACAAAGGAAGTACTGTAATGTTCTTAGCTTAATTAATTCAGTACTTAAAAACTTCTGCAATATTTGTAAGTTCTTATTTGACCCAAATGATACCCATGATGAAAAGAATAGGACCACTGTCATCTTACAAACATGTCATAAAAGGCAATTAAAATGAGTTGTGTTTGAGGCTGGTAATATCATGTAAAAAATAATACAATTACTTATTACAAATACGGCTTCCTGTAAATAGACTATATGCAGTAAAAATGTATGTTTCCTTGGAGCAAAAAAATTAAGTAATAATGAAGAGATCTTAATTGTTGCCTGTAAACAGACCATTATTTTGTGGAATTGGCTGCAACATTTATTGCTGGGTTAGAAACAGAAGAAACAAAAGCATGCCGAATCATCATCACCATGTCCTTGTAGAACGTCGCTCTCATCACAGCCATTCGATAGGAATCTCGATCAGCAGTCAGTCTACTCGCCTGCTCCGTGTTCATGTTTAGGGTGTCCTTGATGTCTTGATCAGCAGTCAGTCTACTCGCCTGCTCCATGTTCATGTTTAGGGTGTCCTTGATGTCTTGATCAGCAGTCAGTCTACTCGCCTGCTCCATGTTCATGTTTAGGGTGTCCTTGATGTCTTGTGTCCATCTACGTCTTGGTTGACCCCTGCCTCGTCTTCCTGGAACATTGCCCTCCAGAACCACTTTTTCCAGTCCGTCATGGCGCTTGATGTGGTCATGGACAATCGTCTCCTTATTTCCCTAGCACAGTCCCCATCGTTTGTTATCAAAGAGCCAAGGTATTCAAAGTAATTCATGTGTTCAATTTCTTAATTACCAAAAGTGATCTTGGGTTGGGGTTGTGTGTGTTAATAGACTATAATCTTTGTTTTTTTGGTTATATTCAGGAAAAACTTCTGATCTTCACTGTGCTTCTGAATGGACGTAAGCAAAAATGTCCCAGGCCCTCAACGCTGTTTGAGAGCGTAACTGTGTCATCTGCATATCTTAGTTCAGGAATCTCTTTTCCTCCAATTGAGAATGGGTTGAAATTCATATAATTTAAATCTATTTTTACCTTTCGCATTATATTCTTCGCATATATGTTGAATAAGTAGGGGGGGGGGTGGGGGAAGAACCAGCCTTGCCTAACACCTTTTAGGATCTCAAACCAATCCGAGGTGCCTTCATTAATTCTGACGGCAGCTTGTTTGCCCACTATAAAGTGTTTCTATTAGATGTATTAGATGTGTTGCAAGGCCCATGTCTTTCAATATTTGCAGAATATATAGTCTAAAATAGCTATTGCTGATTTTATTATCCATTTATATAGCTTAGCTGATCCGAGTGGTTCCTGGGGCAAGCAGAATAGAACCACTTCCCTTCTTTACATGTAACAAGTAAAAAAAAAATTACTAGATCTGTAGTTAAATGTAGAAAATGTTAAAACAAAGCATGGAAAAAATATATAGAGGAAGGTAAATTGAAGGAAACATATTTAAAATATTTGGACAAGCAATACATGGCTCAAAGTGAATAGAATTGAAAAAAAAAAGACTGAAAAAAAAATGTCTCCAAAATTTCAAGACTGAAACCAAAAGCTTCTTTTCTTATGTTATAAATAAACATAGAACGAAAGACAAAGTAGGCCCTCTCATAGACAGCACAAGAAAAGCAATAGGTGAGAATAGGGAGGCTGCTAATCTGCTCAATCAGTACTTTGGTACAGTCTACATAAAAGAGGACTGCTTCAAGATCCCAGAGCCTATAGATAATTTCCAAAGAGACATGGATACAGTGAGATTTCGTTCAATCTGTATTATGGAGGAAATTGTGTTTTAAAAAATTGGAGGGGATGAAAGTGGATAAATGTCCAGGTCAAGATGGTATTCATCCAAAATTGCTGTTTGAAATTAGAGACTTTATAGCAAAACCATTGGCTATATTATGTTTTCCATCACTTGCAAAGGGATTATTCAAGATGATTGGAAAGATGCAGAAGTGATTCCCTTATTAAAAAAGGGTAAACAATCAGATCTAACAAATTATAGACTGGTGAGTTTAACGAGTGTAGTTTGTAAATTATTAGAGTCAATAATCAAAGAAAACATTGTAATGCATTTAGACAAGTTTAATCTAATCATGAGTAGTCAGCCTCAGTTTATTAAAGAAAGATCATGCTTAACAAATCTATTAGAATTCATGGAGGAAGTTACTAAAATGATAGATAAAGGGGAGCCAGTGGATGTTTATCTAGATTTTACAAAAGCCTCGTCAAAGATTGTTTGGGAAGTTAGAATCACATGGAATAGGTGGGAGAAGTTGTCAAATTGATAGAAAATTGGCAGAGTGGGCATAAATAGGGAGCACTCTGAGTGGTGTGAAGCAAAAAGTGGAGTCTCACAGGACTCGGTTTTTGGACTAATTTTGTTCTTGATATATATAAACAATTTGGATGATATCAGATCCCTGATTGCAAAATTTGCAGATGACACAAAACTAGGCAGAAATGCCTCATCTAAAGCAGAGGTGAATATATTGAGGTCAGATTTAGATAAAATTCGAGAATGGTCTGAGACCTGGCAAATGGAGTTTAATGTAGATAAATGTACAGTCATCCACATGGGCAGATCCATTATGGGTCATAATTACAGATTGGGAGAGAACAATATTAGAAAAGGAAAGGGACCTAGGGGTTATAATAAACCATACAGGCAAAGTGAGTGACCAACTCTGCAGTCTTCTAAACCAGTATAAAAACATTAAGTTTAGTCCAGGTATCAGTGAAAAAAGCAAATAGCAATGTTAGGCATGATCAAAAGAAATATTATACATAGGAGCAAGGAAGTGATAGTCAAACTGTATAAAGAATTAGTCAGACATACTTTGCAGTACTATGTTCAAGTGTGGAGTACGCATTGTAGAAACACGGAAGAGCATCAAAACTGATGAAATTTCTAAATTATAGTTATGAGAAAAGACTAAGAAAAACCAGCTTACAGAGTCTAGAAAAGAGAAAAATTCAAGGTGACAATACATGTTTATAAGATGATCAAGGGAAAGGAATAATTAGAATATAAATAGCTTTTCAAAGTACAGCTACCTACAAGAACAAGAGGGCACAGCTACAAATTAATGAAAGAAAGGTCCAGATATGATACCAGCAAATATTTATTTCAGTAAGAGAGTGGTGAATGTTTAGAATGCATTGCCACAAGAAATAGTGGAAGCAGGGTCAATTAATGAATTTAAGAATAACTTGGTTGCGCATAGTTATTTTAGACAAGGGAAGTTAAAGTTTAAGTTTATAAAAATTAATATTAATAATAGCTCTGAGTTTCATTATAATTTTGTATGTTCCAGTAATGTTACAAAAACTTAATAGATTTATCTGTGCTGCTTCAAGGCATTGATTGGTCATATCTGTTGAACTACTGCTGATGACACTGCTCGTTTTTATCTAATACTGGTCACATTTTACACTTGTTGTTTCCTGCACTGATGTCAGATATGAAAGTAGACTAGGGTTCAAGGTCGGACTATCTGTCAAATGAAAATGCTACAGTTTGACCCTTCTCAATAGACTTGAGAATGCTTTTTGCAGAATAGTTTCAAGACTTTTTACTTTCAAACCTTTTGAAAATAATCAGTTTCTAACATTTTGTTTGGCATAAAGGATTTACAAGATCTGACCTTCCCTTGAGACTAGGGGATGGCTTGAAGCTTGCCAGATTCAAATACCTCAACCATTGCACACTTGTGTTGCTGATGAGGTAGCACTTTACCTCTCGGCTTTAGCGACCCTATGACAATTTACTACTTATCAAAATCTATGAGGTTTATGAGCTGCCTTTGGGCAGACATAAAATTAATGAAGGAAAAAGACTTGAATGAATATAAATGCAAATAAGGCAAAAAACCTTTGAAAAGAAGAGAATAAAGGTTTGTCAACCAGACATGTGATAAAAGATATGTGTAGGTGCCTAGCAACTTTGTCATGTTCAGAATAGCTATGAAGATTACTGCTACAAGAGCATATGGCACCATGAAAACTTCCAGCTTCTAAAGGAACAAAGCAGAGAAATCTGATGACACTTACCCTGACAAGATGTCTGATCATGTTTTGTTTGATTCCACAATCCACCGCCACTACTTTAATGGGGTTACCTTTTCCATAGTACTGAATTTCCTGGTAGGAAGAGGAAACAAATCAATGATTGTACATGAAGTATGACTTTAGTCCTAACATAAACCATAATTTGTTCTGGCTACATTGACAAAATAATTGATACCTGCTGCAAATGAAACTGACGACCAACATCTTTCACATGGGGCTGTCTTTTGAACAATTCAGTACTTTATAGTATAGTATCACAGAACAATGCATGAATGCTATCTTTGATTTTTCAAATAATCAATAACCTTTTAACTTCCAGAGGAGCTTAGGTCTTCAATAAACAACTGCTAACTGTCATATCATGAGCCAGCCCTTTCCACAGCTTCCTTGTTCTCTTAATGTTCTATTCCAGCTCTCTTTTCCCCAAAAGTCTTGTAATACTATCAGGACACTTTAATGTGTGATCTTTTTTGCATCATCAGTAACCTTGAATTTCTCATTCTACTGCCAATAGCTCAAATCTTATTAATAGAATGGTATTAGTGACTTTATCATACCATCTCAACAGTTCAATCCAGCACAGACAATAGTTGATGAAAGTCTGTACCATCTTTTCATTTCACCTCCATGTCTTAGAGACATACAACATTGATTATTATCTTTGAGACATGAATAAAGATTTAGAAACTGAACTGCCTATAATACTGTGGCACTGTCAAAAGTAGTTCAGTAACAATAAGTGGTTCAGAAGTGCCAAGGTACAGTCTATTGAATCATATTTCATGTCAGCAATCTGACAACAATATTTCTACCTTAAAAAAAATTGTTTCCATTGCTGTCATTATTCCCCTTGGTGGGCTGCGACTGAAGAATTTACAAGGTCGTATCTGATCTGTATTTAGACTTAAGAAAGTAATTGTGCAAACAAGTACAAACCACTTTTGCAAGTACTAGCACATGATATGGTCTTTGGGTGTAAAATTTAATGAGAAATTGACAGTATTATTGTATGAATGAAACTACTTACAGTTTGAGTTTAAATCTAGCATTACAAAACCTACCTTTACAGATACTTCCGCAATGAGGTTCCTGAGATTTGGATCTTGAAAATCAATTGGGGAGTCATCAAACTCAATCTTTCCAAGTATTGTGCCTTCATCTCTGACAATTTTTGTGATCAAGCGAGTATCAATGCCATATAGGGCAGGGACTCCATCTTCCTGCAACCATTTAGACAAGGTCTTGACAGAGTTCCAGTGGCTTGGTTTGTGACAGTAATCTTGGACCAGCAGACCAGAAACCTACAAGAAACAACAAGTTTTTCACTTAATGAAGTACATACTCCAGTCACGAGCTAAGAGTAATCTAAGAGTCATCAGGGTCAGGGCAAACATACTATCAAGACCACATTTCACGCCCTTATTCATGTTCCTAAAAAAAAGACTGTCACAATAGTCTGGCCAATGATGAGGGGATCAAAACTAGAATCTCCATAGTGGTGAGCGCACAGAGGAGTCTTGTATTGCACTACAGTCAAGAGGACCCCCCGTCCACCTTTTCAAGTACACCTTGGGATGAGAAAAGAGCCACTGTGACCCAACAAAACATAGCAAGGGTTAACCCAACTCAGCACTATGCTTCAGCAATTGTGTGAAAAAACAAATCATTCTTCTTCTTCTTCTCCGTACGCTGTCAGACAGTAACCATTATTTTTTTGAAAAAAGCGGCGGTCATCCTGAGGCTGTCGACACTGCCCTAGAGCTTGTCTTGTGGTTCCACTGGTGATGGCCACATCTGCTCTCTCTGATCCTCGTATGTCGGGCAGTTCTGCAGCAGATGTTCAGCGGTCATTTTCCCGGTACCACACGGGCATTCGTCGGTTCCACCTATCTTCAATTTGTTGAATAGGTGGTACCTCAGTCTGTTGTGGCCTGTGCGGAGTCTGAAGACCACGACCTGCTCTCTTCTGTTCAACTGGTAATAGACATCATTTCTTGTGTAGCCAGTATGTTCTGTTTCCCATTTGGCCATGTATCTGGCCCTAATAAGCCTTTTGGACTCTTCGTAGGTCACACTAGAATCTGGTTGTGGTAGTCTTGCACCTTCTTTTGCCAGTCTGTCTGCCTCCTCGTTGCCTTGGATGTTACAGTGGGATGGAACCCACTGTACCACTACTCTTTTTGGTGCGGACTGCTGGTATAGTTGACAGAGTACTGCTCTTAAATTATTAAGTTCAGTATTTTTCTGGCTTTTTAGTGCTGTAACTACGGCCAGGGCATCTGTAAACAGGACTATCTGGCTTTCATTGCTTTCGCCTGTGAGCATTGCTTCTACTGCAGCCCTCAGTGCCTCTGCTCTGAAATTGCTTGAGAATTTTCCAGTTGCCACTGACAGTGTTATTTTTCTACAATTTGGTAGGCTCAGGAATACCCCTGCCCATCCGTTCTGTGTTGTGTTTGTTACAGAACCGTCGGTGTATGCATGGGTCCGGTCCATGCTTGGGTAGTTTTCCACTATGTACCACAGGGTTATGTCTCTCCTTTCTTTTTCAGTCTGGCTGTTCTTATTTCCAATACCTGGTATTTTTTCTACCACCTCCGGAATGATATACTGCTTCCAGGTGGGTTTGCGCAGAGTAGGGATGGGGTTTGGTATTGTTACGGTGTTCATAGGGTCTTTGCTCATCTTTGCTTTGGCTATTTCTGCAAAGTTTCTCCGCGTTAGTTTCCCATTTCCAAATTTATTTAGTCTCTGATGCATTGGATGGTCTGTCAGTCTTCTGAGTTTCTCTGCTTGCTGCTGGGCTCTGCAGTCTCTTTTGTCGGTCATGGATTGCAGATTTGTAATTTTTTTAAGTTCTACAATTGGCATTGACTTCATGCCTCCTGTTATAACTCTCATGGCTTGGTTTAAACAAATCATTCAATACTGGAGTGCAGCAGCATACTAAGGAGGTGAAGGTCTGCAGTCCACATTGGGTGATAGTCCAGCACGATGGTGCAATCAAGGACCAACCAGTCTGGCTATTTTTTTCTATAACAGCATATGGTATTCCATGACATAAATGTGATCAAATTGTGACATTTTAGAGGTCCTACAACTATAAGTGTCCACACAATCGCCCACCAATGAAACGGGCTGATTTGAGCCCTTAGTCGAAAATTGTATTCCCGAGCAAAATACTGAAATAAGCTCCAAACAGCTTATGGCTTCCTGGCCTCATATACAAAATCTACCAGAATGAACAGATTCCCAGCATTACAAATTGCTAAATGCTCAGATTAAAAAATTATTTATGTGTGTGTGCGTCTGTGAGTCGGTGGGTGAGGTGTGGGATGAGTGGATCATAGCCAAAGTAAACTCCAACCTACATATCATATTGTTGGCACTCCCCTGTTGGAATGTAAAATGTATATCTTAAAAACGACAATTACTTCATAATTATTGACACTACATTATTAATTACTTTGTTGAGCGTTTGAGGTACTTGTATTATAATGCACTTCCTCAAAACTGCGTGTGAATTGAATGGGACAGGCAAGAAAGCATAAGACCTAAAATTTACATTTATTTAAAAAAAAGTTAAATCTAAAAAACTGCAAACCTGTACATGAATTGACATAGTTGCTCCTTTTCTACAATAGGGTATTAGTGATCATATTTTCTTTTTCTTATAGTTTCTACAGGATCTAGTAGCCAGCTTCATAAACAACCCTTCTTAGTAGCATCTTAGAACATGCGTGGCAAGTTACAGTTTTACTGATCTTTGCTTAAAGTTCATGCCCAGGTAACATTTGAGCACCAAATATATTTATACTGCATATATTCTTCTTTTGTATTCAAGAGTAATAACAATTGTTGAACATTCATACCTGAATTTTTTCAGATTCCACATTTGTCAGGAGTCCAAATTCATCTTTTTCTGTAGTGCTAGGCACACCATAGTTTCCAATTATTGGGTACGTTAAGGTCAAAATTTGACCTCTGTAGCTGGGGTCAGTCAATGCTTCAGGATAACTGTGAATAACAAAGAATACTTGCAAACAGATAATTATATAATTTGTAGTTCTAGTGAGGAATAGTAGAAGAAGCCGCCCAAGTAAATGAAGTCTTGTGAAGAATAGAAGTAATTTGTAGTTGTAGTGAGGAATAGTAGAAGAAGCCACCCAAGTAAATGAATTCTTGTGAAGAATAGAAGAACAAGAAACAAAACATAGTAACTTCGAGTCTTGCAAAGAACAGTTGAAGGTGGTGAACAAAAATAAGAATTGAATTGTAACGTGCAACAATTGCAATTCTGTTTAAAGGAGAGCCAGAACGAATAAATAGAAACAAAATAAATGATATTGCCGTAGGGCTGTTGCCAATAATGGTATGTAGGTAGGCCACTTTGGCGACAAAGGCATGTGTACGGTGCGTGACTAGAGTCCCAGGCTGCATGCAATGTGGATGATGCCTTTCTGATTTGACCCAACCAGGTGATATGTGGAAGGCCATGGGCCATGATGTATTGTGGCCTTTCCGTTAGGTGACTGTCATTTGTGACACAGTCTTACAGGTGAATCGCAAGAATGCACCTCTGGCTGAGCATGTAAAAGGTTTCATTGTGCTTTTGATTGTTGCGCAGAATAGTCCAGGCTTTGGAACTATACAGCAGGATGGGAACGACACAGGTTTTCTTCTTCTTCTTCGTACGCTGTCAGACGTCAACTTGAATTTGTTCAAAGAAAGCAGCTGTCATCACTGCCATAGAGCTTGTCTAGTGTTGCCACTGGTGATTGTCACATGTGCTTTCTCTGGTCCTTGTATGTCGGGGAATTTTGCAGCAGAGGTTCAGCGGTCATTTTCCCTGTCCCACAGGTGCATTCGTCAGTGCCACCTATCTTCAGTTCATTGAATAGATGGTAGTCTGTTGTGGCCTGTGCAGAGTGTGAAGACCACCACCTGCTCTCTTCTGTTCAACTGGTAATTGGCATCATTTTTTGGAATGACACAGGTTATGTAAATCATGGCTTGATTTTCGGTGAAAGTCTCTGCTGGTTCCAAACTCCATGCAGTCTGTCCATAGGGTTGCCAGCCAGGCCAACTCATCGAATGATATCCAGATGACTAAGTCCATTGGAGATCAGTTTGCTGCATAGGCAAATTAAATCCTTAGTGGAGTTGACATCTATAATAATTTCTGTCGTTGCGAAATCGCAACCAAGGTATTGTATCTTGGTTTTTGCCTATGAAATGTGGAGGCCCAATCTGGCAAAGTCTTCTAGGTGCTTCAGCGGTTTTATCAGTTCCGGAGAGTGGGAGTCTGGTATGACTGAGATTTATGAAGTCGAGCTTGGTTACACACAGATTTCCAATGGTGACTCCTGGGTTGTGCATCTCCAGCTGACTGGATCCAGTCCAAGGTACGGCAAAACAGTGTTGGGGCAAGGACATATCTCTGCCAAACACCAGATAATGTAGAGAGTCTGTCAGAAGGATTGTGATGTAGGCAGACTCTTGCTGTAGCTCCTAAATTAGCTATCGCAGTCTGTTTGGACCTCCCATATGTTTTAAAGCAGATCTGTCCACGGAGTCAAATGCAGCCTTGAGGTCAACATAAGTGAGTAATCAAGTAAACATAAGTGTAATATAAAAAGACGAAACACTTTGCACTATATCTTTGAAAAGGTTAAATATTACACAGCTTAATTGCTCTTCTTCTACCATGGTGTGTAAAGTAAAAGTGTTCCAATCTTTTACTTATAGTTTCTTTCAAATAAGGGAGCCAGTCACATTCTCAACCCTTCTTAGTTGCCTTCTATATCATACCTGACAAGTTGCAGTGCTATTATTTATTGTTCTCCCTAACAGTCCTATAACACATTAACGCAATATTATATATGCATCTTTGAATTCACTTCAGGTCAATGGTCAGATAATTGTACAAATAACAGACTTGACTACCCGAGTGGTCTGCCGGGGTCTTTGTGTATGACAAGGACAAGAATGGCACCACTGCCTCACAGAGAGCATGTCGTAAGAGGCGACTAACTGTGTGACATGGCATAACACCGGCCATGGTTAGGTGGTTTGTTTAGAGCAGCATTAGATGGTGCCTAACAGGCTGCGGGTCTACTTTGCTCTAGTGTTTGAGTCTATTAAGATGAACTCGCACATCGGTTAACAACCAAACGCAGTGGAGTATAAAGCTGCGCAAGCCTAGCCCGCTAAGCAGGAAATCCTTCTCTCGGCTATATCCAGCTCATACTATAGCTTGGACCTGCACAGGGGCATCTGCCCCTGTAGAAGTACAGGTCAACTAAGAACAGACTTGACAAAGATTGAAGAACAAATAGAATGTCAATACTAGAATTAATCAAGTAATTTTGGGTTTTAATTGTTATCAAACCAATATGGAGTTCTGTAGCCAATGCTTATGTAAAGTAGCCAATGCTTATGTAAAGCAGCCAATGCTTATGTAAAATAGCCATAAACAAGAGAGATATATCCAAACAGCAGTATATATAAAAGTCATATTCAACCAGTCCGAGGGTCAAAGATGTAGCACAGAGAGTGAGTTGACTGCCAGCTGTCAGGGACTCATAGTTGGCTGCTTGCATTGGGGTCAGCAAACTATAGCCAACCAAGGCTCTATTCTATCTCCAAGGTGTGGCACTGGAAATAGACTGCACTAATGTAGTCTGGCGGCACTGGAAATAGACTGGACTAGTGTAGTCTGGCGGCATTGGAAATAGACTGCACTAGTGTAGTCTGGCGGCACTGGAAATAGACTGCACTAGTGTAGTCTGGCGGCACTGGAAATAGACTGCACTAGTGTAGTCTGGCGGCACTGGAAATAGACTGCACTAGTGTAGTCTGGCGGCACTGGAAATAGACTGCACTAGTGTACTCTGGCGGCACTGGAAATAGACTGCACTAGAGTAGCCTGGCGGCACTGGAAATAGACTGCACTAGTATAGTCTGGCGGCACTGGAAATGGACTGCACTAGTGTAGTCTGGCGGCACTGGAAATAGACTACACTAGTGTAGTCTGGCTAAGAGAAATTGAATCGCAATGGGAAGGCGAACTCAATATGCAAAAAAGCCAGCTGAAATGAGATGTGTTTGGTTGAATGGTGCCAACATTGCAGACTCGCTGTAAAATATTCACAACATTCTTTTCAGGACGAATGTTGCAGAAGAATACTCAACCAGTCTCCAACACAAAAATAATATATCCAACAAGCTCTATATATAATTAAGAAATATCCAACAAGCCCTATACAATGTAGACATATCCAACAAGCCCTATACAATGTAGACATATCCAACAAGCCCTATACAATTATAGCATATACAAAAAGTCATATACAATTAGGGCATATCCAACAAGCCATATACTTCTTCTTCTTCGTACGCTATCAGACATCAACCTGTATTTTTTCTAAGAAAGCAACGGTCATCCTGAGGCTGTCGACACTGCCATAGAGCTTGTCTAGTGTTGCCACTGGTGATGGCCACATGTGCTTTCTCTGGTCCTCGTATATCGGGCAGTTTTGCAGCAGATTACTTGATTAATTCAGTTTATTGAATAAGTGGTACCTCAGTCTGTTGTGGCCTGTGCGGAGTCTGAAGACCACTACCTGCTCTCTTCTGTTCAACTGGTAATAAGCATCCTTATTTGTGTAGCCAGTATGTTCTGTTTCCCATTTGGCCATGTATCTGGCCTTAATAAGCCCATTGGACTCTTCGTAGGTCACACTAGAATCTGGTTGTGGTAGTCTTGCACCTTCTTTTGGCAGTCTGTCTACCTCCTCGTTGCCTTAGATGTTACAGTGGCATGGAACCCACTGTACCACTACTCTTTTTGGTGCAGACTGCTGGCATAGTTGACAGAGTACTGCTCTTAAATTATTAAGTTCTTTATTTTTCTGGCTTTTTAGTGCTGTAACTACGGCCAGGGCATCTGTAAACAGGACTATCTGACTTTCATTGCTTTCGCCTGTGAGCATTGCTTCTACTGCAGCCCTCAGTGCCTCTGCTTCCGCTCTGAAATTGCTTGAGAATTTTCCAGTTGCCACTGACTGTTATTTTTCTACCATTTGGTAGGCTCAGGAATACCCCTGCCCATCCGTTCTGTGTTGTGTTTGTTACAGAACCGTCGGTGTATGCATGGGTCCAGTCCATGCTTGGGTAGTTTTCCGTTATGTACCTCAGGGTTATGTCTCTTCTTTCTTTTTCAGTCTGGCTGTTCTTGTTTCCAATACATGGTATTTTTTCTACCACCTCCGGAATGATATGCTGCTTCCAGGTGGGTTTGTGTAGAGTAGGGATGGGGTTTGGTATTGTTACAGTGTTCTTAGGGTCTTCGCTCATCTTTGCTTTGGCTATTTCTGCAAAGTTTCTCCGCTTTAGTTTCCCATTTCCAAATTTATTTAGTCTCTAATGCATTGGATGGTCTGTCAGTCTTCTGAGTTTCTCTGCTTGCTGCTGGGCTCTGCAGTCTCTTCTGTCGGTCATGAATTGCAGATTTGTAATCTTTTCCAGTTCTACAATTGGCATTGACTTCATGCCTCCTGTTATAACTCTCATGGCTTGGTTTTGGAGTTTGCTAATTTTATCAAAGTTCGCCTTTGCTGCTGTTGTCCATGCCGCAATGCCATACTCGAAAACTGGTCTCACTCTTCCAGTGTACAGTTTCTTTAGTATACTTTCGTCTGCTGCCCAGCTTGTGCCAGCAAGTTTCCTCATGATTGCCATTCTTTGTCTGGCTCTCATTCGGTTTCTCTCGATCTGACTTTTCCATGTCATGCGCCAATCAAATGTGACTCCCAAGTAGTTTGGGTTGTCGTTTGGCCGCAGATATTTGCCGTTAAGGCCCAAAAAGCCATATACAATTAAGACATATCCAACAGGCCTTATACAATTAAGGCATATCCAACAAGCATATACAATTAGGGCATAATCAACAAGCCATATACAATTAGAGAATATCCAACAAGCCATACAATTAGGGCATATCCAACAATCCATACAATTAGGGCATATCCAACAAGCCATATACAATTAGAGCATATCCAACAAGCCCTATACAATTAGGGCATATCCAACAAGCCATATACAATTAGAGCATATCCAACAAACTATAAACAAACTGAACATATACAACAGCCCTAAACAAGGACATACACAACAGCCCTAAACAAGGACATACACAACAGCCCTAAAAAAGCAAAACATACACAACAGCCCTAAACAAGCAGAACATACGCAACAGCCCTAAACAAGGACATACACAACAGCCCTAAACAAGCAGAACATACGCAACAGCCCTAAACAAGCAGAACATACGCAACAGCCCTAAACAAGGACATACACAACAGCCCTAAACAAGCAGAACATACGCAACAGCCCTAAACAAGCAGAACATACGCAACAGCCCTAAACAAGGACACACAACAGCCCTAAACAAGGACATACACAACAGCCCTAAACAAGCAGAACATACACAACAGCCCTAAACAAGGACATACACAACAGCCCTAAACAAGGACATACACAACAGCCCTAAACAAGGACATACACAACAGCCCTAAACAAGGACACACAACAGCCCTAAACAAGGACATACACAACAGCCCTAAACAAGCAGAACATACACAACAGCCCTAAACAAGGACACACAACAGCCCTAAACAAGGACATACACAACAGCCCTAAACAAGCAGAACATACACAACAGCCCTAAACAAGGACATACACAACAGCCCTAAACAAGGACACACAACAGCCCTAAACAAGCAGAACATACACAACAGCCCTAAACAAGGACATACACAACAGCCCTAAACAAGGACACACAACAGCCCTAAACAAGCAGAACATACACAACAGCCCTAAACAAGGACATACACAACAGCCCTAAACAAGGACATACACAACAGCCCTAAACAAGGACACACAACAGCCCTAAACAAGGACATACACAACAGCCCTAAACAAGGACATACACAACAGCCCTAAACAAGCAGAATATACACAACAGCCCTAAACAAGGACATACACAACAGCCCTAAACAAGGACATACACAACAGCCCTAAACAAGGACATACACAACAGCCCTAAACAAGGACATACACAACAGCCCTAAACAAGCAGAATATTCACAACCAAATATACCCAATCAAAGCTTAATAAGTATATGTATAAAACCAGACAGCAAAAAAAAAAACAGTACTAACCCAACAAGGTCAGTATTGAAGACAATCTCGCCAGACAAAAAAAACTAGAACTTACCCAACAAGGCCAGTGTTGAAGACAATCTCGCCAGCACAAAAAAAACTAGAACTTACCCAACAAGGCCAGTGTTGAAGACAATCTCGCCAGCACAAAAAAAACTAGAACTTACCCAACAAGGCCAGTGTTGAAGACAATCTCGCCAGCACAAAAAAAACTAGAACTTACCCAACAAGGTCAGTATTGAAGACAATCTCGCCAGCACAAAAAAAACTAGAACTTACCCAACAAGGCCAGTGTTGAAGACAATCTCGCCAGCACAAAAAAAAACTAGAACTTACCCAACAAGGTCAGTATTGAAGACAATCTCGCCAGCACAAAAAAACTAGAACTTACCCAACAAGGCCAGTGTTGAAGACAATCTCGCCAGCACAAAAAAAACTAGAACTTACCCAACAAGGCCAGTGTTGAAGACAATCTCGCCAGCACAAAAAAAACTAGAACTTACCCAACAAGGCCAGTGTTGAAGACAATCTCGCCAGCACAAAAAAAATTAGAACTTACCCAACAAGGCCAGTGTTGAAGACAATCTCGCCAGCGCTCGATACTGGAGCACCAAATGAAATTCCTGTGAGATGCTTGCCATTCTTTAAGATGAGGTGGGCTTTGATTGGCTGAAATTGAATATGCTTTCAACATTACTTTTTCTCAAATGAGTAATGGATAATGATGATGCTTGTAATGGTGATGATGTACATGTGACGACTACTTGATAATGAAGGAAGCTCAGGGGATTCAAGTTGTGAACTTAAACAAAGAAACAATTGCTAGGTTGTCACCTGAATGGATTGGACTTCAATCTGTGTTGCATATTTTTTATCTTATTTTGCTGTTTCATCCGTTATCCATTGAGTTACCATTAGAGTAAAGGCCAGCAACATCTATTTTTCATCTATTCCTCTTCTGAGCTGTTTTGAACCCACGAGACTCAAGATTGAACTGCTTCCTCTTCAACCGTTCTTCACATCGTATTTCTTGGCCTTGCCACCATCTCGTTTCTTCTAGGATCCAATCCAGCGCATGTTTGGTTTCCCTGTCAAGATAAGTTCTGAGAGTGTCCTATCCATCTCTATTTATCTTCCTAATTTTCTGCTGTATCTTCTGTTTTCTTTTCAGTCCATCTGAAGCATTAGAGCCATGACAGCAGTTGTCCCATTACAGAACTGGTTTAGAAGACTGCAGAGTTTGTAAACAACCAGTTTCTTTAACTTGTAGCTAAGCACATAGATATACATTCACAGTGGTGGTGCATGTAGTCATTAATTCTACATAATGATGTTGCTAGCCCCATACGCAACCACCTTTATTAACCTTTTTTTTTTTTACATTCTTAGAAGTGTACAGTAGTTAATTCTTTTCAATCTGGGTACAATTCACGTAATTATTATTCAAAGATTAATTTTTGTAAAAACTATCAACAATGTGTTTATTACCCTTGGATGAGATCCACTGTGACACCCTTGGATGAGATCCACTGTGACACCCTTGGATGAGATCCACTGTGACACCCTTGGATGAGATCCACTGTGACACCCTTGGATGAGATCCACTGTGACACCCTTGGATGAGATCCACTGTGACACCCTTGGATGAGATCCACTGTGACAACACATGGCTTCGGAATAAAGGCTGCTTACTCATGTATCCCCTAAGCAGTGTACAGGTTTCTATTCCACCTCTGATAGAAAAAACCTGTACCAAAGTTTTGAATACATGTTCTCCTGGTCAGAGGATCGACATCTATGTCTACGTTTTTGTGACTTCAAGTTTCTACATGATGGGGTAGCCAACCCCATGACCAACCATCCTTAGATATCTCTTATGACCTTCCTGGTAGGCTCAAATCTTAATATTCGTTGCTCCCCTATTGGGCCCTGGTAACACACAAGCTAATTTGACAATGTCTTACAATAAATTAAGTTAGATACAATCATCTGATATATTACCAATCTAAAATTAGCCTTACTATATGACTCGGAAATATAGAATGTAATTAATAGTAAGACCACAGAATGTAACTAAGAGTAGCAATATGTCATGTAACTACAAATGCTTGGAATGCATTGCCACAGGAAGTAGTGGAGGCAGGGACAATTAATGTATTTAAGAATAGATTTGATAGCTTTGAAAGCAAGGAAATGAAAATGGAACTGGCTGTATACAGACTCTGCAGAGTCTTCTAAACCAGTAAATAGACGTTAAGTTCAGAGTATCAATATATCATGTTACTAAGAGTAGGAATATGTCATTTAACTAAGAGTAGGAATATGTCATTTAACTAAGAGTAGGAATATGTCATTTAACTAAGAGTAGGAATATGTCATTTAACTAAGAGTAGAAATATGTCATTTAACTAAGAGTAGAAATATGTCATTTAACTAAGAGTAGAAATATGTCATTTAACCAAGAGTAGAAATATGTAATTTAACTAAGAGTAGGAATATGTCATTTAACTAAGAGTAGAAATATGTCATTTAACTAAGAGTAGAAATATGTCATTTAACTAAGAGTAGAAATATGTAATTTAACTAAGAGTAGGAATATGTCATTTAACTAAGAGTAGAAATATGTCATTTAACTAAGAGTAGAAATATGTCATTTAACTAAGAGTAGAAATATGTAATTTAACTAAGAGTAGGAATATGTCATTTAACTAAGAGTAGAAATATGTCATTTAACTAAGAGTGTCCTCATTCAGGATGTAGACCTTTGGGAGGTCTCCAATGCATAATGTGCAACAGATGTATAAATCTTTCAACACAAAAACTGACAAAACTAAGGCAGTCAACAAATAGAGACAGAAACATAACAATAAATCCACATATGTGTTGGACTGAACCCCCACAGGGAAAAAGAAGAGTTGGAGGTCAAAGGACATAGGACAGAACAGTAGAAAAGGAAGCCGTTGTAAGTAGAGTCTCATTAGCAAAGTTCGAGATGGTCAACAATTTCTGCAGCCCTAATGTTCCTATGAAAACAAAACGGAGAAAGCTGAACCCTCAACCTTTCTGTTTTGGATTCATAAAACGGCCAGATCAAGCCCCCTAATGGGAAGTAAACATTTGAAAATGTGTGCAAAATTCGGATGCACTGGGCCAGTAGAGCAAAACACAGTACAACACTCTCAGAATTAGGAAATGGACGAAAGAGAAGAAAAAATGAAATACCTTCTGTGAATCCGACGCTGATCGCTGGCTGATGTACTTGTACCTGCTTTGTTGGCTAACCAAAGTTGAAGTAACAGCCCTGGCTTTCAGTCTTGATGACACATTCAGTAATCGTAATATCGTCATGATGGCTGTCTGCCGCACCCAGAAGTGATGCAGTAACTAGCTGAAATAAGTATAAAACAGACACACTGTAATGGTTACAAGAAAATATGATGTTTTGAGGTTTGATAAGAGAAACTGAACTAGAGGTACTTAAATAGGTCAAAGTCTACTGGCTCGATAGCTTAATCAGCATTTCAAAAGTGCAAAAGCGAAGAGCCACTTTAATGAACCCTGTGGCAATCTCAAATGAAATATATCAATTTTTTGTTTGGTATTTGCCTTTTTTATTTCCTAAAGTAGTGTACTGTATTTTACACCTAATGATGCAATACATCTGACTTCATCATCCATTTTTATTGGTTTACTTTCTATACTGATATTTCTTTGAGAACCTGAACCCTGCAAGTTTTGGTCGTGACCTGTGTTACTAACCTATTCACCACACCGCCCTCTACTGATAGATTAATCCTTCAAGGTGGCCTTCATTTGTGTATAAGGTCAACTGATAATGGCTATCAGTGGTATTTGTCTACATGAGGTAAATTATTGGTACATATAGTTTGTTATGTTCACTAATGATCTGACCCCCACAGTGCCACTTTCCTGCTTAAAATACATTTTTATTGTAATTTCCCGCAGTTTGTAGGGATTGCTGATTAATCAATTATGTCATCAATCAATCAATCGTCTTCCAACTTCAAGATGAGAATAGGCCTTCAACAAACAATCACCAAACAGTACTATAATGAAGGAAGAGCGTCAGCTCATCCCACGGTTCCGTGTCTTCTTAATGTCTGATTCTAGCTCACTTGTTCATGTATTTGAATGCGCTTTTGCCATGGGGAAATCAAAACAGACTGTCATTAGCACATAACAAAATAGAAGCTGTCCATTAGCACAGAACAAAATAGAAGCTGTCCATTAGCACAGAACAAAATAGAAGCTGTCCATTAGCTCAGAACAAAATAGAAGCTGTCCATTAGCTCAGAACAAAATAGAAGCTGTCCATTAGCTCAGAACAAAATAGAAGCTGTCCATTAGCTCAGAACAAAATAGAGTGTCATTAGCTCAGAAGAAAATGTTGACCTAATGTAGTGCAATTTCGGACACTTTATACCTTATGTCAATGTCTGCTACAGAATGTGATGATGATAATGATATAATCCCTGTGTATGTGCAGTGGTGCTTTGCTTTCCTCCCACATAAGCACTTGTGGATCCAGGAAATGGGAGGTTTAATATAATATCTTAAAATGTTCGGAAGGGCTAGAGCAGCTACTTTCAGCCGTTAATGGACATAGTAAAGATCAAAATCTGTTCATAAACATAAACAAAACAAAGATAATGACCACCGATAAAACACAATGTCAGCATAAATTTACAGTGCGTGGTGAGGAAATAGATCAGGTTACACATTTTGAATATCTGGGCTCCAGAATCGACAAAAATGGTGACTGCTCGAAAGAAATCAGAAAAGACTAGCTATGGCAATGCAGAGACTGAACAGCCTGAAGAAATTATGGCAGGGCACCAACAAAACGATAAAAGTAAAAGTCTTGAGAGCCTGTGTTTTTCCTGTGGCAGCTTATGGATGTGAAGCATGTACGATTACCAAAACTTCTAGACAAGAATCGAACCCTTCAAGTCAAAATGTTACAGAAAGATCCTCAGAATACCCTGAACAGAGAAAAGAACAAATGTAGACATTCGGCAAGAGCTGAGCATAGAGGAGAACTGGTTTATCAATTCCATTTTGGCTAGAAAATGCAAATACTTTGGTCACATCAAGAGACACAACGGTCTTGAGAGGACGGTGATGGAAGGTATGGTGCCAGGCAAAAAAGGAAGGGGTAGACCAAGAAGACGATGGCACCAAGATATCCAGGAATGCCTGAGTATGACAGTGGCGGAAGCTGGTGTTTTGGCAAGGGAATGAGTTTCTTACAGACAGACTGTGATGGGAGCGAGGTTCTACAAAGGACATGCTACATGATGATGTGTTACACTTCATCCTACTATGGTCTAATGATCTTCTGTCTTTATAAGTGACCACATCTTTACTCGTCTGTGTGATACCTGGTTGAGAGGTTGTCGACCCCCAGAACCTTCCAAACTTCTTGAAAGCTCTTCATTCTGAGCTAACTCTTGATGTTTTTGAAGTAGTGGATTACAGTGGCTCTTCACACATTCTGAGGTGTACTTGAGAAGGTGGACAAGGGCCCTTCTGGCTGAAATGCAATGTGAGACTCTTCAGTAAGTTGACCATTATGGGGATTACAGCATCAATCCCCATCTTGCTGGGCAGGCTGATGTGACACAGCTTATTTTCAGGAGCACAGACGAGAACTTGAGGTGGCGTCTTGATCAACAGTGTTTCACCTGGCCCTAATTATTCTCTGCTGTCAGAACTTTCCAATCAATTAATCAAAACCATTTCAGCTCCATGTGGAGCATAGGTCTTTAACAAATACATGCCAAGTCATAAACGGTTGACATGTCTATATCTGTTAGTTAATGGGGCCTAAAGTTCCTACGGAAAGTGGTAGCAAGCCCCATACCCAATCATCTTTAGTCACCTCTTACAACATGCCTGACAGGCTACAGTGTTACTATTCTTTGATTCACTTTAGTATCCTGGCAACACACCTTCCAAGCATGTCCTAATATACCTTAGTCTTCTTAGTCTTGATCTACCTGTACAGATCCCAAATACCTTAGTCTTCTTAGTCTTGATCTACCTGTACAGATCCCAAATACCTTAGTCTTTTTAGTCTTGATCTACCTGTACAGATCCCTAATACCTTAGTCTTCTTAGTCTTGATCTACCTGTACAGATCCCAAATACCTTAGTCTTCTTAGTCTTGATCTACCTGTACAGATCCCTAATACCTTAGTCTTTTTAGTCTTGATCTACCTGTACAGATCCCAAATACCTTAGTCTTTTTAGTCTTGATCTACCTGTACAGATCCCAAATACCTTAGTCTTCTTAGTCTTGATCTACCTGTACAAATCCCTAATACCTTAGTCTTTTTAGTCTTGATCTACCTGTACAGATCCCTAATACCTTAGTCTTCTTAGTCTTGATCTACCTGTACAGATCCCTAATACCTTAGTCTTCTTAGTCTTGATCTACCTGTACAGATCCCAAATACCTTAGTCTTCTTAGTCTTGATCTACCTGTACAGATCCCAGCTCTGGATGTAGCCGGAAGGAGGATTTTCTGCATAGCTGGCTAGGCTCGAGCAGCGTATTACTCCGCTGTGTTGGGACAAGTGCCTAAATACCTAAAGAGATGTATTCATGGGGCTAGCAACCTTGTCATGTAGAACCATTGTTACGGAAACAGCCACTGTGAAATAATGAGATACAGGATTCATGTAATGGGGTCAACTGTAGTGGTGAGCCTATGCTTCTCTTGGAGCAGAGAGGCAAATCATGACATCTTTACTGCAGTAACGTCTTTGGCTATCTTAGCTGGCCAGGGTGCAGGTGAGTATTCCATTTCTGTACTGTATTCAGGTGAGTATTCCATTTCTGTACTGTATTCAGGTGAGTATTCCATTTCTGTACTGTATTCATGTGAGTATTCCATTTCTGTACTGTATTCAGGTGAGTATTCCATTTCTGTACTGTATTCAGGTGAGTATTCCATTTCTGTTCTGTATTCAAGAGAGTATTCCACTGCTGTACTGTATTCATCATTGTTGCCTAGATTAGTTTCTAGCTTCATCCAAGTTGTCTTTTGGTCTTAGTATTTTTGGTCGTAACATCGGTTCTTATTTAAATATGTGCACACACGAAACTGACCATTATAACTACCTGTGTATGTGATTATATACAGTGTTCTGTTATGCTACATATTAGTTTGATTAAAAATCGATTATGATATATCTACATACACCAGCTAACCTGAGCTTACTTAGCCATCTTGGACATACATACACCAGCTAATCTGAGCTTACTTAGCCATCTTGGACATACATACACCAGCTAACCTGAGCTTACTTAGCCATCTTGGACATACATACACTAGCTAACCTGAGCTTACTTAGCCATCTTGGACATACATACACTAGCTAACCTGAGCTTACTTAGCCATCTTGGACATACATACACCAGCTAACCTGAGCTTACT
The DNA here is from genome assembly GCA_036924085.1 of Ariolimax columbianus. Lineage (NCBI taxonomy): Eukaryota > Metazoa > Mollusca > Gastropoda > Stylommatophora > Arionidae > Ariolimax > Ariolimax columbianus. Next base: position 4,940,581 of record JAVGWX010000012.1, on the reverse strand, counting down.
TAGCCATCTTGGACATACATACACCAGCTAACCTGAGCTTACTAAGCCATCTTGGACATACATACACCAGTTAACCTGAGCTTACTTAGCCATCTTGGACATACATACACCAGCTAACCTGAGTTTATTTGGTTAGCTTGGAACGCATGCGACCAGTGAATGCTGACAAAGTGGTCCTCATCGATTACGATGGACGAACAACAACAACAGGTAACTTTAACAGAGTGTCCTGAATAGCCCATTCACGTTTGAATGAGTGATCGAACACAACTGCCGTTAGGTCACTTTTATGACGTGCTTGGGAGGTTAGTGGACCTTTTGTTTTTTTCTCCAGAAACTCTCAGGTGACAGAGAGAGAGAGAGAGAGAGAGAGAGAGAGAGAGATTGGGGGGGGGGGAGAGACTAGACACACACACACACAAGTTAGAAAAGCATAGTGGTTTGAGTACTCGCTTATCATAATAAAGGGATGGGGTTCAACTGTTGTTACTAGCACGCTCCTGTCAACCCAGCTGTAAATCTGTCAAACACCGATTAACGTAGTTACTTAACTTACTGTTCTCGTGCAAATGTGCTTTCAATCTCGTCTGTATTTCAGCTGTTAGTAAGTTCATTACGATATCGATACACAACTTGGGGGACAGATGTTAACTGTTAAAAACTCTTTATGTTATTATGCGCTAATTCTGTTTGTTTACTTGGAAAAGCGGCCAATGGAATGGAGAGTGAATGAACTACACTGTGCGCCCATGGCAAAAGAGAGAGATATATATACGTCTAACACAGGTCAAGATAAAGGTCATAAACTTGGCCCGCTCTCGTCACAGGTGTTCAGACCAAACAAAAAATTGTGGAGGGGAGGGGGAAGATAAAGAAGAAGATAGAGAAGAGGAGGAGAGAGAAGAGGAGGAGAGAGAAAGATGAAAAGACAGAAGTGGATGAGGGTGGAGAGAAAGATGGAAGATAGAGAGAGGTGTGTGAGAGAGAAAGAGAGCCAGGTTGTTGCATCCAAATATCGACGTGGGTCAAGAAGACACGAAGCAGGCCACAACAGTAAATTCGTGTGTACGTGTGAATGTGTGCATACAAGCGAATGTCGTTCACGTACTAGGCTAAATATGAGGCACAGGAATACAAAACAACAACAACACACATGTATAAACTGAAGGGACTATATTTCTGCCACGTGTGAAGTTTAGATACCAGCTAGCTTGCACTGTTTTCAGTGGCGGAAGCTGAACTTCAGACGTGCGTTGTGCATACAATAGAAGAGAAGGGGGTAGCTTTTTATTGATACATCTATACGTCATGATTAACCAAAGAAGATTTCATGGTGTTCTAAACAAACGTTTAATAACGTGTGGATTTAGAAAGAAAGGTCAAGGTTAATGTTACGTGAGAACAATAATAGATGTCAGCCTACGTGCCCACCCAGATAGGATTTCATCATAGACTGGATATTGGGAGATGACACACAACTTTAGACTGGAGATTGGAAGATGACACACAACTTTAGACTGGAGATTGGGAGATGACACACAACTATAGACTGGAGATTGGGAGATGACACACAACTTTAGACTGGAGATTGGAAGATGACACACAACTATAGACTGGAGATTGGGAGATGACACACAACTTTAGACTGGAGATTGGAAGATGACACACAACTATAGACTGGAGATTGGGAGATGACACACAACTATAGACTGGAGATTGGAAGATGACACACAACGTTAGACTGGATATTGGAAGATGACACACAACTTTAGACTGGAGATTGGAAGATGACACACAACTTTAGACTGGAGATTGGAAGATGACACAAAACGAAAGTCAAAAGGATAGCAGCTACAACTGTCGTCACGGTTTGAACAGTTAAACTTTAGTCTAGAAGGTTCTTCATCATGTGGATATATTGCACATTTTGTGGAGTGGCCATTTGGGTTTCAATAACATTGATAAACAGCTTTCTAATCACCCACGACACATGGAATAACATTATAAACAGCTTTCTGGTCACATATGGTAACATCAATAAACGGCTTTCCAGTCACCTATGGTAACATCAATAAACGGCTTTCTGGTCACCTATGATATCAATAAACGGTTTTCTGGTCACCTATGGTAACATCAATAAACGGCTTTCTGGTCACCTATGGTAACATCAATAAACGGCTTTCTGGTCACCTATGGTAACATCGATAAACTGCTTTCTGGTCACCTATGATATCAAAAACGGTTTTCTGGTCACCTATGATAACATCAATAAACAAGTTGCTGGTTGCCAATGATAACATCAATAAACGGCTTTCCAGTCATCTATGATAACATCAATAAACAAGTTGCTGGTCTCCTATGGTAACATCAATAAACAAGTTGCTGGTCACCTATGGTAACATCAATAAACAAGTTGCTGGTCACCTATGGTAACATCAATAAACAAGTTGCTGGTCACCTATGGTAACATCAATAAACAAGTTGCTGGTCACCTATGGTAACATCAATAAACAAGTTGCTGGTCACCTATGGTAACATCAATAAACAAGTTGCTGGTCACCTATGGTAACATCAATAAACAAGTTGCTGGTCACCTATGGTAACATCAATAAACAAGTTGCTGGTCACCTATGGTAACATCAATAAACAAGTTGCTGGTCACCTATGGTAACATCAATAAACAAGTTGCTGGTCACCTATGGTAACATCAATAAACAAGTTGCTGGTCACCTATGGTAACATCAATAAACAAGTTGCTGGTCACCTATGGTAACATCAATAAACAGGTTACTGACTCATCATAGGACATAAAATAGAGTGGATAACGTTTTCCTGAACAGGATAGGGATATCACTTCAAGGCTATTTCCACGCTGGTTTCTGCCGAATTATATACACAACTGAGAAATAAAGTCCACTTAATCATCCAGTCGCATTGCAGTGTACAGGCTAGTTTAAAAAAAAAAAGTTACCTTCCATTATAAAGAAAACCTTGGCCTGACAGTTTCAGCCCTTGTGTCCAGGCTACAACGGTTATCATGCTGCCTAATTTTGTTTGGCTTGGCTTCGTTCGTTCTCAATCTCCCCCTACCAAGTACTGAAAGGGCTTAAGTAGCAGAAAGTAGTCCAGAAACGGAATGCGTTGTATCGTAGTGTCCAGCTTGACTGTGATATTTGCACATTTTGGTTCGACACATCCGATTTCAGCAAGCATTTGATTTAGTACCGCGTTAGCCTTCCCTCTTCGATCCCTTCTCCTTAGCCAGTCTGCTCTGTTGCAGCCTATTGTCCAGAATCACCCCCCCCCCCCACGTGGAGGTGTAGAAGGGTTTTTGGCCGTTCTGATTCGCTGGCCCGGACACTGACAATCAACTATTGGCCATGCTGCCTAATTGTGTTTGAAGCTCATCCCAAATCTTGTGTCAGCACGAGAGAATGACGTAATCCAATGTGTTCCCAGCTACAAATCGCCAAAGAAAGACACTCCTCTGCAACTTATGGGGGGGGGGGGGGGGGGGGGAGAACACATTGTTTTCAACCACTATTGAGTTTTGACTGAAGCCTCTCGTTTGATTTGCCTCAGTGGACGCGTATAGCAAATCACTATAGCTAATCCCTTTATAGGAAGCCTGTATCCCAGGATTTGCAGTAACTATTTTATATGATCAGGTTGCTATCCACATGCACATCCCTGTTTTGTCGCCTTGTACGACATGATTGGATGGTTACAGTGGTTTTTATTCTTTTGAGCCATGCTAGTCCCGCACATACTCCGTATAACAATAATTGTACAGTTCTGGTATTTTGACTACCACTTTCCATTCAATGAAGGGGTCTCAATCTATAGGGAAATGAGATGCCAGACCTGGCCAGAAGGTGCGGAGCTGAGAAAAAAGATGTGGGGCAGCGGCTCCGACCTGGTGAAGACTACAGACTTCATCATGGCGACTGGCCTGCAGATATAGCATGTTCAAAAAGATCCTGAACGCAACGAAGAAAGTAGAGTTATGCCACTGCATGTTTACGATCACATAAGAACATGCAGTTCTCTGAACTACTACACTGCAACCTGGCATGGAAGGCCGGAGGCGTTTAATTACTAATCTAGTCTACCCAGCAGTAAGTGGGCACCTGATTAACAGTTAGGAAAGTCAAGGAAAGGGACGGAACTTAGCCCCACTCAGAAAAAGCTGAGACTAAGGTCCTGCTACAAAGAAGTCGCTAAATCAGCAAGTTGTCTACCTTGACAAATTTTTCACGCTGGTCACAAAACACGACATGTACGGCAACTTTAATCATGTCAATAGTATTAGTCCGCGGGTTGTCCGGTGTCATGTTCACTGAATGGTTTCATCTAAATTTGCACACCTAATAAATAGCAAACAAAAAAACCACAAAAAAAACTAACGAAATAATACAAAATTCACATACATACGCAAATAGCACGCCGAATCATCCACGTGGCTATTAAAAAAAACAGGATAATGTAAATATTTTAAGATTTGTTAATGCGAAATTATCATTTATGATTAAGCGCGGTACTTGAAATATAAGAGCGACACTCACCCAGAACACAAGAAAACAGCCTCTGCCTTATGTACGTTCATATGATATAAGAGAGCCACATAAACACACTGTATCTTGAGAGAAGAACGTTAAACGCTAAGCGGCCTGTTGCCAGCTTTCACTCAATCGCGGTCTGGTTGAAAAATGGCGCAGCTTTTGCGGTCACCAATGCGCGTTGATGTTGACCTAGTATGTTTTGTTATTCGCGTTCGAATTTTTTCACGTCCCGTGAACCATAAAGAAGTCGAGCAGACCTGATTTTAACTGGTGACTGAACGTTGCGAGGCTGTCGCGAGATAATAGTGCGGTGAATACTAGATAGTTTGTGCATCCAGGAAAGCGGTGACCCCTTTTATTATTTTGCAAACTTGATCGATAAAATAAGCTCAACAAAAATGGTTAAAAGTGGTGTCAACATTTTGCAAATAGCTGAGTTACGAATCGTAATATGTGAATAACAAGCAAGATTACGCTAACTGGAGACAACATGTTATCTTATCGAGAGGTTTCGCTGAGACTGACCGCGTTTTACACGTGGCGCACCAGGATACTTGGGGGGTGTGTCAGCTAATAACCTTGAAAATATATTATGCTGTTTTGATTGTCGCAGCAGAAAAAACAACAAGAGACAGTGAATATATCACGATTGTGATCTCGTTCTGAGCCAGCCTGAAAGTTGCTGGTTATATAGTAGCTGTAGTGTAAGTGGATAGCAGGCTACATAGTGTGAGAGACAGAACAGGACCACTGGATCCTTCGGTGAGTGTCGTGAATAAGGTATCCGATTGATTGATTGCGCTATTTCGCTCCAAGTGAAGCATAGGGTCACCACTACAGGTGCCACTTTTACAGGAAGCCTGTGGGAGGGGAGTGTCACATCATTGTCACATGAATAACAATAGTTACCCATCACAAGCGAAGATGTCGACTTCATCAGACTTGTGCTACGAGATTTGATCTTATATGAATGTTAAATCCAATCATGGCGCGGCAGACTGCTGTACTTGGAACACATACCTGAACGCACAGGTGAACACGTTTCAGGGTCGTCGTGCTTCTGTCCATTCAGGCATCAGCTTTCTCTGAGACTCGGCAATGATATTTCGCTCTGCGATCTGAGCACCTTGTGTGACGGTAACGCGCCATGCGGAACGATTCTGTGCAAGCATCTCGGCCAGTTCTGCATGTGATACCTTGGGTTTCAGTCTTTATCGGCCTCTCCTGTTCTTTCCCAAGCCAACATGGCCGCTAGTCACGAGGTACTTCTGCCACCACCCCGTAGCTCGTGTTCCCGTTTGGCTTGAACTGCCTGTCATTAGGTCAAGTTCTCTTTTCTGGAGCCCCTACCAACTTTACATTATATATCTTGTCGTCAAGTCATAGGCAGCTCAACCCCTACCAGTCTTCCTGTGTCATATAACTTCACTTAACGTAACGTCTTTAAACTGGTTTAAGAGACTACACATTCTGTATACAACCAGTTTCTTGGAGGGTGGTTTTTACCGATATGCGAGTCTATCTTAATAGACTCAAACAATAGAGCTAAGTAGACACACAGCCAGTTAGGCGCCATATATAACTGTACGCAAAAAAAATCCTGTTCTCCACCGTGATTCAAACACGCGACCTCCGGCAACCGAGGCCGATACCTTGTTTCGAGACCACTGAATCCCCCCTTAAACACTACAGCAAGGGCAGTCCCAAACCCCTACCAAACTTCTTGTAACACCTAGACACTACAGCAAGGGCAGTCCCAAACCCCTACCAAACTTTCTGTAACACCTAAACACTACAGCAAGGGCAGTCCAAAACCCCTACCAAACTTCTTGTAACACCTAGACACTACAGCAAGGGCAGTCCAAAACCCCTACCAAACTTCTTGTAACACCTAGACACTACAGCAGGGGCAGTCCCAAACCCCTACCAAACTTCTTGTAACACCTAGACACTACAGCAAGGGCGGAACTAAACCCTCACCAAACTAACTGCCAATGTAACTGGAAAGTCCTTCTAGGCTTTCGAACCCCATCATCCAGAAAATATGGCACAAAATATAATCTAAACATGTATATTATATACATACAAACATTGAACGAACTGTAAAATAGCTAGATATAATATAGAAATGCCGGCAGGGAATTAGTATTCCAAGTGAAGGAACAACTGCAGAACTGTCTGTCTGAAAACCTGCAGGAGGCCAGGTTACTAATCCAGACATAACGTGATGATGTGCGCAAACCAAAGATGCAAGTCACAAGTTTGTACCATAGGCCATGCCGCCTTAATAACTAGTGCACCGTTGTCCGTATTTCGCTTGAGCCATATTGACTATCATATGTCATCAATAAAATGATTTCACGTGAACCAGACACTTTTAAGAGCGTTAGGTAGACAATGGCCACATCAACATAATCCGTATGTTTATTTCAAGTGTCAGAGGAAAAATTGGGCAACTGGAACCAACAAGTGGATGCCCTCTCACTGCAATATTGAACGTTTTGAAGCTGCAGACAAACTAACGAGGTGTGGAGGAGCATCCCCACAAACAGACCTAAGCATTACATACAATGAGACCAAGACCATAATACTAGACTTCGGGGGAAAATGGGATGATCAACACCCTGACTTCCGAAAAGAAGACATCTACTTTAACTTAACTAGAGAAGAGCAAGTCATCATCTTCAGACTGCATGTGGTCAAACCAATTTAGTTTCTGCCTTTTAATGCTTCTCCATCATACATTAAGGACAGTAAACATGATACATGATCACCTTCATTTTTAATGTGGGAATGACTTGTTTGGATGTCAATATATGACTTATGTTGGCACAACCAGATCGTGAATGACTTGTTTGGATGTCAATATATAACTTGTGTTGGCAAAACCTGATTTGTGAGTGACTTTCTTGGATGTCAATATATGACTTATGTTGGAAAAACCAGATCGCGAGTGACTTGCTTGGGTGTCGATATATGACTCGTGTTGGTGAACCAGATTTGATCATATTTTGTCCTGAATTCCATTTCGCATCTCCCGTTTTCAATGATTATATTTCCTACACAGAAGACGCTCTTGACCTGTTCCAGTATTTGACCGGTGCTGATTGGACACTATATGTGTCCATCCATATTTTGCGTGTTTGTCACCCAAGTAGGTCAAGTGTGTTTTGTGCAACTAGTAAATAATATGGAACAGTGGCATTGCATTTACTAGCTGGGACTTGGTGGATGAAATATTGCCGGCTACTAATGACACACTTTTTGTTGCTGTGTAACAAAACCGGAGTATGAGCGTTTAGGGCAGGGGTGATGTGGTCGGCGACGCTGAGAACAAAGGTACCTGCATGTGTGCCAAGGTCACTCTCTGTCTGGACACTACGCCAAGGTCACTCACCGTCTCAACAAAGGAAAACGGGGTGGGGGAAAGAATGTTTAGTCCAGGTAGACGCTGACCTCTGGCGTTCCGATTTGGGTAGTGGAGGATGATTGACAGACATGAGGGCAGCAGAGCTGGCTGCGATATTTGAGTGACAGGTGTTCATAGTAATTCGTTCCAATGACGACTGAATAGAGCCATCCCTCAGAGATCTATTGGATAGCTATGATACTGCTTGAGACTATAAAATACTAGACAAAGTTTAGCTCAAGCAGACTGGCCAGAGAATGTGAGCGAGAGACTGAGAATTTAGATAGGAGTCTGTTTAGCCCACCGATTTGATAGAGGAGTGATTGATAGGCTGTTGTTAGAGTGTGTGAGATAGAACAGGATCGCTCAAACAGCATTGAGTCTGGGCCAGTCGCTCAAATAGGTGTGTGTTGGGCGTCCTGTGTCAGAGGAAATCTGAATGTGTGCTGTACGCAGAACACCTTGTGAACGAGGTATGTCCTGACGAGTTAAGCGAGTGTGTAGATCGGCTAGGTGAGATCTAGATGTGTGTGTGGTGTGTGTAGACACCGAGGGAATGAGTTATGTTCTAGAGTTGTGCGAGTGTACAGCTGTGCCTAGGGGAGATCTAGAGGTGTGTGCGGCAAAGAAATGGGTTAGAATAGCGGGAGCAACATTAAAAGTTTATACTTATAACTCCCGAGTATATAATTAGCTAAGAAGTATTCTTGTATTATTTGTATCACATTACACTCACTTTGATAGTGTTGTATGAGTATTATATAATAAATATGCCACCTGCTGTGTGCTATGTCATTTGCTGTGTATGGTCATGAATGTTGTTGATGAATCTGGTAACATTTTAGTTAGAATAACCTTAGTGCAAACAGTGGGATCTGCTATAGCTGCTCAATTGTTTGGAGATGTTTCAAGTAAGTCAGGGCATCACCACATTGCTTGCTTTCTGTTGTTGTTTGACCAATCTCTCTTCACTTGTCATGTATGTTTTCTATGCATTTAGTGTTACCTACATTGGATAGAAATGACTTTCTGATAAATGGGTTTGGATAATGAAGGAAACAGTTTGGGAAACCCTGTGTTAATAGTACCGCAGAAAAAGAGGTTGAAAAGTACTACAAAATGGTGCCATGCATTCCTGCCCCAATTTGTTCACCGGCACACATTCAAACCTCTCAGCGTACCTGGCCAACCAACATGTTTTAGACAGCATAGATTATATCTGCTACTGTTTGACTCGATGGCTCCTTCATTCAACTTTATTCAGCCAGACTTGTATTGTGAACAGCCTGATTCTCCCTCAACATTCCACTTTATTCAGCCAGACTTGTGTTGTGAACAGCCTGATTCTCCCTCAACATTCAACTCTATTCAGCCAGACTTGTATTGTGAACAGCCGGATTCTCCCTCAACATTCCACTTTATTCAGCCAGGCGTGTTGCGAACAGTGTGAGTCTTCCCCATCATTCCTCAACCTTTTAATGAGGGAGGACCGTTAAAATGACTACCAGAGCACATGGAACCACAATAACCACATCTACAAATCAATATTCGTTAGTGTGTTCAGTAAGTTGTAAATAATTATTTGTGTATACACTATATTTCCGATGGCTAATGATGAATGAAGCCCATCTCATAAAAAGGCGGGGAACGTCGTGGCTAGTGGTTAAGTGACACGACACACAACCCGAAGGTGCTGGGTTCGCTCCCTATCACAGCACCGGCCGTTACCCCGGGGAAGCAAACCCTTAGAAAATGCAGGAGGAATCAGATCCTAACATAAATGTACTGGGCCGACAGGCGCAACAATAAAAACATAGTGCAACGCATACCACCTAGGAGAATAAAAGAAATAAGGCCAGAACAAATTTTTTTTAAAAAAAAGGTGTGAGCCCTAAGACAAGCAAGTCTCTACTCTTAGCCCTTCTTCGTTGAGCCCAGGGGTCCACCACCCCAAGTGTTTGCGCGCTGCCAGGTAGCCGCAGGCTATCTGTAGTAGATTATTTTTGCGATGTTACTACTTATGTGGCTTGATAGGAGAGACGGAGAGGATAGGTGATCTTTGATTTATTGATTAATTCAAGAAGATCAGAGAAGCATTGTATTTGAACAAAGATCTCAAACATATCAGACAAAAGCACCGTGTAAGAATAAAAGTCTCAAGATGACCAGAGAAAGTATTGTGTAAGAACACAAATCTGCAAGTCCCGTGTACCGCAGCAGACCTGACAGTCGAGACCAACCAAAAGCTGTGAATTGAGAATTATTTTTGTTTCTGTAGTTACGTTGTGTTAGAGTATAAGGGGATTCAGACTAACACCAACGGAGACTACCTGGCTAAACATATAACAGGGAAACCATATGTGCAACTTGCATGTAGACCCACACAGAAACCATATGTGCAACTTGCATGTAAACCCACACTGAAACCATATGTGCAACTTGCATGTAAACCCACACTGAAACCATATTTGCAACCTGCATGTAAACCCACAACGATTTAATTGTGTAAGATGTCATGTTTTATTAATATAAATGTTTGAGTGAAATAACGTTTGTTTAATTTATTGAGAAGGCTGAGTTGGTTAAAGTGTGTTGAAGGTAACAATTAAAGCATACAATAATAATAAGCAGGTAAGTATCATATTTCTTCTTCTTCGTTCATCCTCAGATCAAGGTCCCTGTTTCTCTTACAAAGGACACCGTTGGTTGTAAGGCTGTTTTATTTCCATACAGCTTGTGTCTCAAGCACACCATCCCACATTAAGGGGTTCAAGGCCAAAAGCCGATCCCCAAAAAGGTGGCGTACGAAAATATCTGAGGCGGCGGATGCTACTGTGCATGAGGCACACAATCGGACTTGTTCTAGAGATTTCTTCATAGCGTGACGCTGAAAGGCATACAATGATATGCCAAACGGTGAAAGAAGTAGGAGCGTGGAGAATGAACAAACGATTTGAGAAGAGGGTTGATGTCCTTGAATGTGGATGTATAGAAGAATGGAACTCATCCCAAGGAAGGAAAGAAAACAAATAAAGAAGCCCTGGAGAAATTACGGGAACAACGAGAATTGATGACCGAAATCAGAGTCCTTTTGTGAGAGGAGCCGAACTTCCTGACAGGCACCACGTCAACTTTGTGGTGGATAGCTAATGCCCTTTATATTTGGAGGTTAGCTGTAATACCAAATACCAAACCGTGAACCCGAAACTTAGAGACAGTCCCTCCATCACACAAAGACACAATAGGCCAATCACCTGTTTGTCAACAAAGGAAGAAAACCGGTTAGACATTAAAGATGGTGAACTGACAGGAATTAAGGACAACGATTTTCGAAACATGGATACTTATAGGTATAAACGGGAGGGAGAATAAGCTCACGGATGCAGTCAAGAAACGTAAATTGGAAATCCGAGCTTTCACAGAAACTAAGAAAAAAGGACAGTCAGTTCTAGATCGTGAGGGTAATATCCGTCTCTACGCTGAATTCCCACTACCGACAGGGCCATAGGGGCAGTGGGTGGTTCTGTGTTCAGGAGTCAAAGGGATGGGAGTTTGTTTCTGAACGCATTATGGTACTGTACCTCAAAGACGAAGATAAGTTAGACAACCCTGTACGAGGGGGATAGAGCAGATGTTAAAGTCGAGTTCATTGAACTGCTTGAAAAGATAGTGGACGATTGACATGACCAGATTATCCTCCTTGTAGATTTCAGTGCTAGATTTGCTAGAAATATCTTTCTAAATGAGACGGACATTGGGAGGTACGCTGAAGATGTTTGAACAGACGACGGGAGGCGACTCCTGAGATTCTGTAGCGACCAAAACTTGGCCATCATAAACACAAAGTTTCCTAACAAGCGCTTAAAAAGAGAAATCGGACTCCGGGAAGAAAAATTCATTGAAATATGTCAGAGATGTCAAAGCACGGAGAGGACAGGAAAACGGAAGTGATTACCTCGCGACAACAAAGAGAATAACGGAAAGAGTATTCCCACAAAATTAACATCCCCACAACAAGTAAAACATTAAACAATTATAATAAAGGTATACACAGCTGAGGTCCACGACACTCCATCTCCGACATCAGTGTCTGATATGGGACTACCGTTACCCTTGCATTGGCAGTCGTTAACAGGCTTACATCTTAGCAAAGTGTCACCTGGAACAGACAAGTTGATGTTACGAGGACTGACCATTGACTATCCAATCAAAACGGAAGATTGAGAAGCAGAAGACAGCAGCCAGAGACTCGTGTCTTGCAGCTTGTATCAGAGTCAGTGCATCAGAACTGATCAAGACTATGTTACGCATTCAAGTGGTGGCCCTGAAAACAGACTGCTCTCGTGCATCCTGACTGAGAGAATAAGGATCGAAGAGGGAAAGGCAAACCAGTTCCCAAAAATCCGTGCTGAAAACCGGATATGACGCATATGTCAGTCTCGCAGTAAACTACAACGCAATGTAAGAAAATGTCCTTTTCAGGGCGAACACAGAAGAAGAAGAAGAAGAAGAAAAAGAAGAAGAAGAAAAACGACAAACGATCATAGCTTAGTATCCCTGAAAACTCATCATTATCCTCTCGCTTTATTTTCATTTGTGTTGTTCATTCTCCTCGATGAAGACTTTTTGACCGTTTCGTTCATATTCTTATTCCGACTCTGCACGTGAACTGTACCTATTTATTTTAAATGCTCATTAAAAGTGCACGTTTGAAGCGAAGTTTGAAGTTCAGTTACAGCGCACATATCAATTATTGACACGATTTACTGAAACAACATATGTCGTATTTAATCAACAAGCGTGCTCCTGCCTCCCTCCTCCCTCTGTACATCTACTTATATCAACTTTCATAGTAAGATTACTAGAACGACATTTTTCCACTCGCAAGAGTTGTCTGTTGTTGAACAGACAGGTCACAAAACTAACATCATTGTCGCGTGACTCCAAGGTTGTGGCTGGTATGTTTCCACTGAGCTGTTGTTGTCACCGTATTTATTGCGTGTGTATTTTTGGTCGTAAATGCTGTCATAGCCTGTGGTGAATTTACCGATACGTTTTACATCTTAACTTCAGGACAATATAAGCAGGTAAATTGCTTTATAAAAGACACGTAGGGGGATGGAGACGCTAGTGCAGTCAGACAAAACATACTGACCAGGACGTCGCATCAAGGTCAATTCACCGGACAAGACCACAAACTCTCTTCCATGTAGCGTTCCCTGGAATCAGGCTGTTTTCAAAGCAGCCTGGCTGAGGAGATGTGGATCGATGTGATCCCCGTAGTAGTGAGCACCACGAAGATGAAGCCAAACATAGTAGAACTGACTGGATGACTGCAGTCCACCTTCACCAGCTTGCTCTGGATGTGAGGAAAGCTACAACAACCCACCACCTAACGTCCTTTTCAGGGTACACAAAAGAGGCAACTTACTCATTGTGAGCATTCATCAACAACATAAAATACAAGGAAGGACATGTCATTAGCAACACATCTGAGTAGATGAAGAGACGAACATCTCAAATAACTTGAACATGTACCAGTCCATCCAGATCCTCCAGACATTCAGTTGGATGAACCATAACTGCAAGTAAATTGGGAGAGACCAAGCAAAGAAGAAATTAAGATAGTCAATGTTCCCAGGAGACGTTAAAGCCACAGGCACAGATGCAATCAAAGAAAACATCGACACTACAACAAGATTATACAAATTACTTGGAAAAAGTTTAGGAAAGAGAAGAAATATCAGCAGACTGAAATGAAGGCCAAGTAGCCAAGTTGCCAAAGAAGTGAGATTTGTAGCATAGTACTCATCTTTGAGAAAACAATGTTATTATTCCTGTGAGGATATTGAACGATATCATACTATAAAGATTCAATAAAGAAACCTGAGACAAACATATGGGAGAAGAACAGGCAGACTTTAAACAGAACAAGTCCTCTGTAGACCTCTTGCCAGGTAGCCAAATGTTTCGGCTAAACGTAGTAGGTATTTGCCTACTTCCTGCGGCTAACTAGGCCTGAGGGAAGATACAAACAATCTGGGTAGATTTTTTGACTAGAATTGTTTTATTTTTCCGGGACAGCGGCCGTTAAGCTTACTCTTTTTTATTTCTGCTAAGGAATTTTTAACTTGCTCGACACTGAACACAGGAGTCCGATCTCAATACCAACAGATTCCAATTGAAAAATTCCGGTCTCCAGCACCCGAGGCGGACACCTTACCTCGAGACAGTTGGGTCCACCCACCCGAGGCGGACACCTTACCTCGAGACAGTTGGGTCCCCCCCACCAGAGGCGGACACCTTACCTCGAGACCACTGAGCCAAGGCGGACACCTTACCTCGAGACCACTAAGCCCCCCCCCCCCCCCCACCCGAGGCCGACACCTTACCTCGAGACCACTAAGCCCCCCCCCCCCCCAGAGGTGGACACCTTACATCGAGACCACTGAGTTACCCACTCGAGGTGGACACCTTACCTCGAGACCACTGAGTCCCCCACCCGAGGCAGACACCTTACCTCGAGACCACTGAGTTACCCACCCGAGGCCGACACCTTACCTCGAGATCACTGAGTCAACCCGAGGCCGACACCTTACCTGGAGACCACTGAAGCCACCACCCGAAGCCGACACCTTACCTCGAGACCACTGAGTCCACCACCCGAGGCCGACACCTTACTTCGAGACTACTGAGTCAACCCGAGGCCGACACCTTACCTCGAGACCACTGAGTCCCCCCCCCCCCCACCCACCCGAGGCCGACACCTTACCTCGAGACCACTGAGTCCACCACCCGAGGCCGACACCTTACCTCGAGACCACTGAGTCCACCACCCGAGGCCGACACCTTACCTCGAGACCACTGAGTCCACCACCCGAGGCTGACACCTTACCTCGAGTCACTGAGTCAACCCGAGGCCGTCACCTTACCTCGAGACCACTGAGTTCCCCCCACCCACCCGAGGCCGACACCTTACCTCGAGACCACTGAGTCCACCACCCGAAGCCGACACCTTACCTCGAGACCACTGAGTCCACCATCCGAGGCCGACACCTTACTTCGAGACTACTGAGTCCACCACCCGAGGCCGACACCGTACCCGAGACCCCTGATATATAAACACTGCGGCTCACCTCACATAGAATTTCAACCCACAACCTCAAAGTATGTCTGTCCCCTCCCAACTTGATCAAAATTGTCCCCGCCAATCGTGCCTCCCTCACACTAGGCTCCACGTTTGATGTGGTCTGTCCGTACTCCTTGTATTCTTTTGGTTCCAGAACAATGCCTGTCTAGCAATGTCACTTTTCGCAAGTTTTGGCATATCCAGCACCAGTGTCTTTTCTTACGTTACCTTCCACTAAGATCTTTCTAGATCTATCCAACAGGTCGACCTTGGTGACCTTGGTGACCTTATCGTACCATTATAAACCATGTACAATGTGTGCTCAAAAATTATCCGGCCTTTGAGCTTGACAAATACAATTACTCACCTGGAAGTTTGAAACCATAATCCACTAAAATAATCTTATTGGGACTTCACACATACTTCTCCCAAGCATTTCAGGAAGGCCTCTTTGGGAATGAAGTACGGTTGGGTCGTCGCGTTCCCCATAGTGTCTTCTAGTGACTCGTAGTGGGCTAATTTCAGGGGGATGTTCAGCTTGGGGAACAGCCACAAATCGCAAGGTGTCATGCCGGGGGAATAGGGAGCCTGACGAACCAGAGGAAGATTGTGTTTGGCCAAGCAAGTCTGAATCACGTGCGAACAAATGGGTTGGTGTTGTCATGATGGAACAGCCAAGTTCCCGTTGTCCACAGGTTTAGTCGTTTGTATCGAACATTACCACGAAGGTGACGGACGAGTAAAAGACAACGTGACATTGTGACATTTCATGGGGACTACAAATGTGACGGGTGCTGACCACACTGAATGCCCGAAGGCTGACTGCCAGCGACTGACGCAATCTGCTGGCGGGGAAAATGTCCCGCATGCCTATGACCGTCCCCTACATCTCCCTATACCTCCATATACCCCCCTAAATCTCCCTAAATCTCCCTATACCTCCATATACCTCCCCACACCTCCTTAAAAGTAAAGTATCCCATAGCATTACTGCCGTAGGGGTGTGAGGTGTTAGCGATCTCACATTTCAAAGGCTCGGCTATATGAGGGCGGTAGCCATCTCCTCTCCCTCGCCGCTTTTACTTCCCGGACTGAACCGGTACCCATTTAAGGCTGAGTCGACCCGGGAGCCATTGCGGTCTGAAAAAAACATTACCGCCTCAACTGGGGAATGAACCCAGGACCACTCAGATGCGAAGCCAGCGCGCTAACCACTGCGCTACGCGGCTCTCTACACCTCCCTACACCTCCCTACACCTCCCTATACCTCCCTACACCTCCCTACACCTCCCTACACCTCCCTCACCTCCCTACACTCCCTACATCCTCATACATCTTCCTACACCTCCCTACACCTCCCTACACCTCCCTACACCTCCCTCACCTCCCTACACTCCCTACATCCTCCTACATCTCCCTACACCTCCCTACACCTCCCTACATCTCCCTACACTCCCTACATCCTCCTACATCTCCCTACACCTCCCTACACCTCCCTACACCTCCCTACACTCCCTACCTACACCTCCCTACACCTCCCTACACCTCCCTACACCTCCCTACACCTCCCTATACCTCTCTACACCTCTCTACACCTCCCTATACCTCTCTATACCTCTCTACACCTCCCTATACCTCTCTATACCTCTCTACACCCCCCTATACCTCTCTATACCTCTCTACACCTCCTTACACCTCCCTATACCTCTCTACACCTCCCTACACCTCCCTATACCTCCTTACACCTCCCTACACCTCCCTATACCTCCCTATACCCCCCCCCCCCCCACACCTCCCTACACCTCATTATACCTCCCTACACATCTCTATACCTCCCTATACCACCCTACACATCTCTATACCTCCCTATACCACCCTACCCATCTCTATACCTCCCTATACCACCCTACACCTCTCTATACCTCCCTATACCACCCTACCCATCTCTATACCTCCCTATACCACCCTACACCTCTCTATACCTCCCTATACCACCCTACCCATCTCTATACCTCCCTATACCATCCTACACCTCTCTATACCTCCCTATACCTCATTGGCTGGTTCAGCCACATTATACGACAGGGTCACTTCTCCGGCAGAGGTGAATCTGTTGAGATCGGATAGATACGATTCAAAAATGGCCTGAGAGCTGGCAGATGGAGTTTAATGTAGAAAAATGTACAGTCATTCACATGTGAAGATCCAATACTGAATATAATTACAGGTTGAGAGAGAACAATATTAGGACAACAAACAAGGAAAGATACGTAGGAATTATAATAGATCATACAGGAAAGGTGCTGGAGCAAGTCCAGGTGGCCGTGAAAAAGGCTAATGCCATGTTGGGCATGATAACAAGAAACATTTCACATAACAGCAACGAAGTAATAGTCAAGTTATATAAATCATTAGTTAGACCTAAATTTGAGTACTGTGCTCAGGTATAATAGAGTGGATATCTGCCGAAGACGGATGTGTCAGACCGAAAGGTGCAAATATCGCAGCTAAGCTGTAAACTAGCGACACAGCGCATTCCGATCTCAGGACTACATCCTGCTTCTTGCGAAGACCTGTACAGGGCTTGGTAGCGAGAGATTGAGATCGAACGTAGAAGAAGAAGAAGAAGAAGAAGAATGGATATATAAATGCTGGAAAGGGTACAAAGAAGAACTACACTAATGATCAGGGCCCTCAGAATGATAGTTTTGAGGAAGGACTAAAAAAACTGGTCTTCAGTGTCTCGAACAGAGAAGAATTCCAGGTGACTTAATGCAAGATTATAAATTAATAAATGGAAAGGGTACATTAGATTATACCAAGTTTTTCAAAGTTCGACCAGCTACAAGAACAAGAAGGCACACCTACAAATTGACAGGTCCAGATTAGACATTAGAAAATATTGTTTTAGTCAGAGAGTGGTGAATTCTTGAAATGCATTGCCGCAGGATGTAGCGGAAGCAGAGTCAGTTAATGCATTCAAAAATAGATTAGATGCTCACCGTATTTTCAGTATCAGTGAAGTGAAATAAACTGGTTGTATACATACTCTGTAGAGCCTTCTAAGCCAGTATAAAGAAGTTAAGTTAAGTTATACGCTGTGACAAGGATGATAGCGGCGGTTCTCATAGACAACGATATACATCTGTTATTATTATTATTATTATTATTATGAAACGACACGATACTTTATTGAAAACAGTACTGGAGGGATGGGTTGAAGATCGGCGAACAAGATACAGGGAGCGATATAAGTGGGAGAGCAACAGTAAAAGATAGACTAACGTCAGTTTGACAGAGTGTGCCGTCAAGACAAGAGACAGAGGCTATTGGAGGATAGACTAACGTCAGTTTGACAGAGTGTGCCGTCAAGACAAGAGACAGAGGCTATTGGAGGATAGACTAACGTCAGTTTGACAGAGTGTGCCGTCAAGACAAGAGACAGAGGCTATTGGAGGATAGACTAACGTCAGTTTGACAGAGTGTGCCGTCAAGACAAGAGACAGAGGCTATTGGAGGATAGACTAACGTCAGTTTGACAGAGTGTGCCGTCAAGACAAGAGACAGAGAGTATTGGAGGTCCATTGCAGCTAACCTTTATTGTGGAGACAGAACTTGAATTAACTGAAATTACATTAATGTATCTTTTAATGGCCGATCGTTGTGATTTCAGTTTCTGTAGTTCGTTTCAAGTGGCTTCTCCTTTGATTCCAGATCGGCTGATCACGCATGACATAGATTGTTATCTTGTGCTATGTGTGTATTTATTTAATACAGTTTCTGCGCTATCAGTTGAAACTTTTATATATTCTACAGAAGATATGCATTAGATCAGCGTGCAGTTAGTCTAAATTACTGCAGTAATAAAGTTATTTAATCATATATTTAACATCTTTCATTTTTGTTTTATTACAAGAGATGCACCTAAAGCTTCTTCTCCTTCTTCGTACGCTGTCAGAGGTCAACTTGAATTTGTTCGAAGAAAGCAGCGGTCATCCTGTGGCTGTCGACACTGCCATAGAGCTTGTCTAGTGTTGCCACTGGTGATGGCCACATGTGCTTTCTCTTGTTCTCGTATGTCGGGCAATTTAGCAGCAGATGTTCAGCGGTCATTTTCCCTATGCCACAGGTGCATTCGTCAGTGCCACCGATCTTCAGTTTATTGAATATATGGTACTTCAGTCTGTTGTGGCCTGTGCGGAGTCTGAAGACCACGACCTGCTCTCTTCTGTTCAACTGGTAATAGGCATAATTTTGTGTTTCCCATTTGGCCATGTATCTGGCTCTAATAAGCCTTTTTGACTCTTCGTAGGTCACACTAGAATCTGGTTGTGGTAATATTGCACCTTCTTTTGCCAGTCTGTATACCTCCTCGTTGCCTTGGATGTTACAGTGGGATGGAACCTACTGTACCACTACTCTTTTTGGTGCCGACTGCTGGCATAGTTGACAGAGTACTGCTCTTAAATCATTTAGTTCAGTATTTTTCTGGCTTGTTAGTGCTGTAACCACGGCCAGGGCATCTGTAAACAGGACTATCTGGCTTTCATTACTTTCGCCTGTCAGCATTGCTTCTACTGCAGCCATCAGTGTCTCTGCCTCCACTCTGAAATTTCTTGAGAATTTTCCAGTTGCCACTGACAGTTTTATTTTTCTACTATTTGGTAGGCTCAGGAATACCCCTCCCCCTCCATTCTGTGTTGTGTTTGTTACAGAACCGTCGGTGTATGCATGGGTCCAGTCCATGCTTGGGTAGTTTTCCGCTATGTACCTCAGGTTTATGTCTCTCCTTTCTTGTTCAGTCTGGCTGTTCTTGTTTCCAATACCTGGTATAATTTCTACAACATCCGGAATGATATGCTGCTTCCATGTTGGTTTGCGTACAGTAGGGATGGGCTTTGGTGTTGTTATGGTGTTCATAGGGTCTTCGCTCATCTGTGCTTTGACTATTTCTGCAAAGCTTCTCCGCTTTAGTTTCCCTTTTCCAAATCTATTTAGTCTCTGTTGCATTGGATGATCTGTGTCTTTTTAGTTTCTCTGCTTGCTGCTCTTGTCTCTTCTGTCGGTCATGGATTGCAGATTTGTAATCTTTTCAAGTTCTACAATTGGCGTTGACTTCCTGCCTCCTGTTATAACTCTCATGGCTTGGTTTTGAAGTTTGCTAATTTTATCAAAGTTCGCCTTTGCTGCTGTTGTCCATGCCGCAATGCCATACTCGAGAACTGGTCTCACTCTTCCAGTGTACAGTTTCTTTAGTATACTTTCGTCTGCTCCCCAGCTTGTGCCAGCAAGTTTCCTCATGATTGCCACTCTTTGTCTGGCTCTCATTCGGTTTCTCTCGATCTGACTTTTCCATGTCATGCGCCGATCAAATGTGACGCCCAGGTAGTTTGGGTTTTCGTTAGGCCACAGATATTTGCCGTTAAGACTTATTTTGGAGTTCTGGAGTTTATTTGAAAGCGAGAATATCGTACATGTTGTTTTTTCTTCATTTATTTTGACCATCCATGATTTCGCTCACTCCTCCAACGATGTTAGGGCCTGCTACATTCGATTGTTTGCTACGGTGAGATTTTTTTCAGAGGTCCACATAGCTAGATCGTCTGCAAACATGGAGTTGTGTACTCTGTGTACTCATCTATGATGTTTTATATACTCCAGAAAAAGTGTGGGCGACAGTACTCCCCCTTGGGGTACTCCTTGCTCCAGTGCCCCCTTTTTGCTCATCTGCCCTTGTACTTGGACTCTGGCTGTTCTGTTTTCGAGGTAGTGGCTGATCCATCTGTACATTTTCCCACATACTTCACTTCTTCGTAGCTTGACTTTGAGTCCTTCTTTCCACACCTTGTCAAATGCCTTCTCTAGATCCACCCAAACCGCTACTGTATGCTTTTTCTCCTGGTAAGCATCCTCTATTTCCTGGGCTATGAGAGTGATCTGGTCCTCAGTGGATCTGTGCTGTCTAAAACCTGCTTGCTGTGGAATTAATATGTGTTTTGCTTCCAGGTGCCACATCAGTCTGGTGTTTATCCTACGCTCATCAGTTTTCCTACACAGCTCAGTAGACTGATAGGCCTGTATCCATTTGGATCTGTTCTATCTTTTTCTTTCTTTGGTACTGGTATAAGTACAGCATCTTTCCATGCCTGCGGTACAATTCCCCTTTTCCAGCTTTTGTTCAGGACTGAAAGTAACTTCCTCTTTTCTGTTTGGCCCAACCCCATCAGCATTTCATTTGTTATCCCATCTTTTCCTGGCGATTTCTTTTTCTTTAAAGTTCTCATGGCCTCATCCATTTCGTTCATTGTTAGTTTTGCCATCATGTGCTCCTCTGGTGCCATCTTGATGTTGTCGTGGCTCTTTTGTTCTTCACTTATATCTGTATGCCTGTCTGTAGGGACATCAATGTGGTTTGCTCTGCCATAATGTTCTATAAAGGCGTTTGCTGCTTTTTTTCCGGTAAGCATGTTGTCGCCCTGTTTGATGGTAATTTGTTTATTTGATGGTGTTTCGTCGTTCATGGCTCTAACTAGATTCCATAGTCTCTTTCCTTCTTTATCTAGATTGATGCTTTCTGTTTTTTTTTCCAACTGTCTCTTGTTATTTGGTTAAGTGTTCTTTTGTATTTCGCAGTGATGGCATTGAGGGCGATATTTGCTTTCATAGATTGCTCTCACTCTCTCTGCCATGTTCCTAGTATTTCAGACTTCATCCTCAGCTTTCTGCAGTTCTTGATTCAAATATCGCTTGTAGTTTTTCCTTGCCCTTCTTGGGATGGTCCCGGTGGCTGCTTGCAGTATTGCTTTGCTTAGGCTTACCACCATAGGTTTCATATTGCTATTTCGTGTGTTGATAGTTTCACACAGTCCATCTGTCAGCATTGCAAATCTGGCACCTAAAGCGAAAAAAACTCACCACAGCATGCATTTCACTATGTCACCTCTTCAAACGTGCACTGTCCATAACATTGAATAGACGTTTTTAAAATGTGATATGTAATAACAAAACATACATTTATTCACATGTTTATATAGTGGTACTGATAGACCCAGTGACTTTAGACATACCAGCAGCCAGTACTATGTACACTATAAACAAATACTATATTATATTTTCTTATCCTACCTGTCATAATGACTTAGATAACAAATATTCAGATAATCGTGTATCTAAAAGTGATCAATATTTTACAGATTCTTAGTAGGAACCTATGGAATTACTTGAGTCCGCTGTTTCTGCAAGTAAGGCCAGTGTGGACATTTATTAAAACCAAATTGACTAGTCGTGTGCACAATCAAACACCAGTTATATCCCCAACATTCAAGCCCAATGAGGGATCAATATGCTGAGCAGTGCATGAACGACAGCGGTCAGTGACCCATAGCTCACTGTTAGCGCCAGGGTCAGCGAACCAGAGCTGTCAAGACTCTTCTACACCACCACATGGTGATCTTGGATAACAGGCTGGAGCAGAGCAGACTGGCTAAGGAGAAGTGATGGAAGAGGGAAAGCTAGTCAGGTACTCACAAAATGCTTGCTAAAGTCGGATGTCGGACCGAAAGGTGCAATTATTGCAGTAAAGTTGTAATCTACAACACAACGCATTCCGTTCTTCGACAACATCCTGTTACTTGCCAAGCCCTTCTCTTGGTTTGGTAGCGGGGGTTTGAGAACGAACAAAGAAGAAGGAGAAAAAGAAGAAGAAGAAGAAGCAGCTAAATGCAGTTCTTTCTGATCTTTCAATGTAAATGTATCATATTTAGCCTCACAATGAAATGAGATTTGATTGTACCAGATAAGTTTGAGGTGACTGACACAACAATATTTGCATGCCACCTTGATTGATTAATACACAAGTGGACGACGTTCTACTGTAGCTTGTAAAGGGAAAATAGCAGTGACATTATAACTTGACCGAACTTAACTTAACTATACTGGCACTTGGGGGCCACTCTTCCCCTTCTCTCTCCTCTCACCTCACTCTGTTTCATTTGACTCTATCCCACAGTCACACCCTTGCACAACTTTCACACGCGCCCTCGTGGTAAAGCCCTTCCATAGCACTTTGGTTGGGCTAGCTACTGAGGGCGCACAAACCTAGCATAGGTACATACAGACGCACACATGCATCCAAGCACTGGTTTACGCGTCCTGATATCGCCCAATTGACTACGGTCTGGGGTGGAAAATGGCGCGCCTCCGCCAGTAGAAACTAGTGAGGCAAACATCTAAGCAAAAAAAAAAAAAAAAAAAAAAAAAAAAAAAAAAAAAGAAAAAACTATACTGGCCTAGAAGATTCTGCAGAGTCTGTATACGACTAGCTTTTTCTTCTCTGTGTCTTGTCTTTCCCGTGACCCCAAAGGGTCGAAGCGGCATCGCTCATGTCAGAGATATGTCTTTTATATCAAGATAAATAATTACAATTTGTTATAGACACATTACTACTGCAAGTTTGTCCAACAGTGAGCACACAATAGTTCCCTGTATCAACAATAGCAAGTCTTGTGATGCCCAGATGATTTTGTATGTGAAGTGTCAAGTATAATATTAGAACACATCCTATGGCATCGTACGCACCCTAATAAATATTGCACGTTTTTTAGGTGATAGTTAACTCTGAAGCTTTCATTATGTCAGTGTTTATATGAATTTTAGATAGGACGATTATTGGCTTACAATGTGGGGGTCTTCTTATTAGTTCAAGTGACATTCATGATTAAAATGACATGTATGTATACAAATGAAAATGTCAATGATCACACACTGTTTATGCAACTAAAATATAAGATTATGCTGTCATATACAATTCATAGGCTTTTCTTAGGTTATTCCCCTTTGGTTAAATAGGCATAATACAGGGACTTCACAAAAGCACACCCTAGACATGTGGTGGTGGCGATGTTTGTGTGTATGTGTGTGTGACGTGTGTGTGTGGCGTGTGTGTGTGTGTGTGTGTGTGACGTGTGTGTGTGGCGTGTGTGTGTGTGTTTGGCGTGTGCTTATTGAGACGTACTATGGAGATTTGTGTGTCATATGTGTTTTTCTCTTAACTTAACTTAACGTCTTTATACTGGTTTAGAAGACTCTGCAGAGTCTGTATACAACCAGTTCCATTTACAACACCTTCCTCTAGAAGATGTACGCATCCAATGTTTCCAGCTTTAGATATGTGTTTCTGTGTGTATATGTGTGCGTGCGCATGCATCTCTTTGAGTGTTCGGCGCTAAAAAATGTTAGGGAAATGCTTCCTCCTTCGAGGTCGGATAAATGACACACTCTGTATGGCACTAAATGACAACTAACAATCACGTGTAGATACTATTACATGGGCCTTGGATCCGTAAAAGCAACAATGTATAGGTGTATGTGTGTGTGTGTGTATGCGTGCGTGCGTGCGAGTGCGTATGTGTGTGTGTGTTATTTACTGTCTCTCAAGTTTGTGTGCGTCGTATTGGTTTATTGACTGTTTCCACTTGGGATTTATGTGTGTGCGTGTGTGTGTGTGTGTGTGTGTGTGATAACGATATATATATATATATTTGCATGTGTATATATGTATGTATGATAAGATAAAAGGTATACACGTGTGTGTGTGTAAGTGTGTGTTTGTGCATGCCAAGGACGTTAATGCATGCTTTATTTGATCGAATATAATTGACAACTGAAGAAAATGCACGAGGATCAGATCAAGCGGAAAGGGAAAGTAACATCTGGTAGATGTCTGAGGAAAAGATTAAGTGAGTGAAAGAAGAAGGTATTTGGCAAACGTTGCAACGTAAGATAGATGCGTCAGACATCTTAAGGGTTCAAAACTTGACAGTTCTAAGGTTAGAACTCCTTGCCTAATGTTATTAACGTTCTGGGGTTTCAGAAAATAGAAACACCTCCCCAAACGGTGTAGGACAAGAAAGGATGGAGACAGTCCCATAGAAACACCTCAACAAATGGTGTAGGACATGAACAGGTGAAGACAGTATCATTGTAGTTAGAGACTTTATTGTGTCAGGTTTCAACTTATTTTAGGCTGACCAGATCCATTCCTCGACGAAGCGAACTCCGCCACTTTGCAGTTAGAGGAGAGCGACCTGACCGCTTTGCCTTTCAGCCACTCATTGACTCCAGTTCTGTCTGCGGGAAAATTAAGACTTAAAAAAAAAAAACAACTTATGAGAAGACATCTCACAACACAAGTCTGATGTAGTCGCTATCTAAGCTTACATATCAAATAATCAAGAAAATGTCAGAGCGAATAATTCGCTTTTCCAATATGTTGTTAATAATAACGCGAAATTGCACAGGAGAGAAGTGTCTGGGTCCGACGAACACTATTATTCATGAACATCTCCATTTTCGGAAGGTTAGTGCCCTCTGGCTTTAATCACAAAGGACGACTTGCTCCTGCAACGATAAAGTTCGACCTCATACAGCTCACTGCACTATGTACCATTTGCAGCAACTCGGCTGGGAGGTATTGTCACAACCACCTTACAGCCCATTCCTCGCTCCAAGCGATTTCCACCTGTTTGGATCCATAACAGAATTCCTGGGAGGTCAGCACTTCAGCACTGATGACGAAGTGAAACAGGCTGTCCTGGATTGGTTCAGACATACTGACACATCTTTCTACGATAAAGCTTTTTAAGCATTACTTAAGGACTGGGATAAGTGCATAAACGTTGCAGGAGATTTATATCGAACAATAAATGGCATTTTTCATTTCAATACGAACAGTGCTTTCAATTTCTTTTGTTCTGTAAATGTGTTAATCATTACCAATTTCTGTAATTTTATCTACACATTAGTTTTGGCAGTTTTTGACACATATAATTTCCACTGTGTAGCCTGATCTGCTATTAAGCGTTTCAGAAGGTCTATAAATCATACATTTGGTCACAATCTCATAGAATCTTGGATTAATATTTGTATCACGTATAGCAGAACTAATAAATGTTACCTTTTCTCATATCTTTAAAAGTAAATGTAAAGTCTGAAAATCATTAACGTATATGTAAATGTGATGGCGATGCCAAAGAGATTCCTATTCAAAACATCACTCAATAGTTAGACAAATTCATTTGGAACACTCTGGTAATTATGTCAGGTCTATGTTTAGGTCACTGATTAGCCAGTATCACATTTTAAATATCAAGCATGGTCCTATTTCAAGAGAAAGCAATACATATGCCTGGACTATAACTGTTTTACTATTATATCCCATCTTATAGTTATGTTGCATATATCTCGCACTTCCCTGAAACAGTGAATGTAATGTGACCAAAATGTTTGAGCGGGCACTCACATTATGCGGACACAACTCGTATATGATTGAGGTCTTGCGAACATTGTTTGTTGCCGGGAGGAGTTCTGTTATACACGTGATCATGAAGCGTACATTCCAGTAGCCAATCTTAACTGTTAGCTTCTCTGCTATCGGTTGATTTCTGACGTGATATCTTAATTAACTGCCTGGTCATATTGATGCGAGTCATATAGCGACCAACATCAGGGTGCCTTTTTGGGTATTCCGCAAATGACGGTTGAAAGATATCTTTCTGATTTGTCCCGAGCTGGAGTTAAATCAACCTTCAAATAGAAACTTCGGACACCAACTACTGGTAAGCATGATTTCTTGGAGCGTGTTATTTCCAGCTTCTGTATATTTCGTCATATCGGCATTGTAGGACTCACGTGTGTTGAAAACGATCAGCTTGTTGTCAATGATAGAAATATGGATTAGCTAGAGGTGTCCTCTTCCTGTTTTGCTGCACCGACACAAAATTCTTAAAAGGCACATTAGTTTGAACTGGTGTCAAAATGGGTGTCTTGGCCAGAACTAGTGTCTTCACTATCAACTTGCCCTGTGCTGGTCATCACCAGTTTGCTGTGTTATCTCTGCTCGTGTTTCTAGCAACTTTAGCACTTGACCTCTGTTGCCTTATAGATATATCCACTTGTGGAAAAGGCTTTAGGAGTTAATTCAGAAAACAAATCAACATTCGGAATCCCTTAGGTAGTGAGGCGTTGTAAAGATTGTATTAATATAAGTGACAAAAGAGGGGTGGTGAGAGAACACAAACCTGACGCCCGATAAAATGGGAAACCACTCCGACATGTCTTTTGTTTTTTTTACTGCACTTTGGCTGTCCTGATATAGAGCTTTGATGTCACTTAGAAGAGGACCTTGAAGTCCATAATCAGTTAGGATCTCTTGTAAATCTCATGTTGATAATCGAACGTCTTTTTTTAAATCTATGAATATAAGACTGTTGTTATAACAGATATTAGCTGTAGGTACAATACATATAAGGAGCTTAGACATGTTTTAACATTTCACAGAGTTTGGAGAAATATAGGTAGAGCTTAGATAACCATTTTTTCTTTCTCTTTCTTGGGATTTAAGCTGAAGAGAGTCCCACCAGGATTTAAGCAACCAAAACGAAGTACGTTTTTGTCTCAAACCGTGCAGGTTGGAGTTTGGGTAAACATACTGAACCTGATTTAAAACACGCCATGTGTCTGTCTGTCCATCTATCTGTCTGTCTATGTTTTTTGCTCGCCAAATATGGCGCGTAAGGCAGAAACAATACTAATAGTAATAATAAAATACAGTGATAATAATGCTTAGATGCAGCATGAGAATTGAAATGGCTTGGCTTCTAAATCTCCCTCTACCAAGCCTTCAAAAGGCTTTAGATTTGGAAAAAAGAAACTAAAGCGGAGAAACTTTGCAGAAATAGACAAAGGAAAGATGAGCGAAGACCACATGAACACCATAACAATACCAAAGCCCATCCCTACTGTACGCAAACCAACATGGAAGCAGCATATAATTCCGGAGGTGGTATAAAATATACCAGATATTGGAAACAAAAACAGCCAGACTGGAAAAGAAAGGAGAGACATAACCCTGAGGTACATAGCGGAAAACTACCCAAGCATGGACTGGACCCTTGCATACACCGACGGTTCTGTAACAAGCACAACACAGAATGGAGGGGGAGTGGTATTCCTGAAACTAACAAATGGTAGAAAAATAACACTGTCAGTGGCAATTTGAAAATTCTCAAGCAATTTCAGAGGAGAGGCAGAGGCACTGAAGGCTGCAGTAAAAGCAATGCTGACAGACGAAAGCCAGATAGTCCTGTTTACAGATGCCCTAGCCGTGGTTACATCACTAAAAAGCCAGAAAAATACCAAACTTAATGATTTAAGAGCAGTACTCTGTCAACTATACCAGCAGTCCGCACCAAAAAGAGTAGTGGTACAGTGAGTTCCATCCCACTGTAACATCCAAGGCAACGAGGAGGCAGACAGACTGGCAAAAGAAGGTACAAGCCTACCACAACCAGATTCTAGTGTGACCTACGAAGAGTCCAAAAGGTTTGTCAGGTCCAGATACATGGCCAAATGGGAAACAGAACATACTGACTACACAAAAAACGATGCCTATTACCAGTTGAACAGAAGAGAGCAGGTCGTGGTCTTTAGACTCCACACAGGCCACAACAGACTGAGGTACCATATATTCAATAAAATGAAGATAAGTGGCACTGACGAATGCACCTGTGGTACAGGAAAAATGACCGCTGAACATCTGCTGCAAAATTGCCCGACATACCGGGACCAGAGAAAGCACATGTGGCCATCACCAGTGCCAACAATAGACAAGCTCTATGACAGTGTCGACAGCCTCAGGATGACCGCTGCTTTCTTCGAACAAATTCAAGTTGACGTCCGACAGCGTACGAAGAAGAAGAAGAAGAAGAAGAAGAAGAAGAAGAAGAAGAAGAAGAAGAAGAAGAAGAAGAAGTCTCAAACCGTGCAGGTTGGAGTTTGGATAAAAATACGTAACCTGATGTAACACACGCCATGAGTCTGTCTGTCTGTCTGTTGGTCTGCCTGTTTGTATGTCTATCTATCTATCTGTCTATGTTTTTTGCTCGCCAAATTCGGCACGTAAGGCAGAAACAATACTAATAGTAATAATAAAATACAGTGATAATAATGCTTAGATGCAGCATGAGAATTGAAATGGCTTGGCTTCGTTCGTTCTCAATCTCCCTCTGCCAAGTCTTGAAAAAAGCTTTAAGTAGCAGAATGTAGTCCAAAGAACGGAATGCGTTGTGTTGTCGTTTACAGAATGACTGCGATATTTGCAGCTTTTGGTCAGACACATTCGACTTCAGCAGGGAATCGAAATACTGTTGTAATTAAAAATCGGGATAATCTACTATTTGAAGATGTAACCTTCGTCAGTACGAGTTATGTCCCTTTTAGTTGTTTTGGCTGGCGCATTGTCTGGTCCCCACATGCAACGAGTAATCATTAGCACGTGGACGTGTTTTCTGTTTTGCTTTTCGGCGCTGGAATCAATACTGAAGACTTGTCTCGCCCTCTTTCAGGTGTTGATTTCTTGTTCGTGCTTTGTGTCTTTGATTTATCAACATTTTTCTTTCTGTTAAGTGATCTGGTGCACTTTAGACGGGACAAAGTAAACAATGTCGTTAGACGAGTGATATCTTCATCTTGTGATCCCCAGGAAAACAAGTCATTCGCCCTTTTATTGCTGTGTTAAATTTATGGTATGGTTTGAAGATACTTTGTTCTTCTTCTTCTTCTTCTTCTTCTTCTTTTTCTTCTTCTTCTTCTTCTTCTTCTTCGATTGCAACCAATAAGGCAGACGGGCGTCCCCTGGAAACGATTTTCAATCGGCCAATCCTTTTAACACCTAGGCACTAATCACACTATAGAATGTAAAAAAAGTCCTCGTGTTGATTTCAATCAACATCGAAGGACTCTCAGCCAACAAAGAAACACCACTGTCTGAAATATGCATTCAGCGGAAATGCGATGTACTAATGGTCCAAGAGACCCATCGCGCAATCGGGGACAGACGATCAAAAAAAGACAGAATGACGCTGGTTGCGGAGATACCCCATAACCAATATGGAAGAGCCATTTTTGTTACACAAAGCCTAGATATAATCTCGGTGGGTCAAACCACCAGAGGAAACACAGAGATCCATACGATCCAAACCCAATCATGTACAGTGACATCAGTATATAAGCCACCGAATGACAACTTTGTTTTCGAAGAACCTGACTTCAGATAACAAAGCAACAAAATAGTTATAGGAGACTTGAACTGTTACAACACGTCATGGGAGACTTGAACTGTCACAGCACGTCATGGGGATTCAAGGAATCAGATGCTAATAGAGAAGAGCTGGAGAACTGGGCAAAGCAGAATGGGCTGCAGCTCTTGCACGACCCAAAATTGCCACCATATTTTAATAGCTGCAGATGGGAAAAGGTTACAAAACTGACAACATATTTGTGGAAAAGGTTACACAACTGACAACATATTTGTGGAAAAGGTTACAAAACTGACAACATTTTTGTGGAAAAGGTTACAAAACTGACAACATATTTGTGGAAAAGGTTACAAAACTGACAACATATTTGTGGAAAAGGTTACAAAACTGACAACATATTTGTGGAAAAGGTTACAAAACTGACAACATATTTGTGGAAAAGGTTACAAAACTGACAACATATTTGTGGAAAAGGTTACAAAACTGACAACATATTTGTAAGTGACAGACTAATACACCATGTGGCTAAATCTGTAGAGGAGCCCAGACCACGGACGCAACACAGGCTCATATCATGCACCGTCACGACAGTTGTCAGACCGGAAAGTTTACCATTCAAAATGGGGTCCACTCACTTATGACCTAGACAAAGAGGTGCATAAATTAGAACCAACCTCCGCAAAATATGAGGCCTTTGTCAAACTCGGAAAACGAATTTCTAGACACCACATACCAAGAGGCTGCATAACTCAGTATATTCCAGGCCTTAATGATGAGTCAAAAGCACTATACGAGCACTGCCAAGCACTATTTGAAAGTGACTTTCTCTCTGAAGACCTACTATATGCCATGTCAGAGTCAAAAACAGAAAAATGGCGTTTCTTGGTGAAAGACCTTGATATGAAACAAAACAGTAGACGTGCCTAGAAACGTATTAAAAACTTAAGTAATGATCCAGCAAGTGTTACTGCAGGCATAACACAGGTCACACTCAAATAGCCCACCAATTACTACTGAACGGGAAAACTACTCAAAAAGCAGAGCAAACCAACACCCAGCGAGATTGTAAACAGGAGTATGACATATTGGAGATACCTTTCTCATTGCAAGAACTAAATGGCGCAATACATCAATAGAACAACAAACCAAAAAAAACCCAACAAAAAACGGCTGATCCAGAAGACTTGAGGACAGAGCAGATGAAAAACTGTGGACCAAGAACCATGACATGGCTACTGAAGCTTTCCAACACATTCATCGGTTCTATGAACATTACTCAAATCTGGAGAAAATCTCGTGTAGTTGCTCTCCAGGAAAAGCCACATCAGAACCTAAGAACCTCCGACCAGTTTCACTACTGTGTCATCTGTATAAAGTCTTTGAAAGAATGACCCTGAACCGTATCGCCCCACCCCCTCCTCCCCCTCCCATCAAAGACAAGAAACTCATCAAAGATCAAGCAGGCTTCAGGCCTGGAAGATCATGCTGCGGCCAGATCCTTAACCTGGCACAACTGATCGAGACGAGTACCAACGTAAACAGATCACAAGAGTAACTTGTATTGCATTAAGCGCAGCTTAAGACACCATAAATCACCAGAAATTGTTTGCTAAGACAAACCTCATTAAATGTATCTTGCAGAATAGGCGATTCTACGTCACTTTGGGGGGTAAAAAACGTCGATGGCAAAAAAAATAAAAAAATGGGCTGGCCCAAGAAAGTGTCCTGGCACCTATGCTGTATAATATATACACCAACGATCAACATAAAGAAACAGAGGTGACAAAATTCATATATGCTGATGATACAGCAGTGGCTGCCCAGGGAACGGGCTTCGAAGAAGTAGAACAGAAATTTACACACGTACTTAATGCCCTTGGTATATATTACCAAAAAAATCACCTCAATCCAAACCCTAGCCAAGTATGTGCCTACCATCTCAGAAATAGAGAGGCGAGCAGAAAGTTGCAGATCAATTGGCAAGGACAGAATCTAGAACACAGCACGGCCCCCAAATACCTGGGAGTAAAGTTGGACCACACGTTGTTCTATGCCGCACATTGTCAGGAGACAAAACAAAAAATACAGAAGAGAAATAGTATCATACGAAAACTGACTGGCACAACATGGGGATCAAAGCCAGATGTCATCAGAACATCAACACTCGGTCTGTGTTTCTCTGTAGCAGAGTACGCCGCACCAGTCTGTAAGAACTCTGCACATGTCAAACATATAGATACAGCAATAAATGAGACAGGCCGTATAGTTACTGGATACCTAAAACCTAGACCAACTGAAAAAATGTACCCCATAATCGGCATAGCGCCACCAGAGATATGAAGAACTCGCGTCAGAGATAGAAAGAGAGAAACAGATAAATGACACAAGACACTCTATGTTCAGACATTAGGTGCAGGGCTCTTGCCTAAAGTCAAGACGAAGTTTCTTACACTCAACCCAGCCCCTACAGACTAGTCCAGGAAAATCCGCATCGAAAGTTGGAAACAGCTGACACAGGTTTCTTTGATCGAGTTACGGGGGGACATCTCCTGCCCTACGCAACATGGAAGTCACTATATAGATTTCGAACTGGTGTATCACGATGCAGGAAACATCTGAAAAGATGGGGATACAGGGATGATGAAACACGCGAATGTGGAGTAACACAAGACCAGGACCATCTGATGATCTGTACAAACCTCCAGGAGACGCGTAGCATGGATGACCTGCTGAGTGCCAGTCACAGGGCAATACACGTGGCTGAATACTGGAAAGATGATGCTAAGGACACGGAAAGTAAGTATCTTCTTCGTTTTCCTCTTTGTCTACAAACATCTAAAGGAAACGACTTAGTTAGATGAAGGTCTCAAGTGAATATTGAACAGATTTGCAACAAATGTTCATATGTCAAGTGATCGATGCCACAAATGTTCATATGTCAAGTGATCGATGCCACAAATGTTCATATGTCAAGTGATCGATGCCACAAGTGTTCATATGTCATGTGATCGATGCCACAAATGTTCATGTCAAGTGACCAATGCCACAAGTGTTCATATGTCATGTGATCGATGCCACAAGTGCACAGATCCGTCGTGCCAATCGCAATTTAACAGAAATAAAGATGGGGCCTCAATGCCGCCTGCCCAGTGCAGAGCCTAATCTAAAAATGGTTAATAAGACAGTTCCATCAAACCGGTGTGTGTGTTCCATTGCTCTCTTGTTGACTTGGAACTTCTCGGCATCTGTTTTGGTCAAGTTCCACTCTTCACACCTGTCAATCATTGCTGGAATGACCATGACATTAAAAGTGTGTTATTGTCGTGGTTTCTTGCATCTCGTAGAGTATTTACTTAATGGAGTAGAAGGAATACCAATCTCTCAGGTAGAACAATCTCTTAGATAGAACAATCTCTAAGATAGAACAAGCTCTAGGATAGAACAATCTCTAGGACAGAACAATCTCTAAGATAGAACAAGCTTTAAGAGAACAAGCTCTAGGATAGAACAATCTCTAGGATAGAACAATCTCTAGGATAGAACAATCTCTAGGACAGAACAATCTCTAAGATAGAACAAGCTTTAAGAGAAAAAGCTCTAGGATAGAACAATCTCTAGGAAAGAATAATCTCTAGGATAGAACAATCTCTAGGACAGAACAATCTCTAGGATAGAACAATCTCTAGGACAGAACAATCTCTAAGATAGAACAATCTCTAAGATAGAACAATCTCTAAGATAGAACAATCTCTAAGATAGAACAATCTCTAGGACAGAACAATCTCTAGGATAGAACAATCTCTAAGATAGAACAATCTCTAGGATAGAACAATCTCTAGGATAGAACAATCTCTAGGACAGAACAATTTCTAAGATAGAACAAGCTCTAAGATAGAACAATCTCTAGGACAGAACAATCTCTAGGATAGAACAATCTCTAAGATAGAACAATCTCTAGGATAGAACAATCTCTAGGATAGAACAATCTCTAGGACAGAACAATCTCTAAGATAGAACAAGCTTTAAGAGAACAAGCTCTAGGATAGAACAATCTCTAGGATAGAACAATCTCTAGGATAGAACAATCTCTAGGACAGAACAATCTCTAAGATAGAACAATCTCTAAGATAGAACAATCTCTAAGATAGAACAATCTCTAAGATAGAACAATCTCTAAGATAGAACAAGCTCTAAGATTGAACAAGCTTTAAGAGAACAAGCTCTAGGATAGAACAATCTCTAGGAAAGAATAATCTCTAGGATAGAACAATCTCTAAGATAGAACAATCTCTAAGATTGAACAATCTCTAAGATAGAACAATCTCTAAGATAGAACAATCTCTAGGATAGAACAATCTCTAAGATTGAACAAGCTTTAAGAGAACCCGCTCAAGGATAGAACAATCTCTAGGATAGAACAATCTCTAGGATAGAACAATCTCTAGGATAGAACAATCTCAAAGATAGAACAATCTCTAAGATAGACCAATCTCTAAGATTGAACAAGCTTTAAGAGAACAAGCTCTAGGATAGAACAATTTCTAGGATAGAATAATCTCTAGGATAGAACAATCTCTTAAATAGAACAATCTCTAAGATAGAACAAGCTCTAAGATAGAACATTCTCTAGGATAGAACAAGCTCTAGGATAGAACAATCTCTAAGATAGAACATTCTCTAGGACAGAACAATCTCTAGGATAGAACACTCTCTAAGATATAACGATCTCTAGGATAGAACAATATCTAAGATAGAACAAGCATTAGGATAGAACAATCTCTAGGATAGAACAATCTCTAGGATAGAACAATCCGCGGCTCCGCACCGAGCCATACACACAGGTTTGAAATAAATGCTTTCATAGCCATTGTAGGTTAGGCACTGTACTGGCCACGCTGCACTGAGGCACCATCTTTAATTTGGTTAAATTACGAAGTATCTTTACACTTGTGACATCGATGACTTGACTTATGAATACTTGGGGCATCGATCACTTGACATGAATACTTGTGGCATAAATCACTTGATATGAACACCTGCTGCAAACGTGAAGAACAATGTTTTGGTGGCCCAATGCCTGTACACGTCCAGGGAGCCGCCCATGTATGCGATGACAATATGGACGAACCAACGACCTAGGTCCTGATTGGTGCAGCACTGCAGAAGATCGGGACGCATACAGAAAGTTGTTGGCTTCCTCGCATACGGCACATCTGCCGGGCTGACGTCGAGGATAATGTGGATGTGTGAGAGGATTTCGATTGCCCTGGTAGTTGTTTCATACCACATCCTCTCGATGTTTTCAGTTCAGTTGAGTTCCATCTCAAAACCTAAGGTCGGCTGTAATGGCTCTCCAAAGACCGCGGTCGTTTGCCTGAATGGTGCAGTCTGGCAAGGTTTGACCTCAAAATATACTGATCAGGCTATGTTAGTCAACGACAGGTGAAATATACTGATCAGGCTATGTTAGTCAACGTCAGGTGAAATATACTGATCAGGCTATGTTAGTCAACGTCAGGTGAAATATACTGATCAGGCTATGTTAGTCAACGTCAGGTGAAATATACTGATCAGGCTATGTTAGTCAACGTCAGGTGAAATATACTGATCAGGCTATGTTAGTCAACGTCAGGTGAAATATACTGATCAGGCTATGTTAGTCAACGTCAGGTGAAATATACTGATCAGGCTATGTTAGTCAACGTCAGGTGAAATATACTGATCAGGCTATGTTAGTCAACGTCAGGTGAAATATACTGATCAGGCTATGTTAGTCAACGTCAGGTGAAATATACTAATCAGGCTATGTTAGTCAACGTCAGGTGAAATATACTGATCAGGCTATGTTAGTCAACGTCAGGTGAAATATACTGATCAGGCTATGTTAGTCAACGTCAGGTGAAATATACTGATCAGGCTATGTTAGTCAACGTCAGGTGAAATATACTGATCAGGCTATGTTAGTCAACGTCAGGTGAAATATACTGATCAGGCTATGTTAGTCAACGTCAGGTGAAATATACTGATCAGGCTATGTTAGTCAACGTCAGGTGAAATATACTGATCAGGCTATGTTAGTCAACGTCAGGTGAAATATACTGATCAGGCTATGTTAGTCAACGTCAGGTGAAATATACTGATCAGGCTATGTTAGTCAACGTCAGGTGAAATATACTGATCAGGCTATGTTAGTCAACGTCAGGGGAAATATACTGATCAGGCTATGTTAGTCAGGGTCAGGGGTAATTTTCTGATCTCACAATCTTAGTAAGGGTCAGGAGAAATATACCCGATCATAAAAAAATAGCCATCATTAGCATCATCATAATATCATCATGTAGCATGTCCTTTGCAGAACGTCTCATGACAACCTGTCAGTAGGAACTCTGTCTTCCGCCAGTCTTCCGGCCTGTTCCAAGGTCAAATCCAAAGTCTACTTGATGACGTAGATAAAGCCAGGCAAACCACAACAACCTGAATTACCCCGGTTTACCTTCATCAGGAGGAAAGCTACTACAACTCGTCACCTAACGTATTTTTCATGACGCACAAAAGGGTTCTGATGCTGAATAGTGCATGAGATGTAGCTATAAGCTACCAAAAGCGGATCAGCGTCAGGGCCAGCGACCCATAGCTGACTGCTAGCGTCAGGACCAGCGACCCATAGCTGACTGCTAGCGTCAGTGTGAGCGACCGAGAGCTGACTGCTAGCGTCAGGACCAGCGACCCAGAGCTGACTGCAAGCGTCAGGACCAGCGACCCAGAACTGACTGCTAGCGTCAGGGTCAGCAACCCAGAGCTGACTGCTAGCGTCAGGACCAGCGACCCAGAGCTGACTGCTAGCGCCAGGACCAGCGACCCAGAGCTGACTGCTAGCGTCAAGGCCAGCGAACCAGAGCTGTCAATACCCTTCTACACCTCCACGCGGCGATCCTGGATAACAGGCTGCAGCAGGGCAGATTGGCTACAGAGAAGGGATCGAAGAGGGAATGCTAACCCGGTACTCAAAAAATGCTTGCTGAAGTCGGATGTGTTGGATTGAAAGGTGCAAATATAGCAGCCAAGCTGTAAACTACAACACAACGCATTCCGTTTTCTGGACTACATTCTGCTACTTACCCTTTCAGGGTTTGGTAGTGGGAGAACGAAGAAGAAGAAGAAGAAGAAGAAGAAGAAGAAGAAGAAGAAGAAGAAGAAGAAGAAGAAAAGATGACAAGCTGTGATCATATGTTACTCCGAGATAATACCTGTCAATGACACATTCAGTTCAGTTCAGTCCCGTCCAGTTCAGTTCAGTTCAGTTCAGTCCCGTCCAGTTCAGTTCAGTTCAGTTCAGTCCCGTCCAGTTCAGTTCAGTTCAGTTCAGTTCAGTCCAGCTCAGTCCCGTCCAGTTCAGTTCAGTTGATCACGTGACCACTTGAGATAGTTGGGGCACCCCTGTTGACACCTTAACAATTCTACGCCATTTCTATCTCTCTGCGGTTACTTGTTGTGCCTCCTCGGGTGGTAGATTAGACCATTCATGGATGTTGTCTTGCCATCGTTTTCTCGGACGTCCTCGCCTTCGCTTACCCTAGCATAGGTACATACTGGTTTATACGTCCTGATATCGCCCAATTGACTACGGTCTGGGGTGGAAAATGGCGCGCCTCCGCCAGTAGAAACTAGTGAGGCAAACATCTAAGCAAAAAAAAACAAAAAAACTGTGCCCTGTAGTGTGCCCTGTACTGTGCCCTGTAGTGTGCCCTGTACTGTGCCTTGTACTGTGGCCTGTAGTATGCCCGTCCAGGTAGACCACCTATCAACGATAAGAAGGATCATCGAGAAGATCAACAAATATCTGACACACTAGGTTAGGTTCATACAGACACACACATGCATCACTGAAACACTAGGTTAGGTACATACAGATACACACATGCATCACTGAAACACTAGGTTAGGTACATACAGATACACACATGCATCACTGAAACACTAGGTTAGGTACATACATATACACACATGCATCACTGAAACACTAGGTTAGGTACATACAGACACACACATGCATCACTGAAACACTAGGTTCGGTACATACAGATACATACATGCATCACTGAAACACTAGGTTAGGTACATACAGATACACACATGCATCACTGAAACACTAGGTTAGGTACATACAGATACACACATGCATCACTGAAACACTAGGTTAGGTACATACAGACACACACATGGATCACTGAAACACTAGGTTAGGTTCATACAGACACACACATGCATCACTGAAACACTAGGTTAGGTACATACAGACACACACATGCATCACTGACACACTAGGTTAGGTACATACAGACACACACATGCATCACTGAAGCACTAGGTTAGGTACATACAGACACACACATGCATCACTGACACACTAGGTTAGGTACGTACAGACACACACATGCATCACTGACACACTAGGTTAGGTTCATACAGACACACACATGCATCACTGACACACTAGGTTAGGTACATACAGACACACACATGCATCCAAGCACTGACACACTAGGTTAGGTACATACAGACACACACATGCATCACTGAAACACTAAGTTAGGTACATACAGACACACACATGCATCACTGAAACACTAGGTTAGGTACATACAGACACACACATGCATCACTGAAACACTAGGTTAGGTACATTCAGACACACACATGCATCCAAGCACTGAAACACTAGGTTATGTACATACAGATAGACACATGCATCCAAGCACTGAAACACTAGGTTATGTGCATACAGGCACACATGCATCATTGAAACACTAGGTTATGTACATACAGATAGACACATGCATCCAAGCACTGAAACACTAGGTTATGTACATACAGATACACACATGCATCATTGAAACACTAGGTTATGTACATACAGACACACACATGCATCACTGAAACACTAGGTTAGGTACATACAGATACACACATGCATCACTGAAACACTAGGTTAGGTACATACAGACACACACATGGATCACTGAAACACTAGGTTAGGTACATACATACACACACATGCATCACTGAAACACTAGGTTAGGTACATACAGACACACACATGCATCACTGACACACTAGGTTAGGTACATACAGGCACACACATGCATCACTGAAGCACTAGGTTATGTACATACAGGCACACACATGCATCACTGAAACACTAGGTTAGGTACGTACAGACACACACATGCATCTAAGCACTGAAACACTAGGTTAGGTACATTCAGACACACACATGCATCACTGACACACTAGGTTATGTACATACAGGCACACACATGCATCACTGACACACTAGGTTAGGTACGTACAGGCACACACATGCATCACTGAAACACTAGGTTAGGTACGTACAGACACACACATGCATCCAAGCACTGAAACACTAGGTTAGGTACATTCAGATACACACATGCATCACTGACACACTAGGTTATGTACATACAGGCACACACACGCATCCAAGCACTGACACACTAGGTTATGTACATACAGGCACACACATGCATCCAAGCACTGGTTTATGCGTCTTGATATCGCCCAATTCACTACGGTCTGGGGTGGAATATGCGCGCCTCCGTCAGTAGAAACTACTGACTAGAGACTTCTAACATCTAAGAAACAAAGTAAAGTAACAAAAAAGAAACAAAGTATGCAAGTCCATTGGACCTCGAGACGTGGCCGTATCAAGTCAGCTTTCGCCTCTTGCTCGTTGTGAGGAGGTCGTTGAATAGTCCACTTGCATTCTAGATTCTTCATCAAATGGTACTTCTCCATGTGTGATACGGTCTTTGTTGGTAATATTTAGGAGTCTTCTAAAATATCTTATCTCATAGGCCTGAATTCATTTCTGGAGGTCTGCTGTAATAGTCCATTTTTTCGCACGCGTAGAGTAATATAGAAAAAATCAGTGAGCGCATTAGTCTGACCTTTATGTCGAGGGAGAGTCGTTTATCTTTCTATAGAGGTTTCAATCGTGCAAGCGACATATTCGTCAGCGGCAATACCCGAAAATGCATTCACCGCTATAGAGATTGATCTGGCAATCCCCACACCACTGGAACATCGCCTGCACGTTCTCTTGGATGCCTCTCACCATCTCCTGCCTATCTCAGCCAGACTTGTACACCAGAATGTCAGCTGGAAATGTTAACGAAGAAGATGAAGAAGAAGAAAGATCAATAATAGACATACAGCAGACCGTACTCATAATATAAGACAATCATTTTAACTTATTCAAGGCAGCGTTTCCAACTGTCCAGGTGAGCCATTCCCGCGGCACCGGAACATTGACTGCAACAAAAAAACACCAAAAACATTATCTTGACCTCACCGATTTGCAGGCTTGACCTTGTAAGCCCATCACGTGACACTGCGTTCGACAACAGCCAAATACAGACTGAGAACGTCATACCAAAAACAAAAAAAAACCAACAAAAAAAACCAACTAAACAAACCCAAACAAATCAACAACAAACATGCACAAAAACAATCAGTTAACGCGAAAACGTTATCAGTTTTGCTGCCGATTATTTTTGTGTTAAATTAAATTATTTTTGTTGGCGTTCGCCTTATTTTTCCATTTCCCCAAGGCGGTGTGCGTTGCACTACGGGTTTTATTTTGCGCCTTACGGCCCAGTGCATTCGACTTCGCCATATATTTCATGTAAGGGTCTGCTTCCTCCTACATTTCTAAGGGTTTGCCTCCCGGTGCTGGGATGGGGATCGAACCCAGCACCTCCGAGTTGTTAGCCGTGTCACTTAACCACTAATCTTGCCGTCCCCGTTGCCGATTATGACATGGTCGAGCTCTCGGCGTCACGTGATGCTCCCAGTGTCACGTGGTGCTCTCAGTGTTACGTGATGCTCTCAGTGTTACGTGATGCTCTCAGAAATCAAACATTCGGCCATCTTTAGTTACTCACAGGACTGTTAATATGTTATTGTTGTTGTTGTTTAAAGCCACTTGTAATGAGTTAATTTAACTCTTCATAATGTTTCTTTGTGGCAGTTTACAGTTGCTCTTCTTACATTCCGCGGCGTTCTTCATAAGGTAGACAAAGGTCCCCTCGTGTGTAATACGATACAACCCTCCACTGTAAGTCCATCACACTGAGGACTACACTATCGATCCTCACCTCACTGGCCAGACAGATGTAACACAGCCTGGTAACGTAACACAGCCTGGTAACACAGCCTGCGTCCAGGAAACCTCCGAGAAAGGGAGATGTTGGTCTTGATCAGTAACCATTAATAGGTACATTCATAGAACGTCTGATTAGCGTAGTGGTAGAGACCTCGCTTTTCACGACAAATGTGGTAGAGACCTCGATTTTCACGACAAATGTGGTAGAGACCTCGCTTTTCACGACAAATGTGGTAGAGACCTCGCTTTTCACGACAAATGCATGAGGTTCAGCTTCCATGACCGTCACGGTACAGTCAACCCAACTTGGAATACGACTAGGTAGGTAAAAGGCAACGAGGAAGGGAATTGGCCACCCTACCTCAAACACGCTGTGGCTTAGTATTCTGAGATCCTCTACGTTAATGATGTTCATATTAATATTCATTAAAGCTCGCACTCATGGTTCTGTGGCTAATAGCATCCCATTTTATTAGCGCCCTCTTTGCTATCAGGGCCACCTCTTCTAAACGTTGGGCATCAGTTCACTCGCTTCCACAGTAAATAGTCATATCCCCTGTAGCCAGTCACCATCTTTCCTGATTGTAGCCATCTTGTTTCACATAGTCCTAGCACTGCCATGTTGTCATTTCTCATATCTTTATCTATATGTGTCTTTTGCCTACCTGACGTGAAGTATTAACATTCCATCCCAAAATTTGGCCATCCAGTATCTTCAACAGTAGGTCAAGCCAGTCTACCTTTTTGTATATTTTCTAGTTCCCTGTTTGGATCCCGCGACAGCATCACATCACAGAAGCTTGTAGGTATTAACATGTATTTTTTTTCTTTGCGTTCACCTTATTTCTCTATTCCCAAACGCGGGAGTGCGGTGCACTGTGGTTTTTATTTAACGCCTGTGGACCCAGTGCATCCGACTTCAGCATGCATTTTATGTAAGGGTCTGCTTCCTCCTGCATTTTCTATGGGTTTGCTTCCCCGGGGTAACGGCCGGTGCTGTGGTGGGGATCGAACCCAGCACCTACTGGTTGTGAGCCGTGTCACTTAACCACTGGCCCACGCCGTCCCTTCCTAGCCCCCGCCGCCCCTTCCTAGCCCACGCCGGCCCCTCTAATATGTATTTGAATAAGTTATCGTTGAGAGAACTGATAGGCCTCGCCCAGTCCATCCAGCTACGAGGTGTGAGTGTCATAGGGTCAGTTATGGAAGGCAGCAAGGCGATAAGAAAAGGAGGTAGTATTCTCAATCTCAGAAAAAAAAACATGAGACCTCCTACAGCGATGTCTACAACACTTCTATCCCCGACAGCAGTGTCTGCTACATTTACATATGAGCCAAAATTTGTCCCATAGTATTTACACTACTGCTCGGGAATGGAGTTGTAAGAGACCTCAGTATACTAATTCAAGGTTTGTCCAGTAGTAGTTCCACTACTGTCATGGAATGAAGTTGTAAGAGACCTCAGTATACTAATTCAAGGTTTGTCCAGTTGTAGTTCCACTACTGTCATGGAATGAAGTTGTAAGAGACCTCAGTATACTAATTCAAGGTTTGTCCAGTAGTAGTTACACTAATGTCGTGGAATGGAGTTGTAAGAGACTTCAGTATACTAATTCAAGGTTTGTCCAGTAGTAGTTACACTAATGTCGTGGAATGGAGTTGTAAGAGACTTCAGTATACTAATTCAAGGTTTGTCCAGTAGTAGTTACACTAATGTCGTGGAATGGAGTTGTAAGAGACTTCAGTATACTAATTCAAGGTTTGTCCAGTAGTAGTTACACTAATGTCGTGGAATGGAGTTGTAAGAGACTTCAGTATACTAATTCAAGGTTTGTCCAGTAGTAGTTACACTAATGTCGTGGAATGGAGTTGTAAGAGACTTCAGTATACTAATTCAAGGTTTGTCCAGTAGTAGTTACACTAATGTCGTGGAATGGAGTTGTAAGAGACTTCAGTATACTAATTCAAGGTTTGTCCAGTAGTAGTTACACTAATGTCGTGGAATGGAGTTGTAAGAGACTTCAGTATACTAATTCAAGGTTTGTCCAGTAGTAGTTACACTAATGTCGTGGAATGGAGTTGTAAGAGACTTCAGTATACTAATTCAAGGTTTGTCCAGTAGTAGTTACACTAATGTCGTGGAATGGAGTTGTAAGAGACTTCAGTATAC
The DNA here is from genome assembly GCA_036924085.1 of Ariolimax columbianus. Classification (NCBI taxonomy): domain Eukaryota; kingdom Metazoa; phylum Mollusca; class Gastropoda; order Stylommatophora; family Arionidae; genus Ariolimax; species Ariolimax columbianus. Next base: position 4,897,031 of record JAVGWX010000012.1, on the reverse strand, counting down.
TAATTCAAGGTTTGTCCAGTAGTAGTTACACTAATGTCGTGGAATGGAGTTGTAAGAGACTTCAGTATACTAATTCAAGGTTTGTCCAGTAGTAGTTACACTAATGTCGTGGAATGGAGTTGTAAGAGACTTCAGTATACTAATTCAAGGTTTGTCCAGTAGTAGTTACACTAATGTCGTGGAATGGAGTTGTAAGAGACTTCAGTATACTAATTCAAGGTTTGTCCAGTAGTAGTTACACTAATGTCGTGGAATGGAGTTGTAAGAGACTTCAGTATACTAATTCAAGGTTTGTCCAGTAGTAGTTACACTAATGTCGTGGAATGGAGTTGTAAGAGACTTCAGTATACTAATTCAAGGTTTGTCCAGTAGTAGTTACACTAATGTCGTGGAATGGAGTTGTAAGAGACTTCAGTATACTAATTCAAGGTTTGTCCAGTAGTAGTTACACTAATGTCGTGGAATGGAGTTGTAAGAGACTTCAGTATACTAATTCAAGGTTTGTCCAGTAGTAGTTACACTAATGTCGTGGAATGGAGTTGTAAGAGACTTCAGTATACTAATTCAAGGTTTGTCCAGTAGTAGTTACACTAATGTCGTGGAATGGAGTTGTAAGAGACTTCAGTATACTAATTCAAGGTTTGTCCAGTTGTAGTTCCACTACTGTCATGGAATGGAGTTGTAAGACCACATAAACAAAAACCAGGTTGACCATATCAGTGTCAGTCAATCATTCAGAAGTACAGTACTAGATGAATGAGTAAAGCGAGGCTCAGACGAAGTATCAGACCACAGCATGTTCCTGGGGATCTTTCAGCTCAGCTCATAAAAAAAAGAGTGGAGTGGTGCACGAAGAAGGACTGACCGTCAGCTGCCGGTATGCAAACATGGGTGAGGCAGGGATGCTTTCTCTCACCCTTCATGTTCTTGTTAGCTATATATTGGATACTGACATCAACCGATGGGAGGAGAACGGATATTCAGTGGATATGGTCACAATTAGAGGACCTGGATTACACAGATGATCTGGTACTTTTGTCCCACAGTCACAGCCAATTGCAAGAGAAACTTGATAGGGTGAAAGAACAATCAGCAAAATTGGGACTGAATATCAACATGAAGAAAGCCAAGCTCCATAACATTAACCAGATCAAAAAAGACCCAATCATGCTGGAGGGAGAGCCGTTTGAAGAGGTGGAAGCATTTACATATTTTTGCAGAGCAATTAACATGCCAAGGGGGAAGCAACTGCAAGGATCATAATTGGAACCCACAAAATGTCATTCCTGTGGAGATCCAGAGAAATCAGAATTCACACAAAAGTTAGAATATTCATTCCTGTGGAAATCGAGAGAAATCAGAATTCACACAAAAGTTAAAATATTCATTCCTGTGGAGATCCAGAGAAATCAGAATTCACACAAAAGTTAGAATATTCATTCCTGTGGAGGTCCAGAGAAATCAGAATTCACACAAAAGTTAGAATATTCATTCCTGTGGAGATCCAGAGAAATCAGAATTCACACAAAAGTTAGAATATTCATTCCTGTGGCGATCCAGAGAAATCAGAATTCACACAAAAGTTAGAATATCCATTCCTGTGGAGATCCAGAGAAATCAGAATTCACACAAAAGTTAGAATATTCATTCCTGTGGAGATCCAGAGAAATCAGAATTCACACAAAAAGTTAGAAAATTCATTCCTGTGGAGATCCAGAAAAATCAGAATTCATACAAAAGTTAGAATATTCATTCCTGTGGAGATCCAGAGAAATCAGAATTCACACAAAAAGTTAGAAAATTCATTCCTGTGGAGATCCAGAGAAATCAGAATTCACACAAAAGTTAGAATATTCAAAATGGAAAGAATTTGGCTGCTAGCCGATGTCCGGGAAAAAATTTGAAGAAGAAAAACTGCCAGCCCAACAGTGTCCGGAATGAAGACCTCAGGAAGCGACTTCTTCATCGGACAAGGGCACAACAGGTCAACCTCCTGTCTGGCTGCAGGAGTCAGTTACAAGTTTATACAAAAAAGGATGTGCAACACATGGTACAGGAGGTGTGGTACAACATACGGTACAGGTGGGAGGGGACAGGTGGGAGGGGGCAGGTGGGAGGGGACAACATACGATACAATGATTTGGTACAGAAGATGTGGAACAATATACGGTACAAGAGGTGTTACACGGGAGATGTGGGAGAACATACGGTACAGGAGGTGTAGTACAGGAGATGTGAAGACAACATATGATACAGGAGGTGTGGTACAGGAGATGTGGTACAACATGTGGTAAAGGCGATGTGTTACAACATACGGTACATGAGGTGTGGTACAGGAGGTATAGGAGAACATGTGGTACAGGAGATGGGTGTGCAGCAGATGTGGTACAGGAGATGTGGTACAGGAGATGGGGTACAGGAGGTGTGCTACAAGAGATGTGGGACAACATACGGTACAGGAGATGTGGTACAGAAGATTTGGGACAGGAGATAAGGAACAACATACGGTACAGGAGATGTGGTATAGAAGATTTGGGACAGGAGATAAGGAACAACATACGGTACAGGAGGTGTGGTACAGGAGATGTGGGAGAACATGTGGTACAGGAAATGTGGGACAACATACGGCACAGGAGGTGTGGTATAGAAGATTTGGGACAGGAGATAAGGAACAACATACGGTACAGGAGATGTGGTATAGAAGATTTGGGACAGGAGATAAGGAACAACATACGGTACAGGAGATGTGGTATAGAAGATTTGGGACAGGAGATAAGGAACAACATACGGTACAGGAGATGTGGTATAGAAGATTTGGGACAGGAGATAAGGAACAACATACGGTACAGGAGGTGTGGTACAGGAGATGTGGGAGAACATGTGGTACAGGAAATGTGGGACAACATACGGCACAGGAGGTGTGGTATAGAAGATTTGGGACAGGAGATAAGGAACAACATACGGTACAGGAGATGTGGTATAGAAGATTTGGGACAGGAGATAAGGAACAACATACGGTACAGGAGATGTGGTATAGAAGATTTGGGACAGGAGATAAGGAACAACATACGGTACAGGAGATGTGGTATAGAAGATTTGGGACAGGAGATAAGGAACAACATACGGTACAGGAGATGTGGTATAGAAGATTTGGGACAGGAGATAAGGAACAACATACGGTACAGGAGATGTGGTATAGAAGATTTGGGACAGGAGATAAGGAACAACATACGGTACAGGAGGTGTGGTACAGGAGATGTGGGAGAACATGTGGTACAGGAAATGTGGGACAACATACGGCACAGGAGGTGTAGGATAACATGTGGTACAGCAGATGTGGTACAGCAGATGTGGTACAGGAGATGGGGTACAGAAGGTGTGTTACAAGAGATGTGGGACAACATACGGTACAGGAGATGTAGTACAGGAGCTGTTGGACAACATACGGTACAGGAGATGTGGTACAGAAGATTTGGGACAGCATACGGTATAGGAGGTTTGGTACAGGAGATATGGAACAACATACGGTATATGAGGTGTGGTACAGGAGATGTGGGACAACATACGGTACAGGGGATGTGGATTACCCAAGAGTAGAGATACCTAACGTCAATCGCTTGCTGTACTTGTATCCCTTGCTCAAACCATAGGATCACTTTAAAGAAGCAAAGTTTAGCGCTTGACCCCCCCCCCCCCCCCCCCCCGCCCCCAAAGCTAGAGATACTAGCTGCCATTTGTCCGCGACAGTCTCGACAGACTGGCTAAACTACGATATGCTTCCGTTGTAACATGTCCGCCTTGGATTGGAATAGCTCGATAACCCGGCTAGACAATTTGTCTAAGACGGATAACTTCGGCAATATAAACTATGGTTGCCTTGCATGTAAGCTGGGAACAGACAAAAGCTAACGACGCTGCCCCAAAATTATGCTGAAGACGGTTGCACTAGTCCCCATGGCGCAGTACACAGTGCAACAAAACCCGCTTCATAAAGAAAGCCGCAGATTTGTTGGATGGAGCCATTGATGTGGATGTCTGACGGGGTAGAACTTTGTGTAACATACGGACACAAACATCATCTCATGTTCGCGTGTGTACCTGCGAACATGCAGTGTAACTTCATGGGCAAACTAATGAGCTGTCTAGCACTCTGCTAGTCCGGAGGGACAGTGCGTCTTGGGATTAAGAGAGCCACTGTAACCCGCCACAGAGAACAACTTTCAGAAGCTACTAGCTCAGCGCAAGATACTTCTACTACCAGAACATCTGTTGATCAGATAACTTGGACGATTCGATTTTTGGGAGGTGGGAGGAAAGATGTGGGAGGGGACAGGTGGAACGAAGCAGGTAGGAGGGGACAGGTGGGAGGGGAGATGTGGGAGGGACAGGTGAGATGGGACAGGTGGGAGGTACATGTTGGAGGATACAGGTCGGGAGGGGACTTCTTATTAATAATGCTAATGAGTTTGTGACTTTCCTGTCTGTCTCTGGCAGTTACCATAACGATCAAGGCATGCTTCCGAACACAAGGAGAGCATATGCTGAATGCTGAGCTGACAATTGTGATGAGCTAGGGTAGGCTTGCTTACTACCATCCCCACTGAGCATCCCTACTGACCATTCCCCCCCCCCCGACCATCCCCCCTGACCATCCCCACTGACCATCCCCCCCTGACCATTCACACTGACCATCCCCATTGACCATCCCCCTGACCATCCCTACTGACCCTCCCCCTGACCATCCCTACTGACCCTCCCCATGACCATCCCCCCTGACCATCCCCCTTACCATCCCCACTGACAATCCCCCCCTGACCACCCCCCCCCCTGACCATCCCACCCCTCCTGACCACCCCCCCCCCCCCCCCGACCATCCCCACTGATTAAACTTGACCTCAAAATACTTCAGTATCCGTCAATTACTTTGTGTTACAACATATAAATATTGCACGGAATCCACCCAATGTTTTGCAATGCTCAGTGTTGAGGAAACCACACAGTGCTGTGCAATGCCGAGTGTTGAGGAATCCACCCAGTGTTGAGGAATCCACCCAGTGTTGAGGAATCCACCCAGTGTTGAGGAATCCACCCAGTGTTGAGAAATCCACCCAGTGTTGAGGAATCCACCCAGTGTTAAGGAATCCACCCAGTGTTGAGGAATCCACCCAGTGTTGAGGAATCCACCCAGTGTTGAGGAATCCACCCAGTGTTGTTCAATGCCGAGTGTTGAGCCAAACTAGTATGATCAACCAGAAATCTATCGTGGACAGCTGGAGGGGATGGGGCGATCATTTACTTGTCCGTGGAGGGATAGCTGCGCTCTGTGCGTATACCTTCTATCCCAACAACTTCCAACAGACTAACAGAGCTGCTGGAGGCCAACCACAAACATGCGCTGCATCCGATAAGTCTGGCATTTAGGCACGATACGCGCACGCACCTACACACACGCAAGCACGCACACACGAACACACACACACACACACACACACACACACACATACTGTCCCACCAAACGGGTAGCGCCTTATCAAGTGCTGCAAGCGAGCCAAAAGATGTACAAGAAGAATGCTCCAAATCATGTTTGCTGTAAAATGACTAACTGCAGTGTTCGTCCTTTGCGACGCAGGAAGCAAACGAGCGAGAATAACACAACTGGGAAAGAGAGACAATGTTATGTATTTCAGTCAAAAATACAACCATAAAGCAACTCCATACACACATACGTCCTACCTGAACCAATACGAACACATGAATACAACTTACCCACCTCCCAATACATACACACGTTCGTGTGCGCGCAAACACACACACACACACACACACACACACACACACATACACACGCACATACACACATACACACTATGCATAATAATAATAATAGCTGTCCATCGTTGTCGATGAGGACCGCCGACATCATCCTTGTCACAGATTTCCCTGTTGGGTGTGGGTGCGCATGTGGCTGAACAGGCCAATGCGAGCACGAAAATATCTGCTACATATCGGACACACGAGGTTTGTAGAAGTGGATGATGTTCCCGCTGCGAATTTCCGCGTCTCTCGTCTGTTCTGGGCTTTCACAACACGGTCATCTTCACCGGCAGCTACACCCGATTTGACTGCGCTTCTCCAGTCAGATCTGTTTTGCGCAAGACATTCCCAGGTGTCGATGTCTATCTGGCAACTTTTTAGTGAGTCCTTCAGACCGTCTTTAAAACGTTTCTTTGGGCGCCCTATCTCGCGCCATCCCTCTCTCAGCTCTCTCAGCTCGCCATCCCTTTCTAGCAGTGCATGGATGCTGGGCATGTTAGCCCTCGAGAGAACCTCGATGTCAGTGACACGATCTTGCCATCGGATGTGGAATATTCGCTTCAGGCAACCTGTGTGGAAGTGGTTTAACCTCCTTGCATGTCCAGAGTATACAGTCCAGCTTTGGCAAGCGTATAGTAGGGTTGGAATGATGGTTGCACGGTAGACTTTGAGTTTGGTCTTGACGCTGATGCCACGACGTGCCCAGACCATCGAGCGCATTCTACCAAAGGCTGTGCTGGCCTTTGCTTTTCTGCTTGCCACCTCATCGTCTAGGCTGACAGATCTCGACAGCATGCTGCCGAGATATGTGAATTTATCTACGGCATTCAACGTCTGCCCGCTGACTGTAGTCTCTGGTTTTGTGTACGGCATGCCTGGTGCTAGTTGGTACATGACCTCTGTTTTTTTTGCATTTATGGTCAGGCCAAAATTTTTGCATGCGGCAGAGAACTGGTCCATTCCAACCTGCATGTTCAGTTCTGAGTTGCTCATTAGAGCGCAGTCGTCAGCAAATACAAGTTCCCTGATTATGTCGCCAGCCACTTTGGTTTTGGCCTTCATTCTTCTGGAATTGAGTAACTTGCCATCTGTGCGGTACTTTATGGGTATTCCAAGCTCCAATGATCTGAAGGAGGAAGTCGACAGGGCAATCAGTTCACTATCTATAGGAAAAGCTCCAGGAGCTGATGCAATACCAGCAGAGATATATAAGACAGTTGGCCCATCCCTCACCAGAAGGATCACTGAACTCTTCTGTCACATGTGGGCTGAAGGTAAAATTCCGCAGGAGCTAAAGGACGCCTCAATCGTTCACCTGTACAAAAGAAAAGGCAACCGTCAGGAATGCGACAATCATCGTGGAATATCTCTACTCTCCGTAGCAGGCAAGATCATAGCGCGCTTACTGCTAAACAGGCTCAACAAACACCTTGAACAAAGCCACCACCTCCCAGAAAGCCAATGTGGATTCAGAGCCGGAAGAGGAACAGTGGACATGATTTTTGCCGCTCGCCAAGTACAAGAGAAGTGTCGAGAACAAAATCAGGCCTTGTACACCACATTTATGCATAATAGTTGGAGACAATTACAGATAAGTAAGTATTTGGTCAGAATCACGTGTAAAAACGCGGAATCGTCAGTGAAGTAATTCACTGTGAGATAACGAATAGTCATTGCAATGACGTCATGAATGACTGTGCATAGGAGTTCTTTGTCTTGAGTCTTGTCCAGGGCATATCCAGTTATGAAGGCACTCGTGAAACAAATTAGAAGATAGCCAGTGGTTAGCGCAGAGGAGGATATATATATATATAGGTAAACAGATAGATGAACAGATATACATATACATATATAGATAGATAGATAGATAGATAGATAGATAGATAGATAGATAGATAGATAGATAGATAGATAGATAGATAGATAGATAGATAGGTAGGTAGACAGATAGATAGAGATAAATATAAATATGTATATATATATATAGATAGAAAGATAGATTGATAGATAGATAAATAGATAGATAGATAGATAGATCGATATATAGATAGATTGATAGACAGACAGACAGACATATATATATATATATATATATATATATATATATATATATATATATAGATAGATAGATAGATAGATAGATAGATAGATAGATAGATAGATAGATAGATAGATAGATAGATAGATAGATAGATAGATAGATAGATGAACAGAGATAAATAGATAGATGAACAGAAATAGATAGATAGATAGATAGATAGATAGATAGATAGATAGATAGATAGATATATAGATAGATAGATAGACAGACAGATAGATAGATAGATAGATAGATAGATTGATAGATAGATAGATAGATGGATAGATAGATAGATAGATAGATAGATAGATAGATAGATAGATAGATAGATAGATAGATAGATCGATATGAACAGAGATAGATATAGATAGATAGATAGATAGATAGATATATAGATATATAGATAGATAGATATATAGATAGATAGATAGATAGATAGATAGATAGATAGATCGATATATGAACAGATATAGATAGATAGATAGATAGATAGGTAGATAGATAGATGAACAGATATAGATAAATAGATAGATAGATAGACAGATACATAGATACATAGATATATAGACAGATAACTAGATAGATAGATAGGAAGATAGATAGATAGATAGATAGATAAATATATAGATAGGTAGATAGATAGATAGATAGATAGATTGATAGATAAATATATAGATAGATAGATAGATAGATAGATAGATAGATAGATAAATAGATAGATAGATGGACATATATAGATACATAGATAGAAAGATAGATAGATGAACCGATAGATGAATATATATATATATATATATATATATATATATATATATATATATATATATATATATATATATATATATATATATATATATAGAGAGAGAGAGAGATAGATAAATATATATTTAGATAGACAGATACGATCTCACCATAGCAAGAAATCGGATGCAGCAGGCCCTAACATCGCTGGAAGAGTGGGCGAACTCATGGCTGGTCAAAATAAACGAGGAGAAAACTACATGTACAATATTCTCGCTTTCAATCAAACCCCAAAATACCAAATTAAGTTTAAACGGCAAATTCCTGCAGCCAAACAACAACCCAAACTACCTGAGAGTCACATTTGATCGGCGCATGACATGGAAAAGTCAGATCGAGCGAAACCGAATGAGAGCCAGAGAAAGATTGGCAATCATGAGGAAACTTGCTGGCACAAGCTGGGGAGCAGACGAAAGCATACTAAAGAAACTGTACACTGGAAGAGTGAGACCAGTTCTCGAGTATGGCATTGCGGCATGGACAACAGCAGCAAATGCGAACTTCGATAAAGTTAGCAAACTTCAAAATCAAGCCATGAGAGTTATAACAGGAGGCATGAAGTCAACGCCAATTGTAGAACTTGAAAAGATTACAAAACTGCAAACCATGACCAATAGAAGAGACTGCAGAGCCCAGCTGCAGTCAGAGAAACTCCAAAGACTGACTGACCATCCAATGCACCAGAGACTAAACAATTTGGGAAATGGGAAACTAAAGCGAAGAAACTTTGCAGAAATAGCCAAAGCAAAGATGCACGAAGATCCCATAAACGCACTAACAACACCAAAGCCCATCACTACTGTACAAAAACCTACCTGGAGGCAGGATATATTTCCAGAGGTGGTAGAAAATATACCAGGTATTGGAAACAAAAACTGCAAGACTGAAAAAGAAAGGAGAGACACTACCCTAAGCTTTATATCAAAAAGCTACCCAAGCATGGACTGGACCCATGCATACACCGACGGCTCTGTAACAAACACTACACAGAACGGAGGTGCAGGAGCATTCCTGAACCTACCAAATGGCAGAAAAATAACACTGTCATTCGCTACTGGTAAGTACACAAGCAATTTCAGAGCGGAGGCAGAGGTACTGAGAGCGGCAGTGGAAGAAATGGTGACACATAAAGAAAATGAAAGCCACACAGTCCTGCTTACAGATGCTCTGGCCGTAGTCACAGAGCTAAAAAGCCAGAAAAACACTGAGCTTAGTGAGTTAAGAGCAGTACTCTGTCAACTATGCCAGCAGTCCGCACCAAAAAGGGTAGTGGTACAGTGGGTCCCATCACACTGCAAAATCCAAGGCAACGAGGAGGCCGACAGACTGGCAAAAGAAGGTGCAAGACTACCACAAACAGATACTAGTATGACGTACGAAGAGTCAAAACGGCTTATTAAAGCCAGATACATGACCAAATGGGAAACCGAACATACTGGTTACACCAAAAACGATGCCTATTACCAGTTGAACAGAAGAGAGCAGGTCGTTGTCTTCAGACTTCGCACTGGCCACAATAGACTGAGGTACCACCTATTCAACAAATTAAAGATAGGTGGAACCGACGAATGCCCGCGTGGTACCGGGAAAATGACCGCTGAACATCTGCTGTAGAACTGCCCGACATACGAGGATCAGAGAGAGCAGATGTGGCCATCACCAGTGGAACCACAAGACAAGCTCTATGGCAGTGTCGACAGCCTCAGGATGACCGCCGCTTTTTTCGAAAAAATAATGGTTACTGTCTGACTGAGCTCGAAGAAGAAGAAAAAGAAGAAGATAGACAGATACATAGATAGATAGACAGATATATAGATAGATAGATATAAAGATAGATAGATAGATAGATAAATATATATATAGATAGACAGATACATAGATAGATAGATAGACAGATACATAGATAGATAGATAGATAGATAGATAGATAGATAGATAGATAGATAGATAGATATATATATAGATAGATAGATAGATAGATACATAGATAGATAGATAGATAGATAGATAGATAGATAGATAGATAGATAGATAGATAGATAGAAAGATAGATAGATAGATAGATAGATAACAGTGTTACAATGGTCCAGCCAGCGAGCATCTGGGAAGCTCTGAAAATACCGTTCGTGGTACTCATGCATAACTTGAGAACCCTGTCTGAGAGATGAGTTCAAAAAACAGTCACAATGCTTCGTTTAAGACTGTCCAGCCAAAATGGTTGACTTCCAACGGTTTCTACTGGAAAACACAGAACCTTTTAGGTCACATCAGATCAGGTCAGGTCAGGTCATCCCGTAACAGATGAGGTCGTTGGGGCACACATGAAGACATCCTCATAACCCCACGCCACACCTCTCTGTCAGATGCCGCTGCCTGTGACTCTTCTGGTCGTAGACTGGTCCATTCTTTTACGTTGTCCTCCCATCTCTCTTTGGACCGGCCTCTTCGTCGTCTACCTTGCACCTTTCCGTGGAGGATTGTGTTTGCAAGACCATTTGATCTCGATATGTGACCGTACCAAGTGAGTTTCCTTCTTTTGACAGTTGCCAAGAGGTCTTCGAAGGCCCTATTGCTGTTGTAATTCTATCTCGTATTTCCTCATTTGTAACTCGATCTTTGTACGTGACGTTTAAAAGTTTTCGGAAACATCTCATCTCCAAGGCCTGTACCCTTCGTTGAAGGTCAGCTGTAACTGTCCATGTCTCACACGCATAGAGGAATATTGACAGGACCATTGTACGCATTAATCTGATTTTCGTGCGTAGTGCTAACCATTAATCTTGCCAGATTTTGTTAAGCCGTGCAAGCGCCGCTATTGTCTGTGCTATTCTGGCCAATACTTCACATTTTGATCCTTCATCACTGACAATTGAGCCAAGATATTTAAAACGATCAACCACTTTGAATTCCTGACCGTTAGCTTTTATCTTGCTGTTTAAGCCCGTTGCGTTGTTGGTCATTAAGTGTGTCTTTCCAGCGTTTATCTCCATACCATAGTGAAGAGCTGTTTCATCGAGCCTTCTACTTCTGACCCCGCCAACCCGTCGATATCATCTGCAAAACGAAGGTTGGCAATCGCTTGGCCCCCTATCTTGACAGTTCCAACGTGACCTCCAAGTGCCTCACTCACAACTCCCTCAAGGAATATATTTAAAAGAGTCGGAGAGAGTGTACACCCCTGTCTCACACCAACTGATGTGCGAAACCAGTCCCCTCGCCTCCCATTCACAAGAACTGCGCTAGACGCCTTGTCATACAGGTGTTCAAGGACCATTATAATATTCCCGTTGATATTATACATCCCCACGGTTGCCCAAATCGCTCCATGCCACACCCTATCAAAAGCCTTCTCAAAATCCACAAACACATGATACAGTGTCTGCCGCCGCTCCAGATATCTCTCGCCTAGCAGCCCTGAATTAAATATCTGTTCTGCAGTGCCCCCTCCCCGCCCGAGCCCGGCCTACTCCCCGGCAATGATGCTCCCCGCTTGGGGCCCCAATCGGCCGAGGATCAATCCAAGCATGATCCTGCCAGGGCGGCCGATTAGGCTTATTGTTCTGCAACTTCGGCACAGCCCTAGGTTTCCAGACCCATGTAACGGCACAACCATTGACCTCGTCCACAGGCCCGGCGAGTCCCCCGTCGCCCACACTTTGCCGCAGATGTGTGCCAGGCCCCCCACCACCTTCTCTCAATCTGCCTGCAAGAGCTCCGCTGGTATACTGTCCACGCCGGCCGCCCTCCCTCCTCTTAATGTCTTTACCGCTGGAATTACCTCCTCCCATCAGCCAGCCATCCTCCACATTTGCCGGTGCCGGGGGGCGGGCCCGGGGGGGGGGGGGCGTTTTCTCAAGCTCGCCCCTCATAGCTATATAGCTCGGAACAGTACTCTATCCATCGTGCCAGCACGTCATTTTCCTCAATAAGACACTTGCCGCTTTTATCATGAATCATAAGGTTCCTGCCTCGTCTTGGTGTTACCAGTTCTTTGACAACCTTGTATGATCCTTTAGCATAATTTCTATTTAGTCTCTCTTCGATGTTTGTGCATTGCTAATGTTAGGCCACATGGAAGGTTAAAAAACCAGCTTTCCTTTCTTTGGCTATACGACAGTTCAATGAAAGTTGAGACAAATGAACTTTTTGGGGCGAATAAACTGAAGACAAACAGAAGTCTTTGACCGAAGCGGGGAGATTAGGATACACGTTGGGGGAATCAGGGTTTTACGGAGAGATCAAAATGTGCAGAGAAGAGAAGACTACCGTGCAGTTGGTAGGACGGAAATCATAGACAGAAGATTACAGAGTAGGTTGCTAGGTTAGACCACACAACATAGCCAGTGAATAGTTGGAATGGAAAGAAATAGAGAAATCACCGAAACAAATTAGAACTGAGAGGAAACCAGGGACCACACACGTGTAAGAATCTGTCTGTGTGATGTTCTGTTTGAGTCGAAGCTGACACCTGTCACACGTGACACCGACTTCCAAGTTCCTGAGTAGCATTTGTCTGCATGCTCGCCAGGAGGAGACGTGTTACTGCAACACGAGGCTGTCGTCCCAGACAACACGTTGTAACACAGGTGTTACTCTTGGCTTGACAACTACAGTAGCAGAGCCACTGTTGTCTGTCGTCGACAGGAGAACCCCTGTCGACAAGAGTGTTTGATTTGAGTGTAAGAACAGATGCAGTCACCAAGATCCTGACTAGTCGACGAAGAAGAGGAACCAGTAGATCTAATCACTATAAACATCTACCTGACGTTAAGACGTGGCTAGAGGCGCAGAAGACACCTACGTCGCAGAAGCTGAGAGGTGGGACATACGGCCACCAGACGAGTCTGGATAGAAAGATAGAACAGAAAAAAAATTATCTAGGTAGAATTGTATCAACCCAAAGGGATATAGACTGTGAAAGGAATATTTGTTAGAATTGATCACGGGATAGAACTTAGGGTTATTTTAGTGCAAGAGAAATACCTGTGGTAATGTGGCAAAGCTGAGTAGTTTCTTATCTACAGTGCTACAACATGTATCCACACCATGACACGACTACACACAATACATAAAAGTAACACTCTCCAACAAAATGTGATAAATTTAATGACAAAAATTCAACAGAAACTATATTAACAAAAAGAACAAAATACACCTGAACTAAATAATCCTAATTTCTGAATTCTTACTACAGTGGAGGTTTTAAGCATTAGCTTTTGAATTTTTCCTCCAACTAATAAAACCCAGTTCTTGTCGCTACACTCCCCTGCCCTTATCTGTACACTCAACACACTCTCACAAGTTCGCCTTCACAATCGTATTATGTACTCTGTCGTTCTGTGCATTCACACACACTCAGATCCCTTCAGTCAGATGATCTGCACATCCACATTCGATCTATTCACGTATACTCAAGTGATCGTGCGTTCATATGAAATTAGATCACGTCACTTATAGTCGGAATCACGTACTCACTTGTGGTCACACACTCAGTCGATTTGTGCATGCACATACATCAGAACACACATCGTTCACTCGGTGTCCTGCACGTACGACACACTTTCAGATCTCTTCTAGTCACAGGATGTCCAACACACACACTTATAGAGTGACTTGCCAAAACTCGAAGGTGTATGCTGGTTCAGTCACCCTGCAACCTAATCTATCTCTCACAAACTTCTAGTCAGCCTGCTAGCTACTAGCAGCCTATCAATCGCTCTCATAGTCAGCATGCTAGCTAGTCTCTTAGTCTCTCTCTCTCTCTCTCTCTCTCTCTCTCTTTCCAGGTCAGTCTGCTGAGTTCGTCTTTGGCGAGTATTTTATAGTCTTAAGCAACTTTATGGCTGTCCAGTGGACTTCTGTTGGTTGTCTGACTTGGCCATCATTCTAATTTGGATCTACCTGCAACTAGTTATGATTGGACGAATAACTTAATTCCTGTCACTCTAAATGTCGCAGCAGGTGGTGGCGGCCTCTGACTGTCACCAACTCACCACTACGCTAAAACGGAACGGCAGAGTGGTGAGTTCCGAACCCCCACCTGTACTAGACAAATTCTTCCCCCTAATCCATCGTTTCCTTTGTCAAATTAGTGTTAAGACGGTGAGTGACCTTGGCACACATTCAGGTTCCCAGAGTCGCCAGCCCTATTACCCCTGCCCTTAACGCCCATGCTCCAGCTGGAACTGTTACAATAATTGCACGAAACTCTTTAGAGTCTTTACAGTTAGAGTTAATTAGAGTTGGTGACGATAGAAAACGATTCACATGCCTAGTATTATTAAAATGTGTGTGCTGTTGATTAAATACATATTCATTGGTTTTCGCTGTTAAATAAATGTTTGTATTTGTAATTAGAGCAGTTGTGAGTTACGTAGTGATGGTTGTAAGGAAGAACGTTAAGTGGTGATAGAGTGAGTCTGTAACAGATAAATAGATAGATAGATAGATAGATAGATAGATAGATAGATAGATAGATAGATAGATAGATAGGTAGATAAACAGATAGACAGATAGATGAACAGATACATATAGATAGACAGATAGAAATACATATATAATTAGAATAAGTTAACTGATAACTGTCTAACTTCAGAGTTAGAGAGACCATGTAGCCATTTATAGTTAGGGGACAAACTGACCATGTAGCCATTTAGAGTTAGGTGACAAACTGACCATGTAGGCATTTAGAGTTAGGGGACAAACTGACCATGTAGCCATTTAGAGTTAGGGGACAAACTGACCATGTAGCCATTTAGAGTTAGGTGACAAACTGGCCATGTAGTAATTCATAATAAAATGACAAACTGACCATGTAGTCATATGCCCATCTCATTTTCTTTGAAACAAACTGTTTTGCAGCAGCTTTGTCAAAACAATGAGACATCGACACTGTCATGCCCATAGTGATACGCCTGCTGAAATGCCTTTCAATGCACTACAGCCAGGAGGGTTCAGATCCTGTTTCGGGGTATAGAAACAACTTTAATAACACGTTTAAATGTATGGCTCACGATAAGAAAACTTGGCGTGTACCTGTTGAGAGTTTATGCTCCACAGGATGTTGATGGATCGACTTCAACCCGTTAAAGGAGAACCTTCGCCAAGAGTGAAGAACTTCACGCCTAAAATTTCAGCAGACAACGCGAAAGACAGTAACCCATTTAATCTTGCTTTATCTTAAGTCGTATCACGTGACGCAGGTCAGATAAGATTCTAGACGGAAACATGAGTTTGACCAAGGACTATTTAATAAGCTTCACTAAAAAGCCAGCATTCATAGAAAACTGTCAGCCGAGTTGTGGTAGGTAAGACGTTTGTCATGTTATTGTTGAATATTTTCACTTTCACCTTACGTATCTATTATTTATGTTATTGCAAAGATGGCTTCATTCACCATGAGATTCGTGAACATCTAATCTTCCAATATACAGAAAATGGTTCATAGAATTGACTTCATTGAATATGCCGTTCTCCCCTCCCGCCACCTCCCAGAACAACGCCCCCCCCTCCCCATTTGTACTCAATCCCTTCCATTGATCAAACGGCAGATAACAATGCACGAACTCGCGACTCCTGCTGCCGTACTCTATTTTCCCCTGACTTTGCTGACTGGTAATATCGGTCCTAACTGTATGAAACTAGCAATCTCAAAACCGCCATCTCAATTACTTAATACACGTTTCCATTGAGGTTGTCAATTGAAGGGGTATGCCTCTTCTTCTTCGCCCTTGGATTCATAGACCATCAACCAACTCCATCCAAGCAGACCTGCACCCCCACCCCCCGGGTCCCCCTTCCCCCATCCAAGCAAATCTGCCCCATCCAAGCAGACCCGCCCCATCCAGGAAGACCCCCTCCCCCTATCCAAGTAGACCTGCCCCATCCAGGAAGATCTGCCCCACCCCCCATAAAAGCAGACCTGCTCCATCCAGAAAGACCTACCACCATCCAAGCACACCTGCCCCACCCACGCCCAAGCAGACCTGCCCCATCCAGGAAGATCTGCCCCGTGTCATTTATCCCATTATTCTCAGTTCGTCCTTGTTTTTCTTGTCTCAACCTCCACGTCATTCATTCCTGGACATTCCATGATTCTGGCATGGGACTTTCGTAGTGTTTCAAACATTGCATACTTACCGCATGTCTTTGTCTTGTTCTCTTCCAGACCCTTTCGTTTGCAACCTTGTCGAACTACTACAGCCCATCGAGAATCTGTCTACGGGATTTGTTGATAAAGTAGTAGTTCGCCTATGCTTCGTGACAGGCTATCATATTCAGATCCATTCTCTCAA